>OZ026599.1:38651636-38695636 GCA_964020085.1 Micromussa lordhowensis | reverse complement strand
CTTTGGCCAACTCGTCTCCACTGCTACCGCTTTCGTTGCTGTCTTGTTGTTTAGCGTTATGCCAAAGGCTTTCTGCTTCTTTCTTCAGTTCTAGCAGCCGCCTCTTTTCATTCTCTAAGCGCTGTTTTCGCTCCTGAAGAGTGCAACCTTTTCCGAGCTGCGAAGTATCTCGCATGTTTAACGCTGACAGAATCAAAGGAGAATCTGAGCCATTGCTTCTGATTTTCTTGTACTCCTTCTCAAGATTGATCAGACGCGATTTTTCTTTGCGCATTTGTTCTCTTTGATTCTTAAGTTCTGCTTGGAGGCGCCGTCTTTCTTCTTCAGCTTGTTGAAGTGTCTCCTGCTGTTCAACTTGTAAATCTCGAAAGCGCCTCCGCTCTCGTTGGAGTTCCCTTCTTTCTTCCTCTCTTTCCTTCTCGAATTGCTGTCGAATCACTTCCCTCTCTCGTTCTAGTTGCTCAGCCGCTTCGCGTTGTTTCTGCTCTAACTCTTCCAGTAAAAGCTGCTCAGTTTCGAAAAATTCAAATTCGATTTGGCGTTCACGTTCCATCTTGTCCTGTTTTGAAATCATGGAATCTTCTATTTCCTTCATGGCTTGAGCATGCTTCTCCTCGAGTTCCACAAGGCGCTTTTTCTCTGATTCAATCATTTGTTTTTCATGCTCCTGCTCCCGGGCTGCATTCTCCAGCACTTCCAACCGTTCTTGTTCCAGTTTGTTCAATCGCTCGCGCTCCTCTTGAAGTCTCATCTTCTCTTCTTCGCGTTCTTCGTCGAGTCGTTTTCTCTCGAGCTCAATCTGTTTCAGGGCTTGCTGTTGTTGTTCCTCCAACAACTGAATCCTTTCCTTTTCTTTTTTAATCTTAGAATTCTCTTTTTCTCTTTCCTCTTTTAACATCTTAATTTGAGCGTTCAGTTCCTCCTCCAATTGTTGTATGACCTCACTTTGTCTTTCCTTCATCTGCTCGAGTTTCTGTCTTTCATCCTCGATCAGTTCGCTATCAAGTTGCTGGCGCTCATACGTAAGAACCTCTTCCTCTAAACTGCTCAACTCCTGAAGCGCCAACTGTTGCCTCAACTCTTCGATGGCAACTCTTTCCTTCTCTGTTCCTTCTTCCCCTTCCAGCTTCGTTTTCATTGTCTTTAATCGCTCGTATTCTTCTTGTCGTCTCTTTTCTTTGTTTGAGCGTTCGAGTTCTTGCTTCCTGACATTCTCTTCGTATTTTTCTTGAAGCATGATCAGTTTTTCTTTCTCTTCTTCAAAATGCCGAAGTTCTTCTCGCTGTCTTTCCAGTTCTTTGATTTGTACTGCTATTTCTTCTTCAAAGCTATTAACGGCTTCCTTGTGCTGTTGTTCCATTTCTTCGAGCTGGCGCCGTTCTTCTTCGAGTTGTCTCTTTTCAAACTCAATTCGCTCAACAGCCTCTTTGTACTCACTTTCCAGAGACAACAAACGCTCGTTTTCCTTCTCAAGTCTTTCCCTTTCTTGCTTGTCTTTTTTGTATTGCTCGATGGCAAGCTCCACATCTGGTTAAAAGAAAAAAGTGCATTTGTGCGCGTTAACGAGAGACAATCTTTATCCATAACTAAACAATTCTCTCCATGACAGTTAGACTAGTACAGAGTACGGAAAACACCAAGATAACCGACAGATTTCCTCGATCTACTCCAACCACAAGCCCTACACATTGTGACGGCGAAATGCTAGTTGTGTTACGCGTAGACAACAATTCTGAACTCATTATTGCGTGAAAAGTAACAAACAGATCATTTTTTTTACCCACTTTTTCACAATTTGAGGCATTTTGCGATGCGCAAAATGACCTGAAAAGAAGAGAATGGTCTAATTTATCGTTTACTGCGATAGCAAGGCACAACAACAACAAAAACAACGATAATAATAATAATAATAATAATAATAATAATAATAATAATAATAATAATCATCATCATCATCATCATATTAACGAACCAACAAAGAACAAGGACGGTTTAAATTGCGGAAATTTAAATGAATTACTAAGGGACAGCAAAAGCTGCTGAAAAAAAGCAAACGTGCAAGGGGAGGGGCGCAGGGGCATGAGACCAAAAAATCAAGAAAGTGCTCTCTACTACCCATTCCCTGTGTTTGGCTTAAAAACATTCTTTTCTTCATTCAATCACAAGGTATTGCCCACCAAAAACTATATGCACAAGCTAGAGGTGAGGGAAAAATTAATGTCCGAGAAGATTGCCCTACCCCACTCCCCCCACCCAAATAAAATACAGGTCGGTCGTTGACGACTAATTTGTGCCGTCATCCGTGAGGCCACTCCATACCACTCCACACTGAGTGCTTACCTGGGTAGTACTGGTCAGGAATGATAGAAAATCGGTTTCCTGGATTGGATTCCTTGATCCTCTTCGCTTCTCTGGGATTATTAAACCGGAAGTAATTTGACTTCCCCAGACATATCATACAACCTACAAAATAAGATAACATCGTCACTAAACGGAACCTATTGTGACACAATTACGTTGTTTCTTAACTGTTCGCTTTAAATACAGTTCACTCCTTACGTGGAGTAGCTCAAGTCTAGTTGTCCACTTTGGAGGGAGCTCAGTGAGGATTATATAAATGTCTGAAGGGAGCATTGCTAATCCACATAAATGGGCATCATAAAGATATCATAAGGTTTCCCCGCATAGTGAAATGAAACCAGACATGATGAGTATGCAACATTACGACGATCGGCGGAACGGAGAAGTGCCAAGGCTATAACTTGTATTCACTAATAAAGGGTAAAACCCACAGTATTTGATTTTCCTACTTCTAGATATAACACTATTACTTATGGGAGGCAATCTCTGCGTTATTTAGAACCCAAACTATGGGGAAAATTGCCTACGGCTGACATATCAGCCAAGACACTCTTACAGCTCTCACAAACCGTATGCGCAAAAGTGATATAACCAACTTAATGGAGACCGGCTGCAAGGGCTGCATCCCTCTGCTCGACTTGATCATTGAGATATAGTTATAGATCTTAATCTTAATTTTCATAAATAGTTACAGATTTTAATAACCGATTTTCTCTATCACTTACATATACATGTATAATTACTATTAGTTTAGTTTTAATTGTGTCCACTAATTACTATCTCAGGCTACAAGGCTTTGTCGTAAATGAAGTTTTTATTCTATTGTATTCTATTTCACTAGATCCAGTAATGGGGTTTTACGATGTTAAAACGAACAGAGGAGCGAAAAAAGAACACCAAGAAAAGTCACTCAGCGGAAGACAGAGTAGTTGTCAAAGATGCCAAATAGAAATACGACTTAAAAAGTAATCGACAAAACCGATTATTAAACATTGCATTTTTCACATGAAGCCTTATCCAAGGGGAAAAAATAACAAGAGTGATTTGTTATACTTAATCCTTTATGCGAACTATGTTCAATCCTTTATGCGACCTACATGCAAGAAGTCATGATTTGTAAGGACGAAATGAATAATCACTCCACAGAACAGTTCTACAACATTCTAAACATTGAAACCCATTTGACTGATAAACCGGTAAATGCAAAGCCTAACTATAAAATAGTTTTTGGGGGTCTATAGACTATAGGCATATGTGTTGTACTGACGGAAAATAAAACCGTTTATAAACGTTTTATAACAAGCAGGCCAGAATAGCGAAAATTAAAGAAACGATATAGATAGAAATAGGGAAGGCATCCGTGTGAAAATCGATATCGTGTTTATATTCCCTGAGCAAAACAAGATCGGCTTACTGTCAAGCAAGCGTGTGCTAACCATATTTATAATCAAGTATACTGAGTTTCGGCGTAAGATACATTGAGGCGTGTACGATGACGTAAATGAACTTCCAAGAAATGAGCACTTTTAGATTAAAAGCGATCAAACTGAGACTTCGAGATGAACTTAGGAGATGGGACGGTAGAAAGAGACAAGTCACAGCAGTATGCTGATGAAAATATTCCTGCCCAGGGAAAACTGGTCGCGCATTAGTTCCTGGACAAGTGAACCAATTTGAGTCACGTGCTCACTAGCACTTAAATGCTCCGTGAGCGAAAGCTTCATTTCACGAAGCAGCCACACCTGACGCAGGCTCACACGCCGATTTAATTGGAATAATTTGATGGAAATAAATAAAATATGCTCGTATTTGAATGTTGCCTTGGTATGAACATACCTTGCGGTAGCCTGGTTGGCTCCGAGATAGGAATTCCATCCACAGAACACATTGGTGCTTTAGGATACAGAACAACTGCATCACCATTGTATTCCGCTATACAGTGCTCACTGTGGACAAAACAATCAACCTTCTCCTTAGTGCCTGTTGTAAGTTGACCTCAGTGTATAAAGTACTCGAAAGGAGCAAATCAAAACTTGTCCTTACGGTTCTATTCCTTTTCCTCTCAGTTGAATGTCAGGTTTGCTTGTTTCTGTTAAAACACCGATCACCGTTTTCCCTTAAATGAAATGAATAGCACATAACAAGTAAGAGAATAATTCTAGACTGAGGAATAATTACATGCAATGACGACTCACAGGTTCATGAAATGATCGATTCATAAAGCAAAGATGGAACCCTACTGGATAACTAATGCAATCAAAATACCTCTTTTAATTGGACAAAGTGTTACACCAATACTAAGTCTTCCTCCACCAAGGCTCACAAAGTGAGGTTCTTCTGTTTCAAACTTGAGCGCTGAGCCCAGCTCCGTAACGGCAAGCGCGCGTTCCTAAGACAGAGACACAAGACAATCTGACATTACAGCCATCGTCTAAAACAGTGATAAAGCTGGTTTATCTGAATTCAATTTTTTGTTACTTCACCCACTAGCCAAGGGGTTACGAGATGAAGCTCAGTCCTCCCCAATCAACTTCCTCCAAATTATGAAATTTCTACAAACCATAAGATCAGGTTAAGTCACAAAGAAACCATATGATGTATATACGAAATAATTCATATATGAACTGCGGTTGTAGATGAACGTGAAGAATGATCATCGCAGTAATTTTTCCAATTTAAGCAATTGGAAATAAGAAGCCTGAAAAAATCAGGGCTTCAACGAAAGAAATTCTAGAAAAAGAGCAACGCTCTCAAGGTGTGTCGTTTAAGCTAGAAGAACAAGTGAAACCGCTCACAAGTATTCAACGATTGAATATCCATCAAGATCTCAGCCTTGCTGTAATATTAGTGCATTTACATATAATAAAAGAAAAAAATCGGCAAAGTCATTAAATCACACAACTTCTAAAACGTTTCACCTCATCCGTGCCGCCCCAGACTCTGAGTTCCAACTTCATTTTAATATTTAATAACCGTCAATTTGATTCGACGAACTACAAAGTTACAGTTTCACGGCGATTTGATGTAACTGGGCGAATACATCTCGAGGAAATATATCTGAACACGTATCAACAAAATGGGATAAATAAGCCAGAACGAGTATTTACGAAAATTGCACCTGACAATCAACGAGCAAAGGAAAGGAAAAACATGTTTGTTCCGTCAGAAAACTTACCAAACAAGAAGCCAAAGCTAATTTCATTAAAAGAAAAGTGCGCGGTAATTTCATTTTATGAAGTACCAGTGTCATTCAATCACAAAAGGGCTTTCAATCTGAATTTGTGCTGTCAAGTACATTCGCTAATATTACCGGCCGAGGGGGTTAATACGGCGCCTTAATTCTAATTGATATCAATGAACGTTTACTGTAACAGAGTCAGTGTTTGCCAAACACAGGAAAGAACAAGCACGTTTTATTATGACATCCCACAACCATTTAAAAACCAGAGCACGTGAATATAGAAATAGGAAATGAAAAATGACGCACATTCAGGTGCAAATTAAAATGTTACGCAAATAAAAAATTACAAATGTTGAAACAGGATCTCTGTTGCTGTTCATTTCTCAGAAAAATATGAGGATTTTCAAAAACCATTTCAAAAAAAAAATACTCGACCCTTTATAATAGTATATTACTATTAATTATATTTCAATATAATAGTAAAATATTATTAAATACATGTAATTTCATATTATTAAAACAAAACGCAAAACCATGCTTCAATATTTAGTGCAATCAAGAAGACGTCAGAGTTGCTAATAATGTCACTCCAACGCAATCTGAAGCCGAGAGATTTAGGATAGAAAGAATCACAAAGATAAGGTATGTGACAGTCTACAGTTTGATATAACCCAGCACCATGTGCGATATTCACAACTTAATTATAATAATAATTACTTGTTATTATATGGCTGTGGCTCACAAGGACTGGGAACTACTGAATTCACGAATTTGAAATCGAAATCTGCGAAATCGGCTAAAATAGTTATTGACCGCGGTCTAGATTTTCCCACCTAGACCGGCATCTAGGCCGGTCACATTTTGCGGTAAAAAAAAGTTGCTAACAAGAATACAATAATATTGACTATTTTCTTTAAAAATAGTGGTGGAGGTGCCAAAAAGCCCGATGAGAAAAGAGGACAAGAAAATTTTTCACTACGTTCGGTCTGAAAATTAAAAAATTTTACAACAAGATACTGGAAGGAAAAAGTTGTACAGGAAAGAGTTTTTACCACAACGAAAGCGCGAGGAAAGATTTTCACACGGATATACCGCGATAAAACAGTCTCACAGGGCGAACTCGCGACGAACGCGTTTTACATGACGATCTCGCGAAGAACGCGTTTTACAAGACGATCTCGCGACGTACGCGTTTTAAATGACGATCCCCCGAAGGACGCGCTTTACGCAATGATGTTTCGAGGAAAACGTTCTAAGGTATATTTAATAATAAGATTGTGAGCTCGAGAATTCTACTGCGCGACGAGGGCGTAGCCAACGTGAACTATCACACACAGGAATCGAGCGCGAATAATCTAATTGTTTTAGTATAGATCAACCAGTCGTTCAAAACTTTATGTAAAACGCAAAGAAGCAGCCACCATTTTGTCAACAACCGCATACTGCTGAGCAACTTACTATATCTACAACAGAATAGGTAGTGAGTAGCATGGCCAAAACAACGACGACAATCGTGATAGAACGCTAGTAGATTTATGCTGATATACACCATTAAACATCATCATCAGGTTACTGCTAATGCTTGTGGGAAGAACAGATGTAATGTTTGAGTAATCTTCCATTATTACAGATTATAGTATATTTTTCCATTTTAGTACGTGTCAATGTTTACTAGGCGGAAGATGGAAATGATCAGAAGTAAAATAAAATGATAAATGTTATCTTATACGTCAAAAAGTTATTGATATGGTGGGGCAGACCATAAGCAACTTACAAGAAACCTTTTTGACAAGCAAATTAAGAATCGAAATGAAGAACGTTTCAGCTGGAACATGTGTTAGTACAATTTACCTCCAGTTTAAGACGAAGAAAACATAATTATTAGAACTGAAATCGTATTGCGTGCAATCGAAAGCAGTATGGTGGCTTAAGGTTAAAAAGATAACATCTGCAGTCAGTTATTAACAGATAATTACCTCCCAGAATTTCTTCATTTTCATAGCGTTTAAAAAAACGAATAAAAGAATGGACGAAAAAATGCGAAAGAGAAGGTTGGCAGCGGCAGTAAAGTATAGGTG
The DNA here is from genome assembly GCA_964020085.1 of Micromussa lordhowensis. Lineage (NCBI taxonomy): Eukaryota > Metazoa > Cnidaria > Anthozoa > Scleractinia > Lobophylliidae > Micromussa > Micromussa lordhowensis. Next base: position 38,688,016 of record OZ026599.1, on the reverse strand, counting down.
TTTTGAAATAAATAAAAGGTAGCTGCCATACAAACCATCAGGTCGTAGCGCTGGTGTGGTCAAGTTGGGGGGACTAACGACTTTCAACATTGTTTTGGAAAGAATAAGAACTCTAAAGGCAACTTGTGTATCGTAATCATCGAATATGCATTTAGAAAATAAGCGAAGCAACTACGCCTCTTCATATTGCAGGTAATACTGAAAACAAGAAGTACTCTTGTTCCATCTTCTAATTCAAATGAGGAATTCAAAATGTTCTCAATTAAACGTCATACAGCGATGTCGAAAAGTCAAATGCTTTTTATCATCATTTCGAGTTAATGGACTATAAATCGTGGCGAGCTGGGATCAATACTTTAGTTAATGACACGACGGTATCAAACTTTACAAAATAGCAACGTTCTGTTATGCTATGAGCAACAAGGAATGATAAAGCTTGACGTAATATATCCACCACAATCCTTACCGTATAATATCAACCTCCAAATAAATGAACCTAAATTTAAGGAAGGTATAGGATGGGACTATCAGCACATCGAACATCGCCATCGGCTACATAAGTTTTAAAATATATTCACTGTGGCTCAAGATTGTCTCTTTCATGTCAATGTTCATTGCCTCGGGCTTACCAATATTTCCGTAAATAAAAATTACATGCACATTTCGCTAGAAAAAACCCCTAGCTCTGCTAGTTTGTTCAAAGACAGAATTTGATGTCGTGGTCTTTGGTTTTAGTCAGATTTGCTAACAACAATAGCTAGTTACCGTGAATAGTTCATTAATTTTACAATGTTCGCCACATTTAAAACCTCAAGGAGTTGTTTTCGTCTGTTTGTCAATTATAGCCTCTCTCACTTTATTAAACAGCTTTTCAAACCGTTTAAACTAGATGGTAGTACGTTCCACAATAGCACAGAATTAACAATTTAGAAATGAACAAAGTATAACAAAAAGCATCGCCGTGACAACATGATGACAAGAGATGTACTAGTCGGCCACTTTACCTCGATGATCTTTTGAGTCTTGCTCCATTTTTCTTCCCAAATGCCCGTCAGTCGCTTCATCAGGTCTTCATTTTCTTGGAGTTTTTTCTCCGCTTTATCAACTCCTAAAGAATTAGGAACATTGCCATTCTGCAATAGAAAATGTTAACATACAGTGTATATTCTTTGAATCTACCTTCATCGCAACAACACACGAAATATAGTGATACATGGAGTAAAATTCTAGTTTCCTTCTTCATGAAATTGATTACGACTATACCTGTTGAAATGCGAACAAATCTCATTGTCGGAAGACAAATTAGACCAGAAAAGAAATTTTACTCCCTTAAAGCGATAAACGCTCGGGGTCGGTAGCTTTAAAGGATGAACAGGCTTGCTGACGCCTAGCTATTTAAATTACGCCTTCAAAATGAGGTTATGATATAATGGATAATACAACAAAATTAGTCACGTGACCAACCCTGAGTCGGCATATGGGTGAACGAACAATAAGAGTTGGAAAACACAACACACAAATGGTAATGACCCCTGACAGGAGAGACATTATGCCGAGTAGAGTTTAAGTAGAAGCGGCATCGAGCTAATGATAAACACAGTAAATTCATACGAGCAGGTCAAAACAAACTTCAAACAAATCTAAGACGGCGTTTACTATGAATAAAAGAAAGCCGAGGGTGAGTTCATAAACTGCGAAGAGTCAACATCGACGACAAGCTCCTTATTAATTACTTTACCTTCCTTCCTTTCGAAGGGCACACATGCAGAATAAACGCTTTAGCTTTGCTGTATGTATCGTTGCTTCTCATTGATAATTTGCCTCAAACTTCCATTATACCTGTGTTTCATTAAAAAAAACTCGAGCAAATGTGGCGGCGTTACCGCTCGTGTTATTGGCTTTGTAGAAATGATAAAAACGCCTGATTATAGAACACCTGCTTGGCTGTGGCAGCTGCTGCTTTCTCCTTACGAAACACTCGAAGTAAGCGAGTAAGCTCAAAACATCGACAACAAAACTTCGCTAACAGATAAGATCGAAATGAACGCTGTGAGAAACACAGTTGGAAGATGCAGCGAAAGCCCCAATTGGTCATAGCAATGTTGTATGCCTCCGCATTTTCATTCTGGCAGTGTAGGAAACTTTTTGTTTTTCATGTGGTTGAATCAAATCCGAATAAATGTTCGGTGCTAAGCTCGTTCCATAGTTATTGTTTTTATATCAACAAGAATCGTAAAAAAAATTTCAATATATGTTCCAAAGGTAATTCTTGACAGGAAGCGACTTGAATTGATTAGTCAAGACATGTGTGCATGATCGCGCCATACGACCTGATCTACATTTCCATGTTGAAGCTTCCAAACCATTTAAAATTAAATATTTTTAGCACGTTTTGTTATAGAACTACTATGACGTAAGCCTAGAGTTTGGTTAAATACTACAGTGACTTCTTACACTGAATATGTAGTTTCTGCATTGTACTAATATGATACTTTTCTCGTTCATGAACGTAAAAATCGAATGAGATTTACAATGTAATTGTTATAAAAAGGTAAACGAATTGTAGCTTGAGTGAAGATGTTCTCCAATAGAGGATCCGTTTTGCTCTGTTCATAAAAAGCTCATTTTTCAGAACGAAATGGATGCATTCTGCTTCACTGGTAATAACTTTGAATCAAACGCAGAATCGAACTCAGACTCGACCTATAATTCTGAGCAATACGTCGACATAAACGCTAATATAAATCCCGGAACAATTCAGCTATTAAAAAATGTTGATATTTAAAACACAATACCTTTAATGTCTCCTTAAGATTGCGTATTTCCAACTGGAGTTCTTTAATCAATTTTACATTAGAATCCTGAAAAAGATGAAGATCAAGATACATGTATTGTAGAGAAGGGCAAGCGATTGGGTGATTACTTCACGTTAAACGAAATGAAAAATCCAGGCATGTCTTTCCTATAGCATGACAGGTCTCAATATACCAGAATATACATTATATACAAATTGATCTTAAAACATGATAGAAAATAAATAAAAAAGAAAAATGGTGGGAGATACAGAGAGAATAAAGGCCCAAGAGAAATACCAGTACCAAAATAGCTCACGGTTAAGTGGCTGCTGGATAAAGAGTTGCCAATTTCCATACAAACTCGTTTTGAAAATTGTTCTCTTTATCAGCAGAGATTCCAACATTAAACGACTGAGGCACTGTTTCATTTTGCATTTTAAAGTTGAATTTGGTAATCGACCTAGAGATTCCAATAATCGACTCCAAAGATTGTGTGACAAGATGCACCAAAGATTGTGTGACAAGATGCACCGAAGATTGTGTGACGAAACTTCTTTACTTTTTTCTTAGATTTCTTTCAGTTCTCTTTTTAAAACTGTTACATTACATAACGTCTTTACAGAAAAAAGGCTACCTATGTTTGCAACATTGAGATTTGACTTGTTCACAAATTTTGTTTGGTGTTAGTCTTAAATCTTTAAGGCCTAAATTTAACAGAAACAAACTGGTTAATCTCTCAGTATGATATTATCATAAATAAGAGAGTTCAAAAGCACCATTTAATATTTTCCTGAACCAACCCTTCCCCCAAACATGTAAATGCAATAAGGGATTTTTGCCTATGGCAATTGACACTACCAGTAGAATGATGCAAGATGATGTTGTTCATGCAACGCCCCCAAAACACCCTCACCCTATTACATACATCCAGTATCCTACCTCATTTATTTTGGGGACGTTGACAATATTTTTTGCTTGGTTTGCAAACCTCAAGGTGTTAAGTGTCTCATTATGACATGATGCAGAGGGTGACACAGCCGCTAACATCAAAGTTTTACAATTTCCTCCAAAACAGTCCTTCAATATCCATGTCAGTGCCTAAAGTAGGACGAAAACAGGCAATTAGGAGAAAAGTCACTCATCCAACATGTGCACTTAAGAGGCAGCAAAGGAAACGTTTGCAGTCAGCATTTTGCAAAAGAAACTGTTGATATACATGTACATGTACTTACAGAGTCCTTGTATGGAACAGTAGCTGCACTGGGACCCAACTCTGAGTCTCGGCTTGCTAATGTTGACATGACTCTTTCTAATGCCATTAGTGATTTGTCAGCATCAGCTGCAGTAGAACAGTTGTCACTGCACTGGAAAAGACAAAGAAGACAAAGTTACAATGTACAAAGATAATAGTTCATCCACTGGAAGTTCTCCATTTTCTGTAAAGTTCTCATAACTTTTGGGTTATCCAGCAACTTCCATACTGTAGTTATCAAGCTGGTTAAAGGAAAATAAAAGAAATCTGGAGCATTCATATAAATGTAATCAATGAGTGTGTGTGTGATGGCTTAGGTAAAATGTATTTTTTGTGTAACTGTCTTAGATGTACCTCCGCTGTAAATATTTAATTTACATTATTCAAACCAGCTCCCTGACATTTTAAGCTTTTTTAGTTACATGTATTTCAGGAAGCTGGTAACCCTTAACAGTTACAAAATCACCTTTCTAATTAATAGTATAAAACTTCTAAACAGGTAATAAAGTGCTGTTGTTGTTGAGATCTTGCAACTTCACAAAAATCACTTCATGTGAAACAGGGAAATACTAATCACTGCTATTTAAGCCTATGCGTCATTACATGCAACTGCCAAAGCTTCAGTGTATGGAGTGGAGTGAGATCAAGCATCCAGGAAAGAGACTAATCATGATTTGTATGTGATACATAACTTCACTCAGCGATTTTCAAGAGCTTCATAGGGACAAGATACAAACAAAGAAAGAAATTTTAAATGAAACTTGTTTGCTTCACTTTACACACATTTCCTAGGCCTGAAAAACTGACTAGCCAAAAGATCCACATATAATGTTTCCTGATTTGAATACTCTACACAAACTTAACAGACTGACAAGCTTACCTCATTATGGATGCTCTTGCTTCCTGCCAAATCCACAAAGTGAATGACACTGACCATTTCATATGGCAAGTCACCTTCAAGACGTGCCTGTATTGTGGAGTTTTTAATATTGTAACAAATATTTCAGTGCTTTTTAGTTGTATTAACTTATCGGGCCTTACATGTAGCTGTTTCTTATTTGGTAACTATTTATTGAGAAATACATTGGTTTGCATTATTTTTTACAAGCAAGAGAATAATTATTAATTTCCTGAACATTCAGCGATATACCTGGTCTTCCTCCTCCCACAAATGATGGCAAAATGAATTCTAATAATTAGAATTTATTCTATATTTCATTACCTGGGTAAACCTTACGGTGAAAATTGTATGTGAACTACTGGAAAAGGAATCAGAAGCCCTGGAACATATTGATCTATGAAGAACAGAGAGATAGTAAATCAGTTAATTGCAGATCAATCAAGTCTAACAATTGTACAAGTCCAGAAGTGAAGTGATATGTTCACACCATCTATTACATGTACATCATGTAAGAAAATAGCCTCCCCCTCCCCAAATAATAAATATGCAACCTGATTGGTTAAAAATTGTGTTACTATAACTTCAAAGAAATCTAGAGCTAGCATGAGCTGTTGTCGTAATGATGGCACAAGCAAAGATAATTTACATTATTTTTGAAGATCAGAGTAAGCAACTTCGTCGTAGAATTTTCTTAAAGAAATAAAAAAACATGCTCTGTGTTTCTATCGAGTTATGGAAACACTTGTGGAAGTTTGGGAGAGCTCTGAAAATGCTTTGGAAACACTCACCTGTCTGCTCGTGTTCTCACAGCATTTCTTGTTCTCCCAAACTTCCAGTCGTTTGTTGTTAACTACATGTACAGGTACCTCAAAAGAAACACTCTGCATATTTTCCATTTCTCAACTACATGCACATTTTAATTATATTTCTTATAATTGAAGGGCTTCATGAGTTTTTTGCATACGTTATTTCTCGAAAACGAAGCGCAAACCAACAAAATCAATTACGGAACAATGTTTTTCATGTCAACACAAGTCAGTCTGCCAAAAATCAGCTTGATCCTGCAGAAAATGAAAAAATCCGCTAAAAAAGCGATATACGCCCTTTTTGCACGAAGCCCTTCAATTATTATATATATGTTATTTGCCATCCGGGAGGTCCGTATTAGGAAAAACTGTGCCCAAGGAAATTTCGGAGTAGTCTGTAACTCGGGGTCCGGATGGGAAAATACGGACCGCTGGAGCGCGTGCAATTAGCCAATAAGATTGAAGGATTCAGGATTCCGGACCGCTGAGAAGATGGAGAAAAAAATATGAATATCAACTGACCTGTTTTTCCTTCCCTTGTCGATCAAGCTTATTACTTCATTAACATCTGTAACAATGTGTTTAGTCAGCTTGTCAACGTACACACCCAGTTCACGATGTTCACGAACTAAAAAAAAGCAGAAAAGGAAGTAATTATTAGTGATGCAAGTACATATATAATAGGAACATCAAACAGAAAAGATAATAAGCATAACCAAATATTACATGATACTTTCACTGACAATGAATTTTGTGAACACTTTTAGCTTGATTGAAAGTTAGAACTTAAAACAGTTGTATGCACCTGAGTTTATTCCCTACAATTATGTACCATGAAGTTATAAGTTCATAACTTCAAATTATTTATTGTCAGAAACAACCATGATAAATTATACATGTTATTGCAAAAGGTACACAATTATATTAAACATTTCTGTTGTTATGATCATTATCATCATCATCATCTCTCTCTTTATGCCAGTAGGCACATAAGGTCTGTTGTCTGTTGGTTTAAGTAGAGGAACTTAATTATATCACTGTATACACATAATTATGGCTTAAAAAGAAATTCTAGATAGAGTCAGTAATAACTGTGTATTTTGGGTTTCCTCTTAGGCTTGTATGGTCAATGGCAGATTAGTGAAAGAATAAGAATAAGGCAATGTTTAATAGTAGCGCTCAGTATGACACACCTCTTAATGAGTCCTGCCAGTTTCTTCTCCTTCCCAGTAAATCCTTAACAAATTCTTTGTGTATTTCCAGAAAACTAGAAAAGTAAAATTAAGCATTTAAATTATTGGTAAGCTTCAGAACCTTATATGGAGCAAAGTATGCATGCACTAAAATGAGGCAAAATGAGTGATTCCAGAAAATATCCATACCCATTTCATGGAGGGCTTTTTGGAATTCTGCGGGTAAGGGGAAGAGGTTCTTTGAAATGGAATTCCGAATGCATGGGGAGTACTTACAACTGGAATTCCGAAGCATGCAGGGGTTTCAGATTTGGGATTTCCAGAGGGGACTGACAACAGTGTGAAAGCAAAAAAGAACTGAAAACACTGCTGATGACTGCAGAAAGCTGGGGTCAATTTAATAAAACTTCTACATTTGTAATCTACAAGTTGGACCATTGTAATTACAAGCACAGATGAAACAAGTTTCAGAAATTTTGTTACATGTGTCTAACTTGTAATTACAGGTGTAGTGCTACCATGTAAAAGATGGTAAGAATCAAATTTAATAAAACTTGTACAAGAGTCCAACTTGAGCATCAAATTATGTCGTCTTCCTGTGAAGAGAAACCTGACGACGCTGAGATGTCAAGGTATCCACCAATCTAGGAATTTCAAATTTGCATTTGTAAAAATGCACGTGCATTCAAGCGGGGTCTACAGTTGTGAGGCTACAATTGTAATTTACACTTGCATCCTGACTCGGAATATACATGTAAATTCCAGTGTAGAAAAATAGGGTCCACGAGCTTTGAGTTGAGTCCTTGATTGTATAAACAAGGCATCATTTTATGATACTAGTATGAGAGAGTTGTTGTGGTAGACAATGAGAATCTATGGAAACTGTGATCTGCAGCAGGGTTTGCTTTACCACCGCACACGTATCAGTACAACAAAGCAAGAATTTTGCTTCTTAAATTCATGTATACCAATACATTGTATTTCACGGCCAATGGATTGCTTTGAGTTCTTTCAAAATAAATTTATTTCTTTGATCGTTATTCAATAGTATCTAGGTTCAAAGCAATTCATAAGGAATTCATTTGTTTAGACTCCATTCCAAGCTTTAATGCTGTGGACTAACTTGGACTAATTTGCATTAAGAATCACCCAACTAGTGGACTAATGCAAATCCTGCATTTTAATTGGCTACGCTACTCAAGGACTATTAGCAATAGTCCTCGAGCACCATCGAGCGTGACGCTTTCTTTCGTTTTAGTCCCAAATAAATATTTCTTCAACTTACATTTGCTAACTTTCTTATTGCCATTTCCGTCTGACTAGTTGGGTGATACTAAAACAATTAGGCCCTTCACCCTCAAGGGCCACGGGTCAATAGCCCATTTGGCTTCGCCTCATGGGCTACAGCTGTATTGGGTCTAATTGTTAAATATGACCTTTTGCCGCCAACACTGTCACGCTTTCTCTCATTCCTGAAAACAAAGGTAAATTAGGCACGACTTGCCCAGATATGTCCAAATTTCTATAGTAATTAAGGCATGGAACGATTGAAATTTTTATTTCTTCCCTACTTTAGTTGCAAACTAGTCGGAAATTGTGACTGAAGAGGAGGAACTTTTAGTCGCCACACATTTAGTCAAGAATGCATGTGATCATATCAGTCATTTGAGCCCTGTAGAAAGTTGTTTGAGAATTGAAGCCATCCATGATTGCAGTGGTTATCGATATTTTATAGAATCGCCAGATGGGAATGTAATAATTAGACAAATTCGTCATCATGTGTGGTACAATGATGCGAGATGGTAAATTTTAAGCTGGGAAATAAAACATAATGTTCAATAAAATGTTCATTACATCAAGAAAGCCTTTCTTTAGCTCAGACCAATATGGTCATGAGGTCATGAGGTCATGAGTTCAATTTTCTTAGGGAAATTAATTTTGTCTTTGTACCCCACTTGCGTTTTTAATAATGAACATCACATCTTTAGTGTTTCATTAAACAAATCAGTTGCTGATTTTAAGTTTGATGTCATCACCCCATGCAGACCTTATTTAGAGAGCTTGTCATAAATGGGGAATAACGCATCACTGATCACAAAGGGCTCCGACGAAGGGCTAACGCTCGAAACGTCAGCTTCCGAATCTCTTTACGGTGGCCAATTCACTTTATCAACCCAGCTGTTAAAAGCAAATTATCTCACAAAGATGCTAGTCTAGCATGAAAGATGTTATCATGCAAAAGACAGCAGTTTGTAAATATGTTCTATTTAACTAGTAATAACCACAGGTTAGGAAGTGCGGGCGAGGGCTAAGCATGATTTGTTTCACTGAGGTTAACGAATTCATTGTAAAGCAGTGGTGTTGTGTTCTTTTTCCATTTTGGGCATTTATATTTGCAGGGCAATAAAGGGTTGCATAGTGTGGGTGATTGTTTTCCCATAAACGAGACAAAGGGACCTAAGAGTGGTTTTACTGACGTTGTGAAACAGTAACACCAGTTTGATTATACACTAGTTCTATTTTGTGTTGGGTTTGACAAAATGGTTATTTTTTCACGTTGTAAATAAAAACACTGTTGATTATAAAATGGACATATTGCTTTAGTCAAGGTCATTTGATGTAATGGAACAGTGATTTATTTGAAATTGTAATGGAAAGAGAAATACACAATATTGTTTGGAATTATATCTGTTAAAAACACAAACTGTTTGTTAAGAAAACTGAAACGACATGACTGTATTGATTTCGATACCCGACAACAACAGACACGGACAGGAAACGTTCACGCGCTCGATTTTGATTGGACGGCGCGCCAGCTATGCATGAGCTGCACATGATTCTTCGACGAAATAGACGTCGTCCACGTGATAAAATTGTGTTGTGTGCATTCCAATTTATGGACCGCGACCTGGACCGCCACTTCTGCATGAACTGCACGTGATTCTTGACATTCTTAGCTTCAAGAAGGCGAAATTTACATATTATTTGAGCCCTTCAACTACATTAAAGATCATTGACTATGGAAGGTGAAACAGCTATGCTTTGGTGAGAATTGTCTTCTGCTTGGTGTTGGTTTCTAGCGGTCAGAACGCCTGTGCTCAAATTACTGCTGCTTCGTGTTTGTCTCGCGTGGTCAAAGCGCCTGTGCTAAAATTACGTCCTTTCATTTCATTGGTTCTTAGTGTCCCTAGGGACAAATATTTGGAAGGACGACTTTTTTTGCTAAATTCGAATCACTGCAAGGCTATATAACTGCCGCGCATGCGTTTGAAACCAATGTTGAGATTAGGATTGCGGGCTCCGCTGGTCGCCCGCAATAAGTCAGAGAACGTTTATGTACAGAACTCCAAAACTTGAAACCTGTTCAAGTCAATCACAAAGTAGCAGATGTCAATCAATCAAGGAATTTACCTTATTTCAGCTCTGAATGATGTGTCATCTTCATATTCAGAAGCCTTTTTGAAAAGACTCTTGCAAATCCAAGATGTAAGGCCTTCAAATTTATCAGTTCCATACATAACAAAACTTTTACCACTGCCACAAGCTCCATAACTAAACACACAAGTATTATAACCACCAAAACAAGATGAAAGCACAAACTGACCAACATCTTGCAAAATCTGAAAAGAAAAAAAACAACTTTTTGAATTAAAATTGCATTTTTAAAAAATGAATATTTTTTCCTTATATAGCTAGTTCATTTTTATATCTCACTTCCTCACATTTACATTTGTAGTAAGAATTTGTACTAAACCCTAACCCTAAGACATTTACTTGCTACCAGAGCTTCATGCTTCTTCGGAAGCAATCATCAGCCAATTGCGTCAGAGCAAGCATGGACCTCTGAGTAGTCAAGATCATGGAGCACATAATCCAGCTCTTTACTTCTACAACTATTATAAATATTATAAATTGCTCTAGTCTAATTACTCAGGTAGCCGACATTTATTTATTGTTTACATGTATTTAAGCTATAATAAGCTCACAATCACAGCTTTTTTTAATTACATCTCCATGTTTGAACCAAGAACACTGACATTTGGTACTTATTAACATTTAGATGCTCTTTTAGGTACCAGGCTCAGTTTTTCAAATCAACTGATTTTATATATTTGTACCCAGTTCCAGTCAATCAGAACATGGCTAATAACAACCTCAATCTAGTTGGAGTTTTTTCACAAAAGTAGCCCCACTAAGGTATGGTGTAAACCTACATCTAATTTACTACTGGTGAAATGCTTATCTTATAGAATTAAATAAACAGATTACAACATTGATTTAAAGAGGAAGTCACAACAGTCTTAGCATCAGCTTTTGCAGCACAGGGGAGCAGAATGTTTACCACTATACTATAGCGCCTTCAATTCTGCCAGGCTAAGAAAGTTGTGAGCTTGCAGAAAAAAAATATAAGCCTTACTGTTGTTCATCATTGATGCACTAACATTCAATTATAAATGTGTGTGTCTTTCTTAGTTGGGTAAGGCTGCCACCATGTTGATCATACAAAGTCATCATTAAAAAATTCCCTTTATTTAAGAAATAGAAAATAAGTAGAAAATATTTTCCATGCTTCTTTCAGAGATACAACGGCAGTTTGGGAGAACAAGAAATGCTGCTGCTCTCTTTGCCGCACATGACTGGTCACACCTTTCTTACAGTACTTTTATGCCAACAAGTTCAGAACTGCCAGTCGAGTATCAAGCCAATAATATTTCTTACATTTGGTGTTCAGGATGTTCCAGGTTTTCTTTCACTCGGAAGATGTCTCAAAGACAGAGACTACAAAATGTACCAAGACCTACCATAAGAAATCGTCCAGAGGAGAAAATGGCTAATGGCTACATGTACTTTAAAAAGAACGCCAAGGCAAACAAAATTCCTGCAGCATTCAGCAAGGCTCAACCAGATAAACTTTTCATTAGAGGTAAGCTTTTGCCCGAAGGAAGAAATCTGGAAATCCCGTAATGTACTGTAGTATTTTTCTTTGTTCAATGCCTTGGATTAATTTAGGAAAATAAATTTAGGTGACAATTATTTTCTTTACTTTCCTTGCTCAATCTTTTGAAGCTTAACATATTTCTATTTACGGCTTATGTCGACAGACCGCTCACCTTTAGATACATGTAGTAACATTGATAATGCACATCCAACAAAACTAGGTTTTATCGGGCATACGCAATTAACCCCGTAAGCAAACAATTTTCTGGTTATTTTGCTTAACCAAAATTCCAGGTTTGGTTGCAAACAGCGCTTTGTTTTTTGCTTGCTAAAAATAGCATATTTGCATACAGAAGTGCACACCAATTTATTCTGTGGGTTCCTTACCACTTAACTCACATAAACAGGTCACGCTTTTTGAGGGGTATGTATCACAATCTCTGGAGAATTAATAATAATAATGATAACTTTATTAATGTGTCAATCGTTCTAGTTTTTACAAGCAAAAACTAATTGGGGACACTTACTTAAAAACTATTTAAACTAAGCTAAAAACTATGTACAAACAATATAAAATTAATAAAAAACTAAGGTTTACATAACTTGCAGTTTTCACAGTTATTTTTTGACATAACATTTGATAGGTCGAGGGCCCTGACTTGATTTTTAAATGCAGTTAGAGAGTCAGCCATTTTAATTGATTTATGGAGCTTCGACCAAATGTAAGGTCCCATGTACCTTAAGCTGTGTCGTCCGTATGTAACAGATATGTTACATTTTGGTAAAGAAAAATCTTCTGTATTCCTGAGATTGAAGCTTAGCTCTTTACATGTAAGGGGCCTCAGAGAGGTCTCAAAACAAAAAAGAAATCTTTAACTGGCTCAGGAAAATATTTCTTCTTGAAGCTTTCTATCATTTTCTATGGGACGGGAAACCGATAAGATTAAAAGAAACATAATTAACAAGTACAGCGATGGTGAGCTCAAAATGATTTATCTTTTCTCATTCAATAAAACTATCTGGATCAAAAACTATCTTGATAAATCAAACATGGGAAAGTGGAAACTCTTCTTTGACCTAGAACTTGGCAGATACAGTGGGGAAGCTGTGTTTTGGGTAACCTAGACAAAATAGATACTTAAAACCACTGCTGATTTCGGCCGAGGTAAATTATAACATTTCTTCCTTACAGCATTATAAAACACAGCATCTCTGGAATAACTCTCTGATAAGAATTGATCACAAACCTATTTATTTTCAAGAATGGCATGCAAAAGGAACTGTAACAATTGAGTCTCTTATAAAAAATGAGACCTGTTTCCTCTCTTATGCAGAGTTTTTAAATATCATTGTAAAGGCTGCCTACTCGCTTTCAGTGGGATTATTGCAACGTTGAAGACAATAAGGAAGAGATTCAAGGAGAATATTGAGTCTGGAAAATGTTGAGGTTGAATCTTTCATTAAAACTTTCCTAAAAACGAAGAAACCCAGCAATTTAAGATATAGAAATCTTGTTGCAGCAAAGAGTGAAAAACCAAGAGCTTCCCAAACAAAATGGCACAGACATTGCGACCTTGATGAGGAAGAAATAGATTGGAAAAAAAAACACATTTCAGCTAACAAGAACATCACAAAAAGTATCAAACTTATTATTTCCAATTTAAATTTTTCCGTAGACATTTGCCTACAAATTCCTTTTTGTACAAGATTGCAATTAACGGTAATGATCTTTGCACCTTTTGCAAGGAAGAAACAGAAACTTTGCTTTCTGGCAATTCTTGGTGACCTCTCCGTTCTTGGAAAACTTTTTTCCAATAGCTACAGCTTTGTACAATCATGCTCTTTAATCCAGAAAGGAAATTATCTTGCCATGACCACCGCATTTGAGACCAGAATGGCCAAAATTGATACCCTGTTCTTCACCAAAATAGCTACATGTAAGAAACCATACCCTTTGGAGCCGCACATACCTACATTGTACATGGTCCACATAAAGGACTACCTTCCACCCCCTCCCCCCTTGATCCCTTGGGTGTGCAATACTCATATGCAAATTGTAACATACTTGAAAGGTCAGAGGACAGATCATATAACATTTTGTTATAAAGAAAATTTTTAAACGATGATTTGAAAGGATGTTGGTATAGGAACAGTATAATCCTGCAGATGTATTTTGCCGGGTATTTCACAGAAAATGCCTATTTTCCACACATACAATATTACTCACACAAATGCACAAGTATAAGCTTATATTTTACAACCATTCCGCTCATTTTCTTTTTATTATTATTCGACGTACTGTAGTTTTCGAAAACTCGCTTATCACCGCTCAATGGAACACAGGAAAAACAATAAACAGCATGAAACATCCGCCCGTACACATCTTCCATTCTTTGGCAAAACTGTCATATCCGGTCCACACCTTTAGCTAAACCGAAAAATAGCCCAACTTATGAAAAACACCACTGGAACAGAACAATATTTATTTCGTCACTACATCACCAAATTCATTATCGTTTCTGTAGTTATGACAAGATCACTTTAACCGCCATTCAGTGCTATCTGCCCTCAGAGTAGACGCTAATTTATTTATAGATCAGACCACAATGAAAACACTGGGAATTGCTGAAAGAAACTACCTTTTCCTCGACCGTGATATAAATGTTGTTGTATTGTCTGAAATGAAAAGAATGCGAGATCCAATATTTTAAAGCTTTAAATCTTACCTGCGTGTCCGGTTCGCTGTCTTCTGTCGGTTCGCTACAGAACTGTATCATGAATAAAATTACACCAGAATAATTAGTCGATAAAATTACCACTTTGGTAAATGACTCAAAACGATATTTTTGTCATTCACCGAAAAGATTTCTGTCGATAATGAAAATCAGTAGCTTGCTCAGCAAGCGACAAGTAGAGACTATGAGATAAATATTCAATATCCAAGATGCGCTCTGAGAAGAGAAGACCTCGAGTGGATGTATTATTACTCACCGTGTGATCAAATTTAAATACTTTCTCTTTCCTGCTTTCTGGATTGAGCACTCGAACTTCATCGCTTCGTGTCCACACCACCCGTTCCTCACCATTTTCCCGTTCCCTCTCATTCAAGGGTCTCACTGACACGGCAACTCTAACACTCGATTTAGACGCCATTTCCAGCATGTCGCGGCTCGAATTCTCGCGCCAAAACAATACGCTCATAAAAATGCAGAACTTTTGATCACTTGACTGCGGTGATACGATGCTTCGCTTGATTGCACGATGCTGCCGCCTTAAATACTTTTCGGATTTCTCGCTGAATCCTACTGTCAGGTAATGTTGAACACTATGGGCCTGCCGCACTGGAATTTGAACATTTCTAAAAATCGCCGAGTAGGATCGGGACTTCCGTCCGGAAATGACGATTTTTAGGCTAGGTAGACTAGGCTAGGTGGCTAAGCCAGAGGTGAGGAGTCCCCGAAACTTTTCGGTTTTCACTAAACAGTGAATGTATGAAGAGAAACTCTGTTATAATAAACTCTGTTATAATAAAGAATATGTTTATACCTGCAGGTTTGATATTTTGCTTTGGCTTTCCGGATGGGAAAGCTTTTCGGGACTTTCGAAAAATGGGCCCCAGGCCCGGGTTGTTCAGGCCTGGGTTGTTCGAAATCCACCGAATAAATCGCTATCCAGTGGATACCGTGGTTTGTTTTGTTAACACTTATCCGCTGGATAGTGATTTATCCGGTGGATAGCGTTATCCAGCCTTTGAACAACTGGGGCCAGGTGGATAAAGATATCCACCGGATAAATTACTTGTATAGCGTAGTTTGTTTTGTTCAGGCGGGGGTAAACATGAATAGGCGTGAAATTTGAAGTGATATAAAAAGGAAATTGTTAGGATTAAGATGAGTTGGAAACACTACCAGCAAGGGGACTGTTTGGTATCCGCCTACTAATTCTTCACTTCAAATTTCAATTTTCCAAATCCATCAAATCTTCAACCTTTCATATTTTCCTCAATTTAACCTATCCTTTGAGAAGAAAATATCTCTTTCCCAAAATGCACAAAAATCACCCAAAAATTTACACAAAACCGCCAAACAGTGGTTAATGAGATAGCAGAGAGATTTAGTGTCGCTTGAAACGTGACCGAGATATTGGCAGAAAGGCCGTGTTAAGCGACGTCAAAACAGCCTTCACATGTGCCCCTGCCTTAACGCTTATCAGCTGGGTCCGCTGGATAGCGATTTATCCGCTGGATAGCGCTATCCAACTTTCGGACAACTGCTGCCAGGCATAATTTTTCAGGTTTCAGGTTGCAAAGTCAGCTAAAAATCGACATTTCCGAGTGATTGTACTTAACACTTCGGTGACTTCGGTAAGCCTGAGTAGCACTCCAGATTAGCCTTAATATTTAATCATTATTGTTGTATAGTTGGCGTTTTCCCGCTACAGCGCGCCTATTCATTGGCTAGTTCGTGGTAACATGACATCTAACACAATTGCTTACCACTAAATGCCATAAGCGGGCAACATTGCGAAAACTATGATGTCAAACTGGAGGTGAGATGGTACATAACCAAGGGGGCGCGTAGCTCCGAGTTGGCTAAAATCATCTCATATCCAACAAGCGCGAGTGGAATCAGAATTGTGTTAAAAACGCCCCCAAAAGAAGAGACTAGACTAAACAACGCCCCCAAAAAATCACACGTACGATTACGATACTTGTAGAGCGTAGAATAATTATAATCCATCAAATATTTTAACTCGCGCGCGATTTGCCTGAAGGGGGTCACGTGATTGAATATTCCCCAGCTAAAACTGGGGAATATCCAAGTGGTATTCCTCAGTGCGTCTTACATATAGTTTTTTTTTAACCGCATTGTTGATGAATGGAATAGTTTACCTAATCATATTAGAGAATCAAGTAGTATTGAAACTTTTAAAAAGAATGTTTAAGCTTTATTAAAGATAACTTGGGATAACTACAACATCTATTTATATAATTCTATATAATTTTGCTATATTTTAATTAGAGGGGGCATCCCTTGTATGGTGCATCAGCGCTTTTGGTTGTCTCCTTCTCCACAATTTTTCACAATTTTTCTTCTACAATTTATTATTTTATTTGTATTTTAGTGGAGTTAATCTGTAATAAATAAAAGAATTTTCACTGGCTTAGCCATCGTGGTATATATATATATATATGTATATCTTTTATTAGACGTTTTGGTGTGTAGTATCGCTGTATATTTTTACGAATTGACGAGCCCGTAGGGCGAGTCGAAATAAAAACGAGTAAAAATATACAGCGATACTACACACCAAAACGGCTAATAAGAGATTTATTATCCAACGATTTCTTGTCCCAAAATTCTGACTTGCCAAGGTTTTGAACTTCACTCGGCAGGGAGGAATGGGGCGAGTACAAATATCTGATATTTGTACTCGTTTCGCGCGTTATTTGTACTCTACAGCGGAAGCAGAGCAGGATAATAATAGCCATTAATACCATGAAGCAAGGCTGATAACTATGTAGACAACTTAAGGTGACAAGGACACGATACAGTCCAAACTGAAAGCCAAGAATTCCAACCGTTGACAGCAGTTTCGACCTGGTTGGGGCGTACGCGTAATTTGTTGGGGCGTTTTTATTTTTATTATTCCACTCGCGCCTGTTGGACATTAGAAGGTTATAGGATAAGGGTAGGCCACTATTTCCCCTTAAGAGATATGATCTTACCCTATTTAGATATGATCTTACCCTATTTAGACCTAACCACGCGCGTTATTTCATCAGTACATGTTTCATTTTGCGGTAGCTGGAATCAAAAGTTATTAAAGCAATACTTTAAAAAAATCTTGATAGGAGGAAAGTCTTGGATACATGGGACAATGTTATATGTAGTTTTCGGGAAAATCACTCAATTCTGAACGACATTGACTCAAAACGTTCCTCGAATCGTTGTTTTCGAGGTCATAATTCTCATCCTCGAGTAACGGTTTTGTGCACTCTTTTAGCTATATGTTTGTTTCCTTCCGAACAATTTTTTTCTTTATTAATTTTTTCACTTAAAGCGGTCAATTTGTACACCAAAATTATGCAATAAAAAATATAGGTGATCACCATGCTCGTTAATATTATAATTTATTATATGTAATTTGGCTTACTAGCCTTGTTAACTTTTTAGTTACTTTAGGAAGCCAACACCCTTTCAGTTTCAATTTTTATTTCATGTTAATTCAATTTCTGTCAAGTGCAAGGGTCAATAAAGTTGTTGTTGTTAGGAGAAAACGAGCATTTATGTCAAGCTTACCTTTAAGAAACCGTCACAACGTAAATGCAATGGGAGAAAAATTGACAGGGAGGATGAAGACCGAGAAAAATTGGAAAGGAAATGAGAAGCCGCAATCAGACATGGATTTTGTCACATGCTTTGGTGATCGGACAAGAAGCGGTACTCACATCTGGTGTATTCGCTTACCGTTCTTAACAATACTAGTGAGCTTTTACTTAATTTAATTTTAGCCTTTCTAGCTCGATATATAAAAGATATATGACCTATGGATAAACGTAGTCCAGTGGCATCAAAATTGCCACTAGTTACAGACGATTCATTTTCCAAGTTGAGTTGCTCATACCCACTTTGATTGGGTATGAGGAAATTTTATCATCTCATTTCCAAAGTCCGCTCCAGGAAGAGAGAGGGGAGAAAAATGAAGTTAAAGCTCACTGACATTGTTAAGAAAAAGCGCAAAACCCTTAATTGTTGTACTGATTTCGTTATTCTTTCCTTTTCCTAGTCGATTTCAGTGCTTGCAGGACGTCCACCCCGGTGAAAAGTCTTTTCATTTTTTCCGTCAACGTATTTACTTATATCAACCCGTGATCCTACCCTCCCTCCCTGTTTTTACGTTTGATCACGTTTGATCTTGCAAGGTCTCTTGTCACAGGCTATGTCCACATTCCTTTACAGTGCCGTAGTTAAAGCGAAGCGAAGCGTTTGAATTTTCGCCTGTCCGTTTCTAATCTGAAAATTCGATCAAAAATTCATCCAGCCCATTTATTTTGTGATTTTTTTCTTTTACGGGTACGCATGCAGTCAAACTGTATTAAGCGGACACCTCAGGGTAAATGTTCTATTATAATTAGCATATATACGTCCGTTTTAAAGACTTTATTGAGAAATTGGTGCAAATGCTTCCGTCTGAAATGATCAAATGACAAACATTGCCAAAATAAAACAGTCAATCAATGAGGAAATCATTTCACCTCCAAGTCGATTAACAGTGGTCAGCGGAATCCCCAAGTTTACAGGAAGCGAAGGAAGGAGCGGGGGAAGGAGCGAAATTCGGCCCCATACCTCCTTCATAACCCAATTTGGAAACATGAAAATTCTAAACGTTTATGGAGAGGGCCTTCTAGAGATTTTGATTTGTGTTTTGGTTTTTTTATGTAATAAAGGAGGTAACAGCTCTGTGTGTATTGGACAACAAGTTTAATCCTTCTGGTAAAACAGTTAAGAACGAGCTAATACAATTGAATCTAATAAAACATTTATCCAAGCTCTAAAAAAAGCCCATGGTGATTATCAAAAGTTGGGTTAAGAGCAGTTCACAGACATGCACCTCTATGGGAATCGATAATCTGAGTGTTAAATCGCATCATGCAAACTAAACTTAAACTAAGAAAACCGAATTTAAGCTACAGGAATCTTTGAAAACAAGTTACTCATCATAGCCAAAGTACATAACGATGAAGAAACTATTCACAGGAAGTAGTCTAGCTTTAAACTTCCCAACACGTCTAGATTTATGATCAAAGGGCCAAACAATTCAGCTCTTCGAACTTTTTGCGAGGCTCGACTTGGGGTCTTGACGTGTAGTCCGCCGTTAAATCCTTGAAAAAGGAGAGAACAAAATGAAAGCCAGAGAAAAATGATGCATAAATAGGATTTATTGATTAATTAAAGTGGACAATTTTAATTATCAGTGGGAGAAATGTAAATCAAGTGTTGCATCCCCCCAACCGCTCATTCTTGAGAGTCAGTAAAACTGAGAGGACAAAACTTGCAAATAACCATGATAATTGCACTCTACTTTTTAAGTAACATACCGTCCCAAGGTTTTAGCGCTTTCCAACATTAAACGTTCAAAGGCTATATCATTTATCAACTGCCCATAAAGAAAAGATAGTCAATTAATGACGTCTGGTGTTACTCTTTATCATTGGTGAACCGCTGATAACTCATCACATACAAGTTGGATTTATTGATTCATTAACGTGGACGATTTAAATTATCAGTGGGAGAAATGTGCTAACAGATGTTACGTTCTATCCATTAGTGTCCATTGCTAGTAGCTAAGTTCGGTGCCGTTGAAAAGTTACTTTCCACCAGTAGTGGTCTTCATAGCAACCAACAGGATCCGTGTTTAACTGATTGTGAGTGAGATCTTGAGAGCGCAATTCATTTTCCATTTCACAGTGGGGTATGGGAAATGCAGGTAGTTGTCAAAGAAAAGGAAAAAATTGTGCAATCTCTTGATTGCAGTCATCGTCAGATGGCCATTTAGCAAGTCTCTAAGGGAAGATGACATTTTACAGCCCAACATGTACAATACACTTGCAATGCAAAAGTCGGCTGCCTTACGGTAGTTACCTGAAACTATACTTTTTGTGTGTTACCAGGAACTTACTCCAAGTGATAAACAAAGTTGGTGAGAACTCCGCCGATCCCGTCAATGCAACTGCTTTTGTCAGCATTTTCGTATGTCTCGTACGCTTTCCCCAAAGTATCATCCGTCCAGCACTCGCCATAGCCTTGCAACGCAAAATACTCTAATTTCATATCACGTGCAACAAACGCGCATTGCATGATGGTAGCTTCAGGATCTGCAGCATTTTTCTGACTCACAAAGGACGCATATTTTTTCTTCAAGAGCTTCTTGGAACCCTTCTTTTCTTTGTAGCATCCAACAGCACTAAACTTGGGGGCGTCCTCTACAAAAAAAGGTTTTCAGACCCGTAAATAAACTGTTGCATCCCCCTAACCGATCATTCTTGAGAGCCAGTAAAACTGACAGGACAAAACTTGCGAATACAAATGAAGCTTGATACCATTGCTGTTGAACAAATTGAACCATAAAACGAAGGTTGGATAATATTTTATAATACATTGAAAAAAACCCTTTGTTTTGTTGACTGTAGGGGGTTACGCCTTGAAAAAAAAACCACCACCTAATGCTAGTATCTTTTTTCAGTTTCTAAAGTGCGGGAGTTAAGGTGGGTCAAAATTAGCAAATTTCTTAATTGGTAATTTGGGAGTATTTGAAACCAGCAGTAATTGAGACAATCTTCGTCATAATTGCTGAAACACTTCAGTTTTCGCACAATGTCCACCCTTCGGCACTGCGCAGTACTAATGAAACACTTCGACCAAACACTTGAATGTATTTTGATATTTTCAAACTTTAAAAAGTGGGGAAAAGATTATTTGACAAACATTTAGTGGTTGTTGCGATCATCATTTCAACTTAATGCGACGGGTATTGCAGGGTAAAAGTACTGAGGAACTAAATCGAGCACTTTTTATTGCCTTTTACTCTATTAGTTCAATTGAATTCCTTACCAAAGGTGTAAGCGTACATAGCGCCGCTAAGCCCGATTCCCTGCTTACACTTGTTTGCTGCCATCCCTCCTCCCACATAGTAACGTTGACTGACATCTTCTCCAGAGAGACACAATCCTTTATTTCCAAGAGTGAAATGTTTGTATCCCTTGTCAAATGCCAGCTCGGCGCATTTCCTTACAGTGGCGTCCGCTTCCTCCCAATTTAAATCTTCCGTGAAGTCGCCAAGGACTGTAAGGCGTTTATAGTATTTGAAGCAGGCGATTTGCCTGAAGGAAGGTACTGGAAATGAGATAAACGTATTTATAAATGATATAAAGAATGAATGAACGAATGACTTAATCCTTGGTTAGGAAATGCAGAAATGATATAGTGTTAATATAGTATGAAAAGTATCATAGTAATGTTATTCTGTTGCCTAGCGTGTAGCGTGTGCTCATGCACGTAGGGAATGTCCACCATATTCACGGCTCTCTGTGTTTTTGCGTTCATATGATCTGCGTTCCCTTCTAGTATAATTTTTACTGTTTAGGAGCACCCGATTAATAATTAGAAACACGACTGGCGTCAAGGATGACATTAATTGATTAATTAATTAATCATTTAATTAACTAACCAATAGCTATTATTTAGTTATTAGTTAGTTAATTAATTGATTCATGCTTTCATTTTTTCAATAATGTGCTAGTTCTTCTTGTAGACAACATGATAAGGGAATTCACTGGCACATTTATCCCTTATTTTCTTTCTTCGGCTGTGCAGGGAAGGTTTTCTGTCATAGCGCTTGTATATGTTCAGAAATAAAAAATCGTTTTCCTGCTAACCTGAACCAAAACTATAAATATAACTTCTACCTGACAGCAGTATTTCACCATAAGAAAGAACGGTTTTAATCTTAAGGTGGCCTTATACCTTAAAATATTATATAGATTTAGCCAAGTACTCATAAGTATGAATGAAGTGAACAAACAAAACAAGGTAATCTCCAAAAACAAAATATGCAAATCAATCGCTCCGTGCAAGTCTCATTTGGCAACTGTTGTCGCTTTTTTAAACGTATAGATTTCTCAACGAAAAATCGCCGAATGAATAAATGTTAAAGAAAGTTTGTTTACTATGATTATTATTCAGAATACATGAACATTTAACATCTCTGAGCATTTGGAAAACGTATTTGTAGCCTTGATTTACATTTAAATTAAGAAATCTGCACACTGGTAGCTATATTTCAACACAGCAACGCATACATCAACGGATGCTTACAGCCAAACAATGCTTACAAAATTGCTTCAATTCATTAAAGATGAATGCTATGAGAGCTTTTACATCATGGTCCTGAACATTGTTTTCTCTACCACCTTACATGCCCCTTGTACTTGGACCGCCGACCGGTTAGCTCAGTAGGTAGAGTTCCGGACTAGCGTGCGGGAGGTCGCGGGTTCAAACCCCGGCCGGACCAACACCCAGGGTCTTTAAATAACTGAGGAGAAAGTGCTGCCTTTGTAATGACATCTGCAAATGGTTAGACTTTCTAGTCCTCTCGGATAAGGACGATAAACCGTAGGCCCCGTCTCACAACTCTTCATAATTAATTCTGTGGGACGTAAAAGAACCCACACACTGTTCGAAAAGAGTAGGGGACGTAGGGGACGTAGTTCCCGGTGTGGTGGTTTATCTCTCGTCTGATGGCTAAATGCTCGGAGATATTAGGTGCATAAGCTACTCTAAAATCCGAGGGTAAATAAAGTAATGTATGTAATGTATATGTCAACATTTCAATGATCAGTGTGTGTTGGGTACTGTATGCAATATTTCTGTTTTTCCCCATTTTCAGATAAAAATCAGAATCCTGTTTACGGAGGGGTCTTTTTCCTGGACAACTTGCTTATGTACAGGATGAACTTAATTCCATGCTTCTCAAAATATGCATTTTTGACCGCCAGTAAAAATAATAATAACAACAATAATAATAATGATAATTAAAACTTATATAGCGCAATTTTCCATGACGTACATGATCACATGCGCTTAACAATTAGATAAAATCATTTAAAAAATATATATTCAAGAAAAGTCCGCGAAGTCCTAATTTCAGTTTTATTAAAAATATCATTTTGGGGGTATAAGAGCACCTTTAAGAGAACAACCACGTAAGTTTACCTTGGCAGTTGACTCCGCTGAAGTCGCTGGTGCATTTGCAGTGGTATTTTGTAATATCTTTGTCATCATTAGTACAAATTGCTCCATTCAAACAAGGTTGGCTATCACACGGAAAGGTTTGAACTAGATAATAAATTAAAAAAGCCCGTCATACTTAAACAATTTTTTAACTTGGTCTTATCTTCTTTAATCCTATTAAACTAGATTCCCCCCCCCCCCCCTTGACAAATGTTTGAAATTCAGTAACAGATGTTTACAATCAAAAAGCCTTGTGACTTTTTACATTGTCCAAAAGATGGTTGAAATCCTTTTCAGTGCAAACTATGGTGTTCTTGCTAGATATTTTGGTCAACGGCTTAACCCCACATCCTCATTATAAGAAAATTTAATACTTATTTTGTATCATTGAAACAATCATTGTACAGTAATAATATGAACGAATCCGATTTGAAATCCAGTGAAAATTTCCTGAAATGTGCTTTGTATATACATAATTCTTAGATTTGAACGTCTACTTAATTGTTTTTTGATACGATTGAGATAACACTGGTATATCCATGCTCAGTGCTTTTCTCTGTTGTCTTTAATTGAATACGTTAACTAAAAGTTTTCTCCAAACTTTGGACAGTGACAACTTTATTACATTGTCTTAATTTGTGGAAGTAAGAAAATTAAGAGTCTTTTAAAACATAGTTATCGGTTAAGAGTAGTTGTGCTTTATTCAACACATTCTTTTTTATGCTAACCTTCGCAGTTTTTACCACTGAACATCTCTTGACATTCACATGTGTACTTTAGGTTATCATCACTGTTCACTACACAAAACCCATTGTTCAGGCAGGGATCACTATCGCATCCCGTAGGATAAGGATAGGAAGGCTGCAGACGATACACAAAGTTTGCAAGCTCTTTGCCTACTCCACCAACACAATTATCTGATTTTCCATTCTTGTTGTACGTCTTCGCGGTGTCTTTACTGGTCCAACATTCGACTTCATTCCGCACAGCGAAAATCTCGTAGCTCATGTCCCGAGCTAAGGTAGAACAGTACACAACGGTTGCCTTCGGGTCTGAGTTGCTATAGAAACTGGCGTATTTGATTGGCAACGACTTCGTCCCCTTGTTGTTTTCAACAAAACAACCTTGAGCAACTAACTTTGGTACATGTTCTAAAAAAAAGAATTGAGATTTATTGATTTATCGTAAGACTTACGAGGCATCAACAACATCCGTAATGTAGTAGTAGAAACGCTTACCTTTCCTGTCAAAAATATTATATATAAGGGCAAGAGATTGGAGTCCTTAAGCTTTGTTTCCCTCCCTCCCTAACGTCAAAGCTTGAAACATCCTTGTTGGCATATGCTGACCTTGAATGAACTTCAGTTGGCAGGTCACCTTTAATTATTATTAACTTATACTATATATAATGATAAAATAACAATAAATAATAATACAATTTTTACTGTGGCAAAACATTCTAGCTGCTAGAAACAGTAAGCTAATTGTGGACACCTATATATACTAAAAATACTTTAAAAAACGTCCAATCGTTGAAACATACGCGATACAATTTATGAATTACAACATAAAAGAGACTAGGCGAATAAAAATGATTAAAATTGCAATTAT
This sequence comes from Micromussa lordhowensis, assembly GCA_964020085.1. Lineage (NCBI taxonomy): Eukaryota > Metazoa > Cnidaria > Anthozoa > Scleractinia > Lobophylliidae > Micromussa > Micromussa lordhowensis. Next base: position 38,662,728 of record OZ026599.1, on the reverse strand, counting down.
ATAGAAAGTTAGTTAGAACATAAAAGACAATTACTACAATTTTCGTTAATTAATTCCGTCAGGTTCATTGTTCTTAGCCGAATTTAAACTTGTTGAGGGTCTCTGACTTTCTAATGTTTTTACTCAGCTCTCTTATACTTTATCAGTGGTATTTATGGACTCACCAAAGGTATAGACATCGATTGAAGTCTTGCTTCCGATGCCATTCTTGCAGTTTCCTGGCTTGGTGCCTTTTTTCACGAAGTATTCTTTTTCAGCATGTTCACTTGACAGGCAATTGCCGTTAAGGCCAAGAGCAAAATGACTGTAACCCTTCTGGAATGCTAGCTCACCGCACTCATCAATGTACGTTTTGACTTTCGCCGGATCAAAATCCTTTTTATGATTTGCAAGAACGTCTTTCAATCCTGATTTAGGAAACCCAAAGCAACCAATTTCGATGTAAGATGAGACTAGAATAAGAAAAAAAGGAACTCTGTAATTATACGTGGCTCCAGTATCCCCCTTGGCCAAGCTTTGAAAAGTTTAAAAGGTTTTATGTCTATACCATAAGTCTTGTTCAGTACAGCAGCATTTTTTTGAGAAGTGTAATTTCTTGGATGATTCCGTGAATTTCTAGCAGTTGTTAATTACACCGCTGGCGTTTAACTCAATAACTGGATGATCTTCGTAACTTAAAGGTTTGAAAGTCATTTACTGGACAAGTGTATGGATACAGGAAGCTACTTTGATGTTACTGAAAGAAAGCTCGAGCAAAGTTCTTTGTGCTTTGTTATTACCTTGACAATTCGTTCCAAAGTAACCATCCGGACAATCGCAGTGGTACGAAGATATATCCTTTTCATCATTTCTACAGGTTGCGCCATTAAGACAAGGTTTGGCATCGCAGGGAAATATCTGAACTGAGAATTAAAAATTATAGATACCAATTAATTATTGATTATGATAATAGCACAGTTCATATGTAATTGTCTCTTTTTGAATATTTCTAACTTTTACTATGCTGCTTCCTTTTATTCCATTTCAATAGATAGATAGAAACCTTTATTTTAATAGGGTAACTCCTTCCGTTTTAAACAGGAAACTGGAAAAACTGATATCCTTAGAGGCCCTATAAAATAAACTAAATTATAGAAAGTAACAATACTTAGATATCAAAACTGATAAAGCTGAATTCTGCACGAGTCGTAGTAACAGCGCTCATGCTGGCTGTCCATCTCCATTGCCATTCAGGAGTATCTAAGCTTCCTGAAGTATCGCTTTTCAATCGCAGATTACTTAAGGTAAGTTTTTTCCCAATTATTCGATCTTCGGAGAGAATAATTCCAAGAAGACAATATAAAGACAGTCGTGGAACTCCACTTGGAACCAAGACTTCATGATGCCTGGTGCTTATAGTTGAAGGACAGTTTAGTACCCTGTTTATATACCAGGTTTAATATTTTACCCACCCTCGCAGTTGGTTCCATTGAACCAATCTCCACAGTGACACTCGTATACTTCAGGAATTTGGGGGTCACTTTCACAATATCCACCGTTGAGACAAGGATCACTATCACAAGCAGTCAGTTGCACTGTTGGCAAAATTGAAAACAATAACAACTTAAAGATAGAGCAGTCGTTCTGGCCCCTGCAACTCCTTCAGATCAATTACAGTCTCTAAGGCAGGTGCCAAATTGGGGTACGGCTGTGCAACTACCGTCCCTGGATGGGAGGGGTATTTGTCCACGGCTTGTTACAAGATGTAGATACGTTCAACAGACAAATGAGTTTTAAACCTTAAAATCGTTGTAAGTGAGAAAGAACAAACCAGAACTTTCAACTGACAGACTCAACATCTTTGGAGTGGGTTTCATTTGCGGATACCCACTTATAAAACATAACGCGAGGGACTGGGAGAAAGAGTAGTGTAAGAGTAACGAGTCTCAGGTGCTCAAAGCACACTACGAGTGACGTCAGATCCACGCTTCCTCTCAAGACGTCGATCCTGGCGCGTAACCCAAATAAAACTTAAGACGATCTATTGTGGAGCCATTTTCCTCGGTTTCAAACTGGTCATTTATATGAAAGCAACAGTTTTAATATGCATGATAATAATTGCACATAGAAAATCAAATAGAAAGGAATTACAGGAATGTGTTTTGTAACATTTATCACCTTCACAGTTTTTGCCAGTGAACCACGTTTTACATTGACAGTGATACTCTGCGATGTCGTTTTCGTCATTGCTGCAAACAGCTCCATTTTGGCAAGGCTTTAAATCACAGGGGAAAATTTGAGCTAAAAGAAAGAAAATGTTTCTGTAAATACCTGCCATTCTCACTTATATCCATGCAATGGTTAATTTTGCCAAGGTTACGCCATAAGCTAGTTCTAAAAGTAAGTTAATTCCGCCTTCCTATATTCAAGAAGCACCTTTATAGCTATCTATCAATAACTCCTATCTTATCGATTTAACATTCAAGGCGTCATTAGTCAAGATTTTGTTAATAAATATCTATAGATATGGCTTTACAATTTCAAAATCTGGAGACAGTTTTGAACTTTATGACATGAGCATTGAGGACTCTTGTCTCTCTTTGCTGGTCTTGTAGATAGGAACTTGCATGGCTTTAGTATATTGTAATAAAACCCTAACCTGCAGGAATTACCCACCTATCTACTGCGATAGCACGGGATTTTCATCTTAACAATCTCTTTTAAACTTACTTTCACAGTTCGTTCCTTTAAACCAATCATGACAGTAGCATTTGTACCAGGAGGGATCCATTTCATCACTCAGGCAGTATCCTCGATCCTTACAAGGTTCTTCGTCGCACTTTGTTTTCTTTACTGTAAAATAAAGTGTGTCAATTTTTATGACAAAGAACTTATCCAATAGCATACTCAAATCTCCACCCATAACTCAGTATCGTTTCTGATAGAAGTTCAATAAGGCGTCTCCGTAGAACGGACAGTACATAATTTATTCGTTTCAGCAAATTCCTTCTCTCGAATAGGAGTAAAAGTCTGGAATGAAATACCTCAGGCATTAAGTGATCTTTCCAAAAACGCATTTAAAAGGAAACTTAAGCAAATTTTATTCAACATTTTAGGTTCACAAGACTCTTATATAGATTTATCTCAGATAATAAAAAATGTAAAGTCCTGGTAATATTTTCCCTTACTGTCTTCTTCCAACTAACATAAACTGTATCTGTACATTTAATATTTTAAGTTAGGTTAGTGGAATGGTTTTTCTTGTTATTTCTTAATACTGTATTCCATCTTTTTATTAATTAATTTTTGTTTGTATATTTTTTCTTTTGTAATTTGCTTATTAAGGCATGGCCCGCCCAGATTAGCCTTTGCTAGTTGCGGGCATGCCCTTTCTGTAAATAGATCTGTAAAAAATAAATAAATAAATGGTAAATGGTAGGAAGCAATAAATTAACATACTACGGAAAAAGTCCCCAAATTTTGTAAAACTGAACTTACTTTCACAGTGTCTTCCCGTCAGCCACCGTGTACACTGACAGATAAAATTTGTTGGATCATTTGGATCGTCAATACAGGTAGCGTGGTTATGGCACGGACTACTACTGCATGGAAGAATTTTCTCTGAAATCAAATGAAAGAAACCGGATTTAAGTTTGGACAAAAGCGGGTTTCAGAGTGACTGGTGTAAACTTGAAACTATTTTAGCTTAGCTTATTTTGGAAGGTAAGAGCGTTTTTGACCGCCTCCTGGTTAGCTCAGTTGGTAGAGCGCCAGTCTGCTGTGCGGAAGGTCGAGGGTTCGAGCCCCAGACCGGACCAACACTCAGGGTCTTAAAATAACTGAGGAGAATGTGCTGCCTTTGTAAATTCATCTGCAAATGGTTAGATGTTCAGGTCTTCTCGGATAAGGACTATAAACCGTAGGCCCCGTCTCCTGCATCTTCAATGTTACATGGTTAGCAGGGGACGTTAAAGAACCCACACACTTATCGAAAAGAGTAGGGCACGTAGTTCCCGGTGTTGTGGTCTGGCCTTGTCTCACGGGTTGGTGCTTTACATAGGGTTAACCTCATGCACCTTTCCCCCTTGGACAGAATTGTCCAAGAAAAAATTACTATGACTACTATGACTATGACTATGACTATGACTTGGTTATGTACTCTTTATCTGTGAGGTTTTTGGCCATATTCGGATGTCTGGAGGGTTTAGCCTTGGTAGCTTGCGAGATTTTGCGTGCACTGAGTGCATCGGCGACTTATTCTCCCGTGGGCAGCAGAGGCAGAAGCCACTTATGAGAGATAACAAAAAGTCACCGCGGTCCACAGAATGTGTTTCCAAGTTAAATAATAAGGCCAACGTTCATGTGAAAGTGATACGAATATGCTTATTGATAGGGATATGAAGAAGGTGCACGCAGAATGGCTGGATGTATTAGATTTACGAGTACCGACCACAAACAACAGCAAATTAATATATAGAGAAATAGATCTTTATAGTATTTTAGGGGTAAAAAAGTGACGAGTGTCTTGACCCTCAGACGTTAGTTCATTACTGAGTCCTCTTACTCAGGACAAACAAGGACATGTATTGACTGTATAACTAACAAACCAGTCATGTTATGTCCTATCATTACAGATCTTCCTTCTGTTCTGAATCTGGCTGATTATATCGTTATGTTTGCTAGTTTCGCAAATTAAAGTTTTATAAATTCATCATAAAGGTAACAAGGACTGCAATGATTATCAAGATCTTGTTTCCAGCTTGTGTAAGACTGGTCTCCTCGATAAGTGATAACAAGTAATTTCCAGCACTCTCTTATCATAACATTGTTTTGCACTTTGTTTACTTTTGGTTCTCAAGAGATACTATCACCGACATATTGCGACAAAGAATTGTGCTCACAATCAGCTTCCAAGTTAAATACCTCTGGCACTTGAATTTAATAGCGGAGCTCCTGTGCGGAGCCCCATACCTTAGAAAGTTTGTTAACCCATCGATCTCAAAAATTTTGGTTGTCACGTGACTGTCCGTACGAACGTCCGCACGCCAAGCCCAATACTTTGAAAAATGAGAGTAGCACCATTACCCTAGGTACATGTTTGATATTGGACATCCATGTTATGGTTAATTGACAGCGGTCAAAACAAGGTATCCGCTGACCAGCATCACGTGAGCGTATCACGGGCTCAGGTTTTGAGCTAATACTGGACTTTCCATTAGATGGCGGGCTCAAGTTAGGTTACTACGCTAGGGGTAGGCGGAGGAAGTACGTGCAAAGGCAAATTTCGGCGCAAATTAACCCCCCCACTTTTCTTCCGACATATTCCTTGCACAATCGTATTTTGGAAAGTTTTGTTTTTCACGGAATTCGAATCTTAAGGTATTGAAGTTTTATTTTGAAAATTCCTGTTACTGTAAGTTTAAAACTCGTTTTCTCCAAACGAGTTATTTTCGCCTTTGAGAAAAAATATTTTGAGAAGGATTTGTCCGATTGAGCTGAAATTTTCAGGATTTGTTGTTCTGAGTAACTTCTGTGTTATAAGCAGAGCAGTTTTCCATATGATGTATGTGCTTGAAGTTATGAAGTGAGACACCCCTTCGATTTACCATGTCAAGTTCAGTCGATCATTATTTGAAATGTTTTCAACATATTAGAAATCCTTCGCTTATAACAATAAGCAACAGGTGTTCTTTAAAGTGATACAAAAAACATTAATTTTTATCAATTCCAGAAGGAGCTATCTTTCCTTAAAGTGCCCCTAACCCCAAAAATTTTTCTTAGCCGCCAAAAAGGTCCTTTTTGTTCTGATCACATTGGTGAAAAAATTATAGTCGTACGATTTTTCCTCGATTTTCTGTGAATTTTTAAAATACGAAAAATACGCGCCACTGTGGTTCACGGCCGAGTTACATGGAGAATGGGGCGAGTCGGTCTGTGACGTCAGCCGGGGAAGCCATTTCGCTTGGAGAGATGATGTGAGAGTGAAGATACTGCAGATCAGAGGTCACAGAGGGATTGTTCAGAGGAAACAAATTACTACAGTGCCTTATAGGTGTGTTGCCACGAATTGCCGTAATGTGGTGGATCTGTCTAAATGTATATTTGTACACAACATACCTTCCTTTGGCGATTAAACAACCGTTTCATGAAAATACAACAGGCCAAGTGGGAACCTATTCAAGCAACTGTTTCTCAAGAATATGCCTTGATGGAAACTGTTAACTAATGATCGTAGCGTTATTTTTTTATCGATCTTGTGATTACATCTCATATCTCCCTTGAACTAGCGAATACAGTCTGGCCGAAACTGAAAACTTGTGTTATATCGCAGTGTTTTGGTTGTCAGCCGCTCTGATTTCATTCAGTCGTTGTCTTCTTGTTTGTTGACACGAGATAAATAATCGAAGTGAAGCGCTGCGATCACGATCAGCTTCAAAATATTCAGATCCCATACCTTGAAGTAGATAAATATCATTGTACTCAGAACCCTGCGACGAAAAAAAACTATAGCTGCGGTTTATTAGGTGAAATCTATTTATCCGAAAGACCGCGAAGCAAGTAACTTGCCGCTTTGCTATTTAATTAAACGGCGGGTATTTAGAAAACTGTGTTTATTTTCAGATCGTTTTTTCGCTCTTAGTGGTTGATTGTCAACTTGTAATTATTGAATTTTTGGTAATCCATATTGGTGTTATTTGAAAGGCAGAGGAATGCTCGATCTGATCGGAAAATCTAAATTTTTCCTTGCCAGACTCGCTTCTCAAGCGAGGCGAGCGAGTTCTTTGTTTGTCTTGTAGCTTTGTGTGAAATTCTTTATTCAATTTATTTTCGAGCAAACTTCTGAATACGACGCTAAGTAGGGTTTACCATATTCCGGGACCATATATATTAACACATACAACAAAGTCAGCAGAAAACCGGCAAATTGAGATCGAAAGGATATAAACAAAAGCGTGACCTTAGCGCGTCCCGTTTTTTGTACTTTTCAGTATTTGATTTCAAGCTGTAACAAATGTTATTTGATTTTTTTTATGTATCGATGCCACTGGATATTGGCTGCATCTTGGAGATTTTTATAGCTCTTCCTTTTGCTTGGAGGTATTTCTAATTCACGATGAGCGAAGCCATGAATGAAGGTCACTGAAGCGATGCAAAATAATCACCGTGTTTATTTCATCTTATTTCAGTTCGAGGCGTCCATTTACCATCATTCGCTTCAACTTTTGGTTTTCCTTGTTTGGTTTTCCTTTCATCTTGTTTTAACAACTCTTCATCAGCCATTGGTTCATTGGTATATAAAGCAAGTTAATCCAGACACATTCTGACAGACTTTCGATTCCTTGCTTTTACTTTGCGTCACTTCGATGTCTTCGATGCTATTCTCCGGGAGAGAACAGATAGTCAGAGACCTCTGACTCAATCGAATAATCCTAATTTGTATTGTCTGATGCCATTTCTTAGAGGTTTCAATGAGTTCGGTGGCTGGGATCAAACTTCACAGGAGTTGAAGGCGAGAAATTTCAGATGAAACCCAGCTGAACACACGATCGCCTCAAAAGCTAAGAAACCAGCTTCCCCCGCTGACGTCATAAGTGCATTAGCCCCAGATCTCCTGTCGCGCGGCCGTGAACCAGAACATCACAACTTTAAACATTCGTAGTTTCGCGAGGATTTGATGGATTTACTCAATTCTTTTTTTAATCTTCACCAAATTTTGTATTCGTTTTGAAAATAAAAAGAAAAAATTTGGGGTTAGGGGCACTTTAAGTAAGCCTTGGTAGAACCCAGCAGGTGGCAGAATTAAATGAGTGGTATCCTATTACAATTGACATGTTGAGTGTGAAATGTTTTTTTCATGATCTACAAGTCATAAGCTTTCCACGGATATATAGTTTCCTCAACTTATCAATTAAATCATAGCTGTGAAGAATTGTTAAAAAAGGGCCAGTTTTTTAGGTTTACCCCACCTTAAGCTTATTGGGTAGAGTTTATTAAAATTTAACAGGAAAAATAGTGAAATTACACGCTTAACAATTACATGCTCACAATTGATCATTTCTTAATTTTCTGGTCCAAGGAAAATAAATTATCTTTTTCCTTTAAAGTTAATTATTGCAATCAGGAGCTCCGCTTTTAGACTTGGCTTAATCTATATATTTAACTTTTTTCATTTCATTCATTCATTTTCATTCGTAGGCAAAAATTTTAAGTAGCGTCTTTTGTTTATACATCGAACATGGCCACCACGCCTATGTCATATTGGCTGCTCTCCGAATAGATTAGTCTAAAGGAACGAAACAAAGACAAGGAACAACAACAAGATAAGAAGAGATGAATCTGTAGTTTGCTTTACTTACTCTCACAGTGTTTTCCTCTGTACCATTCAGTACATTTGCAAACATATGCAAGTGACGATTGTGAACCACGTTGGCAAGCTCCTCCGTTGTGACAAGGATTACTATCGCAAGGGTCAACTTCCACTGTACACAAACGAACAAAAACCACAACAACCTTAATAACAATCACGACCAGTTCAGTTACTCATTTATCGAGCATCAAAAATGGATCCGTAATAGGGTTTGTGTAAATAACGCACAGAACAAACATACGAATCGCGCTATCTGCAAATGCAGCTAGTTTCTTTAAACGGTTTGTTGCAACTAATTCTTTTTTAATTTCTCTAGAAACATTTCCAATCAAGTGCAGGAAATTCCAAACCAAAAATCCAATCACGTGTATTAAAACATTATTCATATTTTAGTATCTTCACAGTTTTGTGTTTTTAATTAGTCTGTGTCCCCTTAGTAGTATGGGCTTCTCCGAGGCTACATGGTTTGACACAGTTTATTATTATTATAATTTATCATTATAATTATTATTATTACCATTTATGAGTGCACATGTGAAAAATAATGAGGCATACCTTCGCAATTACTGCCTTTGAATCCTTCTGAACAATCACACTTGTAGCTTTTAGGTGGCTGCTCAATGCAGACTGCGCCATTTTCACAAGGGCTTGTCGGGTAACATTGGTACTTTGCATCTGAAAATAGCCTGTATCAGCCACATTCTACTTTACCTCATGTTATGGGTCAGCACTGATGAAATTCTCTGTTCCTTTCTCTTAAATTATCACATGGAAGGGATCGGTTTCATCAAGCAAAACATTGGAAACTGGGGTAAATATCTTACGGAGCCACGTCAAGTAGTTGTCGCTGACGTCATTTCAATGAAGCTACCTTAACGTAGATTGCGAACACTGCAGGTTTCTAAAATATGAGTGGCTTAAGGAACGCTACTTAATACACACCGTTTAGACACATTCTTGCACTGTCACAATCTTGTTTGTCTGCTGGCTTTTCTACAATAGAACATTGTTCCTCTGGGACTTTATTAGGTCTTCCATCCTCATCAATCAGAATGCAATTAACTTCACGCTGTCGAAAGCCAGGACCACAAGGAGTGGAACACTACGGAAAAGAGGCACAAATGTTCTATATAATTTTTCGATTTTGATACTGAAACAAAAATTGTAACAAGTATAAAATGCACTTGTATAATGTACGTTTTACGAATGAAATAATTAAGTTATGTTCTTACCGCTGACCACTCTGACTCAATTTTCCATTCTGCCTTGCAAAGGATCTTGTTGCAAGTTTTAGTGAGCTGGCTAACATCCGGAAGCTTATTTGAATCACACTGAGATGGAGAAATTTCTTGGTACTGGCCAAAGCCGACCAGTTCATTACACGTTATTCTTCTTATCTGTTCACCAGTCCCACAAGTTTTGGAACAAGGCGTCCAACTGGTTACCTTCCATCTAAATTGTAAATACATTGATTTGTTATCCGGCATAATTACAATGCATAATCAATGTAGATTCAGACCTGATTATAAAAAATAATTTTTTGTGAAAAATGAAAAAAAAAGATGAATTAATTTGTTAAAGAACACGTACTCTGGGAGACAAGGCTGCTGGTTACATTCGTGCTCATCAATTGGCCGCTGGCTTTGATCGCAGGCTTGATCACTGGCAGGTGAACCGTCTTCCATAAGAACACAATGAATCTTTCGCCTTTGAATGCCTGGCAAAATTAACGGAGGTAACTAAAAAGGTAAATTCTGTGAGTGGATTTCTTTAAGTGCATCACATTAGAAGGTCCATGGTTCCTTTATCGGTTAATCCGCGTTAGGTTTAATAAAAATAAAATAATAATAATAATAATAGTGATAATTTGTGCGCAAGAGCGCTGCAGTCAGTACTGAATTATCGTATCTGACGCCATTTCCTGTTTGGAAATGCTGACGATGTTCTCTGATGCACCGTTACTTTAGACATGCTGGTAGTTGCTTACCCCTCGCGCATGAAGCTGAACACGTTGACCAAACATCAACAATCCATCTGTACTGAAGTTTTATATGACGGTTAACATGATACAAAAAGTCGTATTCAACACCAGTGTTCTCTCCATACTCCGCTATAAACTGTTTTGAAAGAACGAATAGTTTAATAATTGTAAACTCAATTGCAACTGATTAACGTTATCGTTGTTGTTATCTCTTTATTTAGAGCAGTTTTCAATCGAGTGTCGAAAGTAATTAGGCAATTGTTTGGGTTTGGTTTTACTCAGTACCGTTTGAGATTGGCTGAGTAGTCTAAGTGGTAACTTATCTGTTTTGGTTTTACCACACTCAATTGAAAACCGATCTATACCAAAAAAGAAATAAAACATTAATTTGAAGAGAAACATTAAGATTCGAGACGACAATTTCTCCATTGGTTCAACCTATAGTTCCGTGTTTTGTTACTGTTCTTGTTATTGTAATTAAGCTGTTTGGGACTTATGCAGATTTCAGTGAGGCTATTTCCAAGTTTTAGAGATGAGTCTTCAACTTCTTTCATGGGTGTGAATTGAAGATAGTGAGATAAGATAAGATGAGATGAGACGAGATTAGCTGGGATGAGAAGAGAAGAGACGTGCTGAAATGAGCTGAGCTGAGCTGAGCTGAGCTGAGCTGAGCTGAGCTGAGCTGAGCTGAGCTGAGCTGAGCTGAGCTGAGCTGACCTGACCTGACCTGACCTGAGCTGAGCTGAGCTGAGCTGAGCTGAGCC
>OZ026599.1:38644136-38646636 GCA_964020085.1 Micromussa lordhowensis | reverse complement strand
CTCCTTAATATAGTAAACTTGTATATGGAGAAATATGGAACTGAAATATTGATTGATTGAATGACTGACTGGTTGACTGACTGACTTGTTCTTTGACTGATTGATTGAATGATTGAAAGATACCTGCGTGCACTCTAGTAACAAAAACTGTAAATCTCAACCATTCGCAAAAATAGTGAACACATTTACATTACAGCAGCAGCTCATTTACTATATCGTAACTAGAATTAAGATAATTAACAATTATCCTGCGAAATCGCGCGGAATATCGTTTGATACTTAGCCGATATTCCGCGAGATTGAGCAGGATACTTGTTTTATTATTCAACAAATTGATAACAAAACAGCCTAACATTTTTAAATCTCTCTGTCGACATTTTCTCACTTCACTTTTTCTTCCCACATACGAAGCAACGTATACCGCTGGATGTCTGATACCTACGGATTATCTTTCATTTTAAACATGATGTATTGATCACCGAAAAGCCCCTCAGGGGAGTGTTCAATAAAGTCTTATCTTATCTTATCTTATCGACAGCATCATGACCATATTTGGATAGTGTTACAATTTGTTGAATAAAAACGTAAATAAACGGAAGCCTACATGAGCACACATTGCGAGCCTATGTTTGTAATAAGCAACCTATTCTCTATAACACTTTATATTCCAATTTTCTAGTATCACTGACATATATGATAAGTTAACTTGTGAGTTAAGTGGTTAGGGTTACTTTAGAATTCAATTACAAGCTATTTATAATAAGGGCTTATTTTTAGTTTTATCCTAATTGATAGCCACACATGTACGCACTGCGAATCTGTTTTTAGCTAATGGAGTAACAAATTGTCGATATCACAATTGTACGCTGTACTGAAAGATATTTCTCTGATAAATGGACATATCTGCATAGATAACATCTAATCAAAAAAGGATCTAGTTGACATCGGTCATCATCAAACTGACTAAGGTAGTCCTTACCATGATTTTAAGTTTTGCAGTGGTTGGCCCAGTTATCTGAAGTGTGTCAGCGTATCGTTTCTTCTTGTTTGAGTAGATGATGGTAGCTCCCGCGTAGCTAAGTTTGACATTTCCGCTTTTTTCAGGATCGATCACAAAGTCGCCGTCTTTTGACTTAACACCTGAAAAATAATGACATTGCTTTTCTATGGAAAAAAATCTTGACTGAAAGAGTACGTTATAACATAATAATGATGAGATTTCAGCAGTTCGTTATACAGTAGCCTGAATTTCAGTCGGCTCTCTAGAAAAGACATCTGAAAAAAAGCCTTGCGTTGTCATCGTGTCGTCAATTATGTACAATGCAAAACGATATTTTTTCATGACGGGTCAGCTTATGAGCAAAAAAGAGTACTCTCCACTAGTTAACAGACATAAAATGCATGAGATTATAAATAATTGCCTGGAATGTTCTGAAGGGTAATTATTTGCTTCAGTTTACCCTAAGGCTCAAAATTATTCACGGCTGGAACGAACACAATCTTGATCTAAAACTTGGGGCCAGTTAGGGTCAAGATCAGTGTTGTGCATGGTGACAAAACAATTCTTATATTTGAAAGTTTTTTCGTATAATCAAGAAAGGAAGTTAAGGTGGCTCAAAAGAGTTTCCAGCACGGGCCGTTATAACCACTCTTTATCACTTGATCTACAATCATGGTATCAAAACGCTGCCCAATCATTGGTTAACACGTTGTTATCATTTGTGGCAAAATAGATTACCATAGCAAAAGTATGACCTGCTAAAAACACCCTTAATTACAGCTTTAGGGACTTACAATTCAAAAACCGCACGGTGAAATTTTTTCTATATTATCAACTTTTTAATAAGCATGATAAGACGCAACTTTTGGTAAAGTTTAAAGAAATACTGTACATAGGGCTCAAAGCCACCTTAAAGTTTTGAAAATTTACACCGTGTCGTTTTTGAATTGTAAGTCCCTAAAGCTGTAATTAAGGGTGTTTTAGCAGGTCATACTGTTGCTATGGTAATCTATTGCGCACGAAAATGATAACCAATGATTGAGCAGGTTTTTGATACCTTGATTGTAGTATCAAGTGATAAAGAGCAGTTTTAACGACCCATCAAAATCTAAGTGCTGGAAACTGTTAAGTTTTGAGCCAACTTAAACGAAAACGAAAGAACACCAAAATACTATCTGTTTTTTAAAGCTGTTTGCTGTGATTTACGCCATCAAGCTTCCGTCCCAGGTTTTGTAAACGCTAACTCTGCCAAATCTATTTATTCACCTATATTGTTGTAAGTTGCCGATTTTTCTTCAAACTTGGCCTTTATTGTTCCAGGGGGAAGCTCAACAATCACATCTGCATTCTGCTTTCCTTCAAAGGAATAAAGCGACTCATTTTAATAGTCCTGTTTAAACTTCAAGTTAAGGTGTCTCGATAACGTTATTCCTGGACCATACCCGTTACATTTTCAATCAGCTTTTCACGAATTATTACTTAGTCGGATACTTATGGGAA
>OZ026599.1:38636636-38639136 GCA_964020085.1 Micromussa lordhowensis | reverse complement strand
CTGCCTTGACCGAGAAGCGCGCTATGATTGGGCTACATAAATAGCCCTGTGTTTCAGTAGACGCTCGCGGGTTAAGAAATTTGTGTGACGAGCCCAAAGAACGTCTGCTCTGGAGTTTACTTATGAGGATTATTTATATATATAGCGCTATTTCCCTTTAGCCCAATAGCGCTTTACAATAATTACAATCCAAAATAAGAAAATTTTCAAGTAGCAGTAGGATGGATTTTTACAATTTTCAGGTAAAAACTATATTAGAACTATTTTAAGATATTAAAGCCATATTTCCAGGTAGAAAAACTCTATTAAATGCTAATTTAAGTTATATAACAATTTTTAAAAAGGTATGTTTTCGTATAGGTCTTAAAACGTGATAACGAGCTACTCTGTTTGATAATGTCGAAGAGAGAATTCCATAAAGTGGGTGCTGCTGCAAAAGAGAAACACCTATGGCCATAACTTACTAGCTTGACGGGTGGTATTTTTAGTAACTTTTTAGAAGAAGATCTCAGATTCCTATTCGCGCATAGAGCTCCAATAGTTCAGTAATGTAACTAGGAGCCTGTCCATTAAGCGCTTTATAGGTCAGAAGTAATATCTTACAGTTAAAGCGCTGGTTAACTGGAAGCCAGTGCCGCTGCTTTAGGACAATACATCCTATAATAATAATAATAATAATAATAATAATAATAATAATAATGATGATGATGATGATGATGATGATGATGATGATGATGATGATAATAATAATAATAATAACACCGATGCAGAGGAGAGAGAGAAGTATTGAAGAAGCGAGCTCGTTCTGGAGAGAACTGTGGGAAGAAGAGGGGACTGGGAATAGCCAGGCTGAATGGCTGAACGAAGTGAGAAATGCGATCTTTAGTAAGGTCCCTCCACCGACAGAAGAGGCCTGGACACTAGAAACCGTTGAAGCAGTAGGGATATTGAAAAGGAAGAAGAACTGGAGTGCTCCGGGGCCGGACAAGTTGGTCAACTACTGATGGAAGCGTGCGCAAGTGCTACACGAAGGCATGGCCCGGTCGTTTGAAGCGATCTCGAGAAGTGATGATGACTATCCATCCTGGTTTGCTGAGGGAAAAACATCTTTGATACCCAAACCGGGGGAATTCACCAGCGACAATCAGAGACCAATCACTTGTCTAAATACGGCTTATAAGTGGTTTACTTCGTGTGTTCTCGGTCCCATGGATCAACATCTGGAAGAGTATGGGCTGATGGAAGGATCGCAGAGAGGTGCAAAAAAGAGGTGTAGTGGAACGGTAGATAATTTGTTGATTGATAGGGTGGTGACGTTGGATTGTCAGAGAAGAAGGCGTAACCTGAGTATGGCATGGGTAGATGTGAAGAAGGCATATGATTCGGTAGATCATGGGTGGTTAGGTGAGATGATGGTGCTGCATAGGTTTCCAAAGTGGCTGTGTAAGGTGATAAGTAATTTGTGTAAGAGTTGGAAGACGAGAATCGTCGCCAACACGCGGCATGGGTGGGAAGTGTCTGATCCTATTATGTTTAAGAAAGGACTACCACAGGGAGATGCGCTCTGCCCGAGGCTTTTCACGATCTGCTTGAATCCCGTGGCCTGGAAGATCAGCGCCTCCGAGGGATACAAGTTATCTAAACCAATCAGTGCCACAGTGACTGATCTGCTGTATATTGACGATCTTAAAGTATTCGCAGCTAACGAGACCAAGTTGAACCGAGTGCTAGAATCAACGCAAGTGGCTATGGAAGACATCGGACTACAGTGGAATCCAAGGAAATGTGCAGTGGTCCATAAAAGGAGAGGGATCCACTCCCAGGAGAATTTAGGAGGAGATATAGCTGGAGGAAGATTACCATCACTTGAAGAAGGAAAACAGTATAAGTTTCTTGGTGTTCTTGAGAGCTTAGTCCAGGAAGAGAAAATGGTACTTGAATGTGCAGCAAGGGAGTACCTGCGTCGACTGTCGATCATCTGGTCCAGTCCCCTCTCAGACTTTAACCGGGTGGCGGCTTCTAACCAGTTTGCCTTGCCGGTGTTGGGTTACTTAATGTGGACTCAAAACTGGCCGATAACAGAGTTGAAGATCCTGGACAGGGAAGTGCGCAAGATCATAGTGGAAAATGGCGGGAAACACCCAGGTGGTTCTACGGCTCTCTTGTACCTCCCGAGGGAACAAGGCGGAAGAGGTTTACGTGCGGTGGAGATGGAGTATAAAGTGACCAAGGTCAAAGCAGTGATTCGAATGTATGAGAACCAAGACCCGGCGATGAAAATGGTGAGAGAGTTTGATGAAAGAGCCGAGTCATTCGGCCATAAATCAATAGTGAAAGATGCGGCAAAGTTTGCGGCGGAGTTGGGTGTTGACCTTCATCTTAAACACCCGGAACCTGTATGTGTTATGAGCAGTGGAGAGGCCACCCCACCGCAATGTGTGAAGGGAGTGCTGAAAGAATGTGTGGAGGAGAAGTATGAGAGGGACGTACGTGGCCTAGA
>OZ026599.1:38609936-38636436 GCA_964020085.1 Micromussa lordhowensis | reverse complement strand
ATGGCAGGGGAAGCTGATTAGAGAGAGAAAGGACGATGAACAGCTGTGCACGAACGGTTCTTTCAGCTGGCTGAGTACATGGAGATCATGTCCCACGTATACTATTGTCGGTGCGTTTGAACTGTACGAGCAACTTTTGCCAACAAAGCTCTACACTAGCAAAAAGACTCACACAAGTTGCTCTGGGGATGTGAAGTGTAGAATATGTGGCCATGCCCAAGAGAGTGTCTCTCATATCCTGTCCAGGTGCACAGCGTTGGCTCAGACCAAGTATTTGTTCAGACACAACATGGCTCTAAAGGTCCTGTTTTATGAGATCTTACATGACCAGGGTCTTCTCGAGGAAGTACAACCGTGGTACTCGCCAGTAATGCCCAAGCCGGAGTACAGGTCAGAACAAGTGGAAGCATGGTGGGATGTACCCGTGTATGCGGACCACCAGGAAGTTCGAGCCAACCGTGTAGACGCGAGGATTGTGGATCATGCAAACAAGAAAGTGTTGACCTTAGAGATGAGCTGCCCTTGGATTAGTAATCGAGAGAAAAAGAGCGAGGAGAAGACGATGAAGTATGGTCCGTTAAGGTGGGAATTGAAGCAGCAGTATAGAGGTTACGAGGTGACTCAACATAATATTATCATGGACGTGTTGGGAGGCTGGTCGAGAGAAACCGAAACCTCAATTCAATCACTGGTAGGACGTAAGGCGAATCAAGTTTTAGAGGCCATGCAAAAGGCAGTCTTGTCGTCATCCCTAAATATAGCGAGAACTTTCAAGGTTATGATATGAAGACCTAAGATCAAAGCCTGATTATCAGCCACGAAGAACGAGAGACATTACAGACATTTCTATGCCTAGATTATAGTTTTTAGTCATGTAGATATTCTTTTTATTTATTTTTTTTTTTTATTATTATTTTTTTTTACTCCTTTTAAGTTTCGCTTGTGCGCACAGGTTACGCTTAGCGCCCTGTGTCGCTTTATAACACTGTGCATACAGATAGTTTTACTGCATATTAATAATAATAATAATAATAATAATAATAATAATAATAATAAGGCAATCCTGAAGAACTGCCGGAGAAGGTTGACAAACTTGTCAATGGCCTGGATAGACTACAAGAAGGCGTATGATATGGTGCCGCATTCATGGATCCTGAAATGCCTAGAGATGGTTGGGGCTGCCAAGAATATGATCTCTATAATTAGCAATAGCATGATGTACTGGAAGACAGTATTGACATCAGGAGGAACAACACTTGGGCTGGTCGACATTAGGAGAGGAATTTTTCAAGGTGACTCCTTGTCACCACTGCTGTTTGTAGTGATAATGCTACCTTTGACCCTAGTACTACGAAAGATTAGAGCTGGGTACAGACTAGCAAAGGACATGAAGCCCGTTAACCACCTGCTATTCATGGATGATATGAAGTTGTATGGAGCTAGCAGAGATCACCAAGACTCACTAATTAAGGTAGTAAGGATCTTCTCACAAGACATTAAGATGTCGTTTGGGTTAGACAAGTGTGCTGTTCTGGAAATGAGAAGGGGAAGACAAGTTGGCAGTAGCGGAATAGACTTACCTGACGACCAGCACATCGGGGAAATAGAGAGAGAAGGCTACAAATACCTAGGCATACTACAGTTGGACCAGACTCTCAACACCAAGATGAAAGGCAAGATAACATCGGAGTATATCAGAAGAGTCAAGAAATTGTGTAGATCAAAACTGAATGGAGGAAATTTGATCTGTGGTATCAACACCTGGGCTGTAGGTGTATTACGCTATAGTGCAGGGATTGTGGACTGGACAATGGAGGAGGTGGCCAGCATGGATAGAAAAACTAGAAAGATTTTGTCAATGAATAGCTGTCTGCACACAAGGAGTAACGTTGGGAGGCTGTACTTGCCGAGAAAGGAAGGGGGAAGAGGACTGGTTGGTATTGAGGAGTGTGTAAAGAGGGAGAGCAAATCCCTTCATGGCTATCTGAGAGAGAGTACAGAATGGATGCTTCAAGCTGCATTAAAGGAGAAGGTTATTGTTGAAGAAGAGATCCTGCAGGACTATGAGAGGAGGAGGAAAGAAGAGAAAGTCAAAAATTGGAAGTAGAAAGCCTTGCACGGAGAGTTTATCCAACAAATATCAAACTTAGCTGGAGAGGAGTCCTGGAGATGGCTAAGGAATGGATTTTTAAAAAAGGAGACAGAAGGCCTGATTCTGGCGGCTCCGGAACAAGCTTTAAGAACAAACTCTATCAAGTACAGCATAGACAAGACCTCGGAGACACCACTGTGTAGATTGTGTGGAGAAACCACCGAAACAGTAAGACACATTGTCAGTGGATGCAAGAAGCTTGCCCAGAGAGAGTATAGGAAGCGCCACGATAAGGTGGCCCTGCGGGTACACTGGGAGATGTGCAGGAAGTACGGGATAGAGTGTACTAACAAGTGGTATGACCACCAACCCTTGTCAACCGCAGAAAATGGAGAGGTGAGGATTACCTGGGACATGACGATCTACACAGACAAAGTGCTGAAGCATAATCGGCCAGACATTACTCTAATGCATAAAGACACACAGAAATGGACACTTATTGATATAGCTGTGCCAGCGGATCAGAACATCATTCAGACTGAGGAGGAGAAGGTTGAGAAGTACCAGGAACTAGCATTCGAAATCAGAAGGATTCATGGAGCCTCGGAAGTCACAGTAATACCTATCGTGATTGGTGCTCTCGGAGGCATATCGAAAAGATCAAAGGTCTGGCTTGGCAAGTTAGGTGTACCTGACTTCCTTGGAAGTGTACAATTATCGGCCATTCTTGGAACTGCTCATCTGTTGCGAAAAGTGTTGTGTCTCTAAGCTACGGGAAGTTGCTGAGACACAATCAGTGTTACCCAGTGGAACATCTGACAACTGGAGAAAATCAATTTTATAATAATAATAATAATAATAATAATAATAATAATAATAATAATAATAATAATAATACATCACTTATATAGCGCAACGCTTCTCAAAGATCCAGCGGCGCTTTACAATAAAGGTGGTATAAATATAAAATCAATTTGATAGTAAATTAAAAAACTTGTAAAAAATCAATGAAAGAACTGCCTAAATAGATGAGTTTTAAGTTTAGACTTAAATGTGTCTAGGAGTTTCACTTGCCTAGTGTCATCCGGTAGGGCGTTCCACAAAGTGGGAGCTCTATGTGAGAACGCTCTATATCCATAGTGCGGTCATATTTCTTGGTACGAGAGATAATGCGGGCCGCAGCATTCTGGACATTTTGTAAGCGATCTATTAGAAAGGTGGGTAGCCCATACAATAGTGAGTTGGCGCTATCAAGCTTAGAGGTAATGAATGCGTCAACCAGCTTTTAAGTGTCTGCTGGAGATAAACAGTCTGTTATCTTACTCATGTTCCTGAGGTGGAAGAAACAGGCCTTGAAGGTATTGGTAACATGCTTATCTAGTGACATGTGCTCATCGAAGATAACTCCAATGTTCCTTGCAGAAGGGGATGGCTTGATCCGTTCACCAGACACATCCATGTACTCTATTGATGGGGGTGGGCGGTGTCGTGCACTTAGGACCAGTAACTCGTTTTTCCTCTTTCCAGCTTAACCTTATTGCTTACCATCCACGAGTCGATTTCGGAAACACATGCTTCTATCTTAGCTATGGAACCGGCTTGTTAAGCTGGGGTGGGCTTAATGAGAGATGACAATCGACGTCGGCGTAGAGATGGTGGTTGAGTCCGTGCCGTCTAATTATGTTCCCGATGGGCGACGTGTATAGCAAGTACAGGATCGGCCCTAAAACTGATCCCTGGGGAACACTAGAGCGGAGTTCTTTCACTTTTGACCTGATTCCATCAATCATCTGTAATGGGACACTTTGTGTATGATACATAGTGTAAGAATCGGATAGAAACTCGCGCGGTAAGAATCGTTTGAGGAACTTGTTGTATGTCACTCGGCTACGCGATTAAAACAGTTAAAACGACTTCAGGAATCGTCTATACTTTCCTGTGTGGCGTTTATTACACATCACAAACTGTTTCCGATGTTGAATATAGGATCGGAACCATTTTAGCGCATTTCCTTTTACACCGTAGCGTTTTGACATTCTTTCCAGTAGCAACTCATGGTCGACGGTATCAAACGCTGCAGACATGCCCAACAGCAGCAGGGCAACGCATTTCTGATTGTCTATTTCACAGAGAATGTCATTTTGAAACTTTAAAAGAGCAGTCTCTGTTCTGTGAAAGCATTTATACGCTGACCTAAAAGACTCCTCCAGATCATTGGAGTGTGGTTAATGAATTTAAGTGCTCATCGGTTTCCCTCCCAGCCACCATGAAGAACATATATGTTTCAAGTAAATCACTCAATGCTTCTGTACGTACAATGCTGGTCTTAAGACTTCCTAAATGACCCCAGGAAGGAAACAGAAGAAAACCAAGCGTCGGATAGGGGTGGTTTTGAAAGAATACAGGACGCTTTGTAAAGATGCAACAGCGCCCGTATCGACTACATAAGCAAACTTAATCATAACGGGTGTTCCATACCCAGCAATACTCACTCCCGATGTAATACGGAGATGACCCATGTCTTGCTTTCATACATTGTTCATTACGGTAACTAGTTACTGACGTTCCAGGGCAAGCCTGTGACAAAAACAATAGACAATTTCAAATGCATTGTTTCCTGGGAAAGATTTGTACTGAACCCACAGGAGACTGATAATTTTTTGCAAAATGCCCCCACCCCTCTTCCTTTTTCTGCAGGCTTTCTAGCTGGCAATCGAGGTGTTAAAGCACCGTTGAATTATAATCATAAACTCTCACAATACGTATATGGTCGGATTGGGTGCTGGTTGGTGTAGCCGGGTGCAACATTGTTTTCTTCTATGAAAGGTGTATCCGGTCTTATGAATGAGTTCAAGTAGATTAAGACACTGTATTTAAAATAAAAAGGGATATAAATATACACCAAAGAAAAGAAGGAGCAGTTCTTATCAATTGTTTTATATTTATTGAAAACAAAAACAGAATTCACACGTACCAGAATGTTACAAATTCTCCAATGTCCTATTGGTTCTCCCTGGCATTTCCCCCCTCCATTCGATGGCCTTTGTGATTGACAATTATGTAGAAAAGATAATGACAAATAATAATAATAATAATAATAATAATAATAACTGTACCATTAGGATTTAAAATGATTTACCATCAAAACTACTACCACTTAAAATTACAATGTCGTGACGCCTTTTTTCACATCAACGAGACACTTGAAAAGCCACGGAAACAAGAGAAGAATAGTGGCATGCTACGCATTTGGTTATAACAACAGTTGATAAATATAATATCGAAAAGGGTTACTGTCCACATGATTGGTTTTGATGCACGGGTGATATATATTTGACTGATATACGATATTTTTGGGACAAATTGAAAAAATAGTATATACAACCAAAGTCGAAAAAGGTGAAAAGTGTTTAATCAACTTAGTTGCTGAACAAGGCCATTCATAGAGTCAACAAATTACTTAGAAGATCTTTCCCAGCTCAGTTAAAAGTCAAATCTACATGTAGAGTAAAAGACCAAATTTCACGAAACGTGTACCAGTTGTGATATGTGGCATGTAAACACTCACGGTGGGTTTGTGCATGTTCTTTTTCGGTGCTGTACTCCTCCACCACACGTTCTAGTACAGGATGTAAAGTTCGACCACTCGCTCCACCAGCCGTTTATACGAGGACGTCCATTGTCAACACATTCTCCTTTAATGCACCACTGCGGGAAATTAAACACGCTATTTTATTAATTAATTTATTAGTCAATTAATTAATTCATTAATTAATTCAACTTTTTGGCCCACCAAAACATCTCATTATTCTGTAAGTATATAATATACGAATCATGAAATAAAAATCCGAAAGAAGAGAAAATCTGCACGCCGATTGGTTGCGAGCTGCAATGATGGCGTAATCTTTAACCCAACGTAAGGCACTTTCTAAAGCTTTGAGCAATTTTAGTGACATTTTTAATAAACCAAGGCCAGAGGGTTCTCAAATGTCAATTGAAAATCTAAGTAATCTTTCACGCCTTTAGGAGCGCGTGATGTTGCTTTATATTTGGTTATAATTCGTTGGTCAAATTTCAATGTTCTTCTAAAGAAAAAGTTTACTACCAGGCCTACAATTCTTAAATTTCATACAAATTACACATAAAATGTCTAAAATACGCCCTTTCGTACTTCCACTAAGGTTAAATTTGACATCACATGTATTCTCTATTTGAAAATGGAACTGTTCTATGTGCCAATTTTCGATTGAAAAGCTTATTTTTGATTGATTTTCCTTTTAGCTCTTGTTTTCCTTTTGCATAGATTATGGTACTGACGGTAAAAAGAATCAGCCTACCTGTCTGCTTCCACAGGGAGTTCCGTCTGCGACAGGGGCAGTTTTACTATGACATGTTATTCCGTTCGATGCACACCACAGGCTACCGCAGTCACTCTGCAATGAAAGGGTAAGGGGAACATCAAGACACCTTGATGATCGCTTGAATGAGGTATTTAAATTTGCACCTGTAGAAAATATATTTGATAGCAGTACAAACAATGGTTACCGCTTTTGAGTAGCACTGTCTGTAGTTCTTTCCATACTGTAACGCACATTGATCGTCTGCACTCATGGTTTCGCCAGGAAACTTCTCTAGCTGTTTTCCCTGGTTGAACTTTTTAAGATCAATCAATTTTGTTGTATCACGTGCACTCCTGACTCCTAGTGTGTCAAACTTTATGTTTTCGGGAATACTTCTTGGTTTTATTTCGTTATAAACCACTGTTGCTTCGTTTTGGGCTTTGTCATTTAAACACCGTGATCTGTTACTTCTACAAAACACATAAAACAGTATTCATTAGGTCAGTATAAATAAGGGAAAAGCTAGTTAAAACGACTCCCTTCCTCTCTGCCCCTTCTTCTTACTTCAGGAATTCTTGAATGATTTCACGACTGCACGGAGACCAAACTTCAGCAGATCGACCGCCTGGGAGCGAGGCTGACATAATGAAGGTACCCTCTGGACAGTCGGCTCTATTTCTATCGTGAGACACACCCATGCTAGAGGAATAAGAAGTAAGCTCGTTTCCGTCGTTATTGCTACATTACTTTTACTGCTGTATTGATGACAACTAAGAGAACTGAGAGAATATGTTTTTGAGCTACAAAGCAAGGCCTCTTGTAACAGTGTGTCGTTATTATCAAATACAAATTTACGTGATTGACAGCAGTTAATGTATTCATTGTTTTCACGTGATGTCATTAAAATCTGAATTCAGAAATATTGGGATTGCGTAAGTTTATATATATATTGGCTCTACGACCTCCACTAAATAGTTTAGCCGTTTGAACGCTTAATATTCTAGCAGTTTGAACGCTTCATGAAGGTTTATCAGTTCCTTTGAGGTCGAACTGATCGCCTTGAGAAGTAGAAATAAATTACAGATGTTTTCATTGATTTCCGGTCGCCAAATGGGGTTTCTATACTAAGCTTTATAAATTTGTGTGGAACTTTACGACGGATAACTGAAGTACGGAATATCTCACAGACCTGAGACTCGAAGATCAAAATTTGAAATTATTTTATTCATTGGTTTCGATTTTGCTATTCCATAACTTGGCAATGAAAAGTAACAATATTGAAAAGTTGAAGTACGAAAACCACGAACAATGTGTGTTTTTCTTATCCAACCGACTGTATTTTTTTGCAAATGACGTCCATTTGATGAGTGGCAGTGCCACAGTTTTAGAAAACGAAATAAATCAAAACAACAGAATGAAGCCAAGGTGTGACTAGTAGACAGCGTCATTTTGACCAGTCCAGTTTCGATCCGTTAAACTCAGCCCTTGACGGACGCTTAAACTCAGTCCAACATACATAGCGGAAGGAATATGGAAATTACCCTTGTGTTTTGCGAGAATATAGAAGCAATGAAGATGCATCAAACAGAGAAAAAATTACAGCGATTATACAAGTGCTAGGCGTGTAAACGTTCATGCTAGAAATAAACCAGTTTTATTCTATTAAAAGGAAAATATATCTTTATAGCTGTGAAGCGTCTGGAGCACTTGTAAAGGAAGTAAAGGAAGTTTGAAAAAATAAGCTTTTAATTCATTTGTTATGCTACTAAATGTACACCACCTCAACGTTAAGAAAGATTTAGACATACTTGTGACCAATTTCGTGAGCGATTACGTGCGCAGTTTGTAGGCCCAGCATCTGGTTAACGTTTCTAGTGGCTTGCTTGCACATGCTGCCTAAAGAAGCGAGTCCTAAGTCATAAAGAAAAAATAAAATACTAACCGTGCATAGGATGGAAGTGAAGAATTAAATGTTAATGAAGACTGCTAATAAATACAGCGGAGAAAATTTAACTGGCATATATAACAGAAGAAAATGTCGCCTTACCGCCGACTCCACTTTTCATGCTGAGCGAAAGGATAAGGAAAAAAGAACAAGGTAAGACTAAGATTTTCTATTCAAATGTTCAAAATATTCAAATGCTGTTTATAGTGGACAGTGCACTTAGCTGCACCTAGCTAGTTCACAGGCATTTCACTTAAACTGAAAGAAACAAATATATCAAATAAATGTAATTAGCTTAAAAATCCCAACTGGCAGGAGGCAGACCAGTTAGCTATTTTCAAGCATGACCGAGGAGTTGAACTGGGGTCTACCAAGAAACAACTCTAGCTAAGTGGTCAGAACGGGACTCGAACCCGCGAACTCTTGATTTCCAGCGCCATAACCGCTCGGCCACGCTGCCTCATATCATATAATCATTCAAGAGATTATCAAGGTAAGAGAGTGAATCCTTGGCATAGGCCTTATACCTAAGGTAATCCTATTTTTAGACATGGTACCCACAACCTTGGTCACAAGGGTTGGAAATTTCATTTTATACACATTTTGCCCTGTGCAATTTTGACAAAACACGTTGATCTAACGCAAGTTTGCATTTGACTATTTTCCAACATTGAAAGGGGGAATGGGGGTGCTGGCACCTATTCAATAGGCATGACGGTTATGAGTTCATGTTTTTGCCATTTTCCAACACAGTTTGTCCACGGTTGCAGTTCTTCCGAGGATGTTACTCCCGCGATGCGTGGACAGCCCACACGACTTTCTCGAAACTACCAGAGACGAAATGACTTTCCGATCCCTTTCCCCATTTACATTCAGTTATTTTCTCTATTTTTTAAAGAGTGCAGAACTATTTTTCAATGTCTGACAGAAAAGCATGAGAGGACTCCTAATTTTTGGGCATTCCACCTTAGTTCGTTTTCATATTTGGTTATTTACCTGTATATAAGGGAACATACGTCAAAATGCTCTGGACTAGTATCGTCTGCATTGTTTAGAGATTTTAAGTATTTTCCCAGCTTCTTAAACCATATCGGTTTGGAATCTTTGGATTCTACATCTAAAACCTGAGGAAGTTGAAGACAACAAATCTTAGAACTGACAGCAATTATAGACACCAAAATTAAACGCGAATAGTAAAGATAACAGTCTAGGTGGCGGTAACACAAACTAAATCGTGACAGTAATGGCAACAATAATTATTGACTATAACTATAGATTCCAATCCTAATCAGTTAGCACAAAGATAATAGTAAACTGTTCATTGCCTTACCTTTTTGTCGATGACAGTTATTCTCGAGACTACGTAAAAGATACGAATTTCTCCAATACTCGGATCCATTAGGAGACCTGAAATCTACAACAAACAGAATATCAAAATGTTTAAAATTTATCGACGTGATGTTCACTGGATAAAAGACAAGAAGTAGAAAATGATGGAGCTCCAGAAATTTGAAATTGGAGCATTCACGCAGTCTTTGCAATTATGTCTACAGTATGAATGACACCGGTTGATAGATCTTGATTAAACTTTTTCTTTACGTTTTTGAAAGTTTATATTAACAGTCATAAAGAGGTTTATTTCGAGTTTTTAGCCAGTAACAGCGCACAACTATACTAAACTACTAATCTTCTTCACAGCTAATTTGACACTTTCCCTGAGTCACTTTCAAAATAATTTAAGTAAGTATTCTCTCGCAAAGCATCGACTCACGTTTTCATAGTTCATTTCCTTTGTAATGAGTGGCCTAATCTGTCTAAGAATTCGAAGCTAGAAAAAACACTAACAAAGTCAAACAGGGCAGCATTTTGCTATATTTCTTACCATATTTCCCAACAAAAGGAGGAATTGCTGTGGGGTGCTATTTCCTCTCTCTAGACTGGTTAATGTATCAACCTCAAGCATCAGGAATGCTTCCATTGTTTTCAATTTCATCTTCTCTTCCTTGCCTTTGTTCGATATGTTATTGGTGCTCATTGCATCTGCGAAACAAACGGTTCTTTGAAATAGTGTGATGTTATAAAATGCATTTTAGCCAGGGCATGTATGTTTCCCGAACAAGGAGGGGGTGGGGGCCCCATAAGGGAAGCCTTCTCCCGAAAGTGGTACCTTTTCAGGCTGAAGAAACATGAAAATGCAGGAATTTCACAAGCTGAGCTTACGAATAGTGTTGGAAAAACTTCCATTTAAGTATTTAAAAGGCCCTTTAAAACTATCGCTAACAAACCTATCTAACGGCTGACTCTCTTTTATCTTTGGTTCACTCGTACGTATTCTGAACGAGCTTTGGACTTATAGACGTTACGTGTCTATATAAATGATCGATTGATTGATTGATTTTCTGATTGATAGAGTCATGCAAGTATCATAAAGGGCTAATCAATCCAAGGTTATAGACAAAGGATGTTGTGTGCCTACTCGTGGGTTTGGAAAAGGGGTTCATTTTTCATGGAAGGTAATATTGTCTGTCAAAAATGACGTATAAATGGTCAGGGTTTGGACCCTGGGGCAAAGCCTATTCGTGTAAAACTTTGTCTGGCAATCTCCCAGGCTACGTTTTATGTTAGCGGAGTGTAGTGTCTTGCCTAAGTTCATATAAAAATGGCTACAGACGTGTTACGATAATCTGATTTAAGTTTAGGATCTTGGTAATAATGTTGAAACATCTTGAAACGTCTTTGATGTTTGTTGTAATATATTGGGAAAGTTCTAGAGTTGTGTGATTCGGCATATCGAAAATACTAAATATATCTGAATTTGTTAAAATAAGGTAACAAGATAGGGAAAGTGAAATTACGACAGGAAGTTTACAAGGGTGAGCGAAGAGGATCGATCAGAGATGAGGATCAAGAGGAAGAGAGAGACCAAGAATGCCAAAAACAAATTCAAGGAAAAAGATGTACATAGCGACAGTTTCCTCCATGCACAAGGTATGCATAAGTCAAGCAAGTTAGAAATTTGACAATAAACGATTATGCCATTCGAGAGGTTGCAGGAGGCAAATTTATATATCTTTTGTGTATAGAAGAATAATGGATGTTTAAAAACCTCCAGTCTTCGTCAGTTGCAAAGACATTAAGCCTGCTGAATGAACTGTTGAGTTTTTTTAAATCTTTATTACTTTCTCACCATTTGCTCATGCTTGCTACGATAGAGAGGTTGATTTAAGGTGGCTCGAAACAGTTTCCAGTACTTTCCAAGGTCTTAAAAAACTGCCCAATCATTGGTGAACAAGATGCTGTCAATTCTATGGCACAATAGGTTACCATACCAACAGCATGACCTGCTAAAAACACCCTTAATTTTAGCAAGTTAGCGCTTATAACTCGAAAACGAGCTCGATGGCCCCATTTTTTATTATCGAATTGTAATCAGCATGATAAGATGCAACTTTTTGCAGAGTTTAAAAAATTTAAGGTGACTCGGAAACTAACCCCCCCCCCCCCCCCCACCCGTAGAATTTTTTTAAACTTAGCACAAGTTGCATCTTATCATGTTAATTACAATTTGATAATAAAAAGGGGGGTCACCGAGCTCGTTTTCGATTTATAAGCGTTTTAAGCTAAAATTAAAGGTGTTTTTAGCAGGTCATGCTGTTGGTATGGTAACCTATTGTGCCACAAAATTGACAGTAACTTGTTCACCAATGATTTGGCTTTTTATGATACCATAATTTTGGTATCAACCGATATAGAGTGGTTATGAAGACTCATCAAGCTCTAAGTCTTGGAAAGTATTAGAAACTGTTTCGAGCCACCTTAAAATGGAATGAACAGTAGTAACCAGCTGCTCGTCGTATATTTCGAACTTGAGGCTATGCTCTTGCATCTCACTTTTTTTATTTTCCGAGATATTCTCAGCTCGAAACAAACAAAACTTGTAATCATCCTTTATCGCATCATTGTTTCTCAAAGCTTCCATACACATGTATGCTCCAGCCATCCCCACTGCCCCCAAATAGTTATCTACCTTACTTAACAAAATGAAACATGAGCCATACCTTTTTCTGTTCTTTGTTCATCAACGTGAATCTGAAGAGACCTCTTGTAAATTAAATGAGGTGTCGCTTTTTGTCCACTGGGAACTGCCCTCTTGGCCAGATGAGTCGGTAGTGGGTGAATAAACAAAGTATCGCTCGATAGTTTTAGCATCCCAGTCTAGGATGATTTAAAAGAAGAAATTAAAACCAATAGTCTTGATACTATGTTCAAGTAAGGATTTCAACCTTTTAATACGACACAAGGACTGTGTCACCCATAACGCATGAGAAAACTGATCGTTTAAGTTAGTGTAAAGTTTGCCACAATTTTTTCTAAGCTTTCGTTTTTAAGGTGCACTGGCATTGAAATTGTGAATAAAAATTGTTGCATACATGCAGTGAATGTACATACCAGCCCTCCTTCATCGCTAACTGCAACCATTGAATTTGGATCGGACACCACGTGACCAAGATAGTATGTGTTTTTGGGCACACTGGCATATGACACTGTGCCATCAGCACGCCTCGTCTCCATGACGAGGTTAGGCGACATCAACTTTCGGTTCAATGTGAGGTTCAAGTCCAATTCTTTACCAAATGCAGGGACTTTATAAAATTGGTTTTCGCGTGGTTCATCCGTTCGTCGCTGACGTTGGTCATGAAGTGGAAGACCTCTTTCATCTACCTGGTACGGACTAATTACATCGTACTCTGGGACTGCAGCAGAAATAAGAATGACAGAATAAGAAGTGGTTGTTTATCATTTGGTGCAAATGGTAAGCAAAAATGCCTGATGGTAAATTTTGTTCAGATTGGCCTTTTACCTTTTACCCAAAGCCCCATTTACCGAACGAAACTGGGACGAGCTCGACCTGATCATAATTCCAAGATGGCGGTAAAGAATTGCAAATGGTAAGCATATTTTCCACCCGGAAATTTAGCTTGATTCAACCAATTTATGACAAGGCCGGATGTAAAAACCCTTTTCCAGCTTGATAAAAGACTAAGTATTCTTTAAGGCCTTGAACAAAACTGGGTTCTCAAAGTATTATTAGAACAAATGTAAACCACCCCGCACAAGAAAAAAGGTCAAGCAATGAATATTCAGTAATAAGAAAAGCGAGTCGATGGAAAAAAAACCGTCTTGAAGAATCGAGCATTTGCGAGTCTAACTAAAAGACAATCATATTATAAACAATTATTGGATGTTATCAGCCGAAGCTGAAGCTTCGGCTGATAACCCTTACCTCGACCTTGATTATTCTGGATATCACAAAAACCGAATCTAATAATTGTTTTATTATACATTGAACGAACGCAAAAACTTGGAAGTCATGTTTCTGCTTCTTCACTGACGGCAAGCAACACGAATCGCGCAAAGTTGACATGATTACCCTTGGAAATCATGCACTGCGGTCATACATGGCATGATAACCCGTGACCTTGACATGATTACCCGTGACCTTGACATGATTATTGTGTAATCTGCAGTTATGACGTCACGAGCGCTGATTTCGAAAATTCACCGTAGGCTTTCGGCCAATCAGAAGTTATTTTTACAAGACACTTTCTGTGGTTTTGATCATGCATGATCTTGATCACGGAAGACAGACATCTTAGTAAGTTGAACTATGAAACATCAGGAAAATGATCGACAATGGAAAATCTCTTCTCCTACCTTCTGAATGAGTATCAACACCGAAAAAGTAGTTCAGGTCGTTTTCTGTCATGTGATGATGAAGGGGCTATATGGAAACAATCAAGTATCAGTAATGAATAAACAGAACTATTAGAATAACTTAACTGAAGAAAATATCCAGTCTAGTTCTTTCGGGTTGATCGTACTGGGTAATTTTGATACCTCGCTTTTGAAAAATATTCACAGGTTAGTCCGATTCCGACCATATTCGCTACACTGTAATTGAGTGCAACACGTTTGTTAAATGAAAACTGTCAATCTTTCATCCTTTTGCACATTATTTCACCTCTTTCTTTCTTTAGGACATTTCTGTCGTTTCTGAGATTAACGGCTGAAAAAGTCAATTGGCTACGAAACCAAAAATAACTTTAAGCACAGCGCATGCTAACGTAATTCGTGCATGCACCATGGGAAGTCGAACGGTTCGAGAACAGATGCTCTACCCTCTCTCTCTGGGTAGGACTAGAAGGGAGGCTGGTACTACATGGACAGTTACAGTCTTTCCAACGTAAAGCAATTATGCATATGTACTTACGTTGTGGCGCATTGTCCTTGCAAAAGCTAGAAATCGTAAATTAAAATTTCAGTAAGACAGCAATGATATTTGCGACGTTCTAAAAACGTCGCAAAAAATATTTGAAGAGAAAATCAGTTAAACTCCAGATAAGAACGGTAAACGCGAAAAGGTAATTAAACATAGCAGATGTGTTGAATAAGGGAATTACTCAGGCACATTATACGTTTACTTAAAGTTATGAACTCTTTCTAGATTTTCTTGCAGCCATTGCTGTCACTGTGAGGTTTGAAACTTCAGTCATTCCCAAGCGCTCTGATTTTTCAAATAAGCGAAATAACGTACATGTGTATACGCGATTAACCCTCAGGTGTAACATCATGCCAGGGCCATGAGGTTTAAGTGAAACCTGTGTTGCAGATTGTTTTACAAGAAAGGTATTTACCAAGATGTATTGTTTATGATGCCCCCCTCACCCATACCCATACCCTGACCCATAGTAATTGCGTTAGTAAAATAACAACTATTCCACTCGAAAGCCAGGATTACTGAGACTGGTTTCTTGGTCTCTTACCTGTAAAAAACAATGCTGTTAGAAGAATCATGAACAAAACCAACAGCTCAGTAAGCTTCATCCTAAAACACTGGTTACATTCAGCTGAAGTTCCTGTGAATGTCAGATAAAGTCACTTTTTAAATAGTTTATAAGAAGCATAAAAGAGGCCTTGCACTCAATATATAGTCCTGTTAATACACCAGGGGCAATTTTGATCAGTCAGCCGGTTGAGCAATTTTTATCTCCAGAAAAAAATTCATAATTAAAGCTCGCTCTGTACGTTCTGTCTACAATCAACGCTGCATTATTGAAATACACGATAAACAGTTTTTTGTGTGTGTACTTGAGTTACTCACGCGTTTTTTTTATCAATCCAAATATTCTCTCGGCGCAACGAAGATTTCCGCCTACTGAGAACTTTCCGTCTTTGAAGGAATTGATAATCGGTTGATAATCGACCATGAGAAGCAACTGTAGCTCAGTGTGTTTATATACCTAGGAAACTGCTGCTCTGTTTACTTAATTTATTTGTCTTTTTATATCAGTGAGGAAATGTTAGAGCAGTTTTTAAAGTGCCTATAACCCCAGAATTTGTTTTGGCTAAGATGAAACTTAGACAAACACACAAAAACAATTGGCCAAAATTTTCGGTTTGTGATATTTTTAAGGGCTTTAAAAATTAACATAAAGTAGCTGAAATTTGATACATGACCGAGCTGGCGAGGAGCCTGGGTGTATTAGGGTTGACGTCACAGACTGTTTTGCATGCATGTTTATAAAGAGTTAATGCTATGTAAATGAATATGTGACGTCAACCCAGGAATATACCCAGACCCCTCACCAGCTCGGTCATAACACAAAAGATATCAAATTTCAAGTACTTTCTGTTAATTTTTATAGCCCTTAAAAATATCGCAAACCGAAAATTTTTGCAAATTCTTTTTGTGTGTTTGTCTAAGTTTCATCTTAGCCAATAAAAATTCTCGGGTTATAGGCACTTTAACTCGCTATTTTAATGTCCGATAAACTCATGCTCTGAGACATTAGATCATTCACGTCTTTTTCAGTTCTGTCGACTTAGTCTCAATAATAATTCGAAAGCTCATTAAGAAAGTTTGATCGCCCAGGAAATCTTTATTGATTGAAGACTTTGTGTCATTCGAGATATTTCATTGGCCGAGGATTGATACTAAACAATCATAAATAATAACTGTCCGCTTATCAAAGAACTCTTTCTTTGTGTGCTTAGTTACTTCTGCCAATCTTTGGACGAAATTCCGACAGCGATATGCGAGCTTGCCGAGGCAGCGTTACTGAAAGTGGGACTGTTTGACTGTCGAAGGAACCTAATTAGACTGTATACGCAAATCTAGGAAACCCAGTTTGAAACAAGGTCGAAATCCGATTAAATTTATGCACTACTAAGCTCGTTTTGCCTCCTCTGTACCTTATAAGAGCACCTTTCACAAGCACACGTTAGGAGAAAAAAAAACATAGATCTATCTTCGCTTTTATTTATACAATCGTGTAACGACAAAGAAATGCTTATTAAGGAAAAAATATTCAATTTCAAATCTAAAGGGGCGAATCTAGGGCGTGAAAAATAGATCAAGGGTCATCGACATGCAGAAAACGGGATGACTAGAATAAAATAATTTCTATAGGTTAGAAAATAGACTATATAAAATGCTATCCTCCCCTTAGTTTGCATGCAAAATTATCAGCAAGTTTTCTCCTACAATTATTGATTTACAACACCACAAAGTTCAAATAGATGTTAAGCACATACGCAAAAGTTAAAAATTTAAAATCAAGCAAAGTTCAGCGCTTACTCTGCTTGCTACACCAGAACAGCCACGGTTGCGGAGAGGGTTTCACTCACCTTCTGGGCAGACAATTTTGCAGTGACTGAGAAAACGTTTGATGCCTTACCTTATCAGTTATTTCATTGACGATATGCACAGCTTTATTCCCAGGCTGCGACCCAACTAGGCAGCGGTCTTGTTTACTAAGCATCTATTATCACGGAAGCCAGATTTCAGAACGTTTGCTTAGGTCTCGGTTAAATTGTAAACACCCTGGGCATTAAAATATTGCATTTGAAAAAATATTTGTTTTAGTGAATATAAGCGTAAACATGTTTTCGGGATCCGAAAATTCTGTTGACATTGCTAAGCCAGGTGGAACATTACTTGCAAGGAACACCGATCTTCAAGGCTGAAAACGTCAGTGACATTATTCTAATGCGAGTGTTCCTTCAAAGCGTAGCAAAAATACATTGATGGACTCGTTACTTTCCTAACTGTTGTTTTGACAGCTATTTTATAAAACAGGAAGACCAAATGGTCAACACGATGTCTGTATGATCACAAACAAGAAATGCAAATTGTTGCATGCTTACCAGTAAATAGAGCGAGCAGAATCATTGCCAAGGCTAGCTACACAGTTTATGTACATGTACAGTCCCATGTTCAAGCTAAGTAAATTGGACTTTTTATACAAATATTATAATTATTTCACAACAAGAACCAGAGGAAAGTTCACACAGAAGAAAGCTGTTGTGAGTAAATATTGACTGAACTCAAAATAAACGTGGTAAGATATTGACAACACATACTTAGCATACTGGTTGCAACAACTTTTCAGCCTCTGAGAGGATAAGCGAATAAGCAGACCCCTGAATAAACAGCAGTCTCTAAACTAATAAGACTTGTCTTATTTTAAAATTTTGAAGGTTAAAGAAGCCTATACTTTGAAAGCTTAGGGTTAACCCTTAAGCAGTCGCAATCACGATGGTAAAGCTATAGTCAAGTAACTTTGCAATCCGCTCTAACTAAGCTGTGATAAATCACTTGGGAAGCCAGAAGCCTTTTTCCCCATATCGCTTTCATTAAATGTATTGTTCCTGTCGTTCTTGGTGATATCAAATTACGAGCAAATCCCACCAAAAATTAACCAAAATTGTAATTTGGCGGCAGGAGTCGAAAAATCGATTTTTCTTTCTTTTCGTCCACAAAAAGTTCGAAGCGCTTTAAATTCGAGAAAATCGATAAAAAACGATTTAGGCCTCGAGTTCGCCAAAATGACCAAACGCAAAGGCTGAAAATTAGAAATTTGAACTTAATTTACGCTCGTGTGTAAAGGAGAA
The DNA here is from genome assembly GCA_964020085.1 of Micromussa lordhowensis. Taxonomy (NCBI): domain Eukaryota; kingdom Metazoa; phylum Cnidaria; class Anthozoa; order Scleractinia; family Lobophylliidae; genus Micromussa; species Micromussa lordhowensis. The sequence goes on along the minus strand of OZ026599.1, from coordinate 38,618,105 downwards.
CCAAAACTTATCGATATTTTTCTTGAGAGACAAAGTATTCAGCTATCCAAAACAGGTTAGAACTTGCCTTGAGCGCCATTGGAGAATAAACACAATTTTAAAAAACCCCTTTGAGTAACAAGGTCAAAGTCCTAATTTACAAATAAAATTCAAAGATATTTTTGGACACGTGCCATAACTCCAAATTCCTTGAGACTTCGCCTCTGGAACACTTTTTTGCTGTTGTAAAAATTTTATTAAAATGAGCCTGGGTTATTCTTCGAGTGGTCTTTGAGGCCCGGCTGCAAAACCTCGATTTTTTTCAAAAGCATCGCGAAAAGTAAACAACGGCTGCTGCGTGTACGTTGTTCTGAGGGAAAGCGGGAATAGGCATTTATAGCCCTTGTATTGTTAGTTCTTTGTACTGATAAGCAATATGCTTGCTTGTACTTGTAATATCAGGGTAAAACAATTCAATCTCAACGCCAAAGTAACTTTGTTTAATCCGAATAGGTTTTCTTGCTTCGAATGCCAGACATTTGTGACGAGATCTCGATTTCACCCCAAGAAGAAACAGAAAGTCATTTAACTATTAGTACACCACGGCCTCACAATAATTAAATTAGGATAACAGATTTGACTGAATTAAAAGTTAAAACAGTTGCGTTTTATTTAACCTATCAGGCAATAAGGAAGGAACTGTTGGAGGTATCGGTGGGAGTTGTATTATGTTCTATTTAGAAACGAAACTACTGTGTCCACTGTGTCTTGTTTAATCAAGTCACGGTATTATTTTCCTAAACAGGGAAATACCAACAATTTGAAGTTTAGGTTCGGTTGAAAACAGATATTTCAGGAACGGCAATACAGGTTTTACATGGTAAAAAATTCTACATTAAATGTAGAAGTGACATCTACTCATCTCCTCGAAAAAAAAAAAAAAGAATTTCACGGTTTATTTCATTTGCAAGCCACGCTTTCATTCCCATGGAATTTACTATATACGCTTGTTTTATTGGCCTGTTATCACGGAAAGACATTGAATTTCTAAATCAACTTCATAGGGAAGGAACCGCACGTGCAGGTAAATAAATTGAGAACTGGCTGTGGAGGAGTCAGCTATAGATCTGTTTTACATACAAGCTCAATGAGTCACATGCTTTCTCATGACGCAAACGGTCCTTAGAAAAAGCAACCAAAAGATCGTCTCAGCCTTACTGTACCTTGTGTCAATTTTAAAGAATTACCAATTTTCTTTCACCATTTCAACGGAAAAAGAAGAGAAGTTCAAGGGACTGATGACTTCACATGTTATAACAGTCATAAACTATTGGATGCTTCAAGGACACTTTCTGTACTATTGCTTCGGTGAGCTCTTGTGTAGTGTAGTTCTTCTTGTGTAGTGTATAGTGTAGTTCTTGCGATATCAAATTTCAGTTTACTCTACCTTACAACTTGGGTTGAGGTTATTTCGTACTTCGTATGATTTCCAGAAACTATTGGATTTTTACGATAGATGTATTAGACGTCTTTTCTTTCCACCAGGTGCCGCCGAATCGGTAGTGAGCGTGACCCAAAGTTTAGACATTTTCACAGAGCTGCCGGGTTGTTTTACAGTTTATTTCCGAAGTATAACATGTTTCTGTTACTCTTTTGTACTTTTGTCAATATAAAGTTTAGTTAAAACTAGTATCTTCAAACAAATCGGAGTGATAGGTCTCGTGAAATCCAATTAAAAGTTTGGTCAGAAATATTTCACTACAAAGCGAAGTTCCTCAGCCTGACTACTATTATTTTCACTTTATTTCGACTTTCTGTGATTGTAATCCACAATTCACCGAAAGACCGGCTTGCAAAAGTAAGTTGGACTGCAGGATAGAATGTTTAAGACATTTTTATTTTCATTTTTGAAGTGTTTGCATCAAACACGCCAAATTTACCCAGTAAGTAGGTTGAATTTTCCCAAGAGAATTCTATTTTAGACGTCACTCTACATGTCAACACGAAATGTTTTGTTTTGTTTTCTTTTTTTATGATGATCGAAACTCTACCCCAAAATAAATTTTGGCACTTCTGCTAACACTGCGTTTGCTTTCGAAAGGCGTGACACGTCACATGTACAGCAGATTGAAAGGTCACACGACAGAAGTTTAAAATGCGGATCTTTCCGTCGTTTCTCTTTGATTATGAAATTATGAACTGCTTTTTTGGATCAGAAGAATCGCTAAGCAATGCGGGTGGACTCCGGTCAGTTATTCTTCCATTATTGACGTGTATATTATAGGCAATTGCAGAAACGTGAGAGGACTGGGAAAGAGTATGGTTGTTTTCCGTTTTTTGAAAAAAATAAGATATTAAAATGAAAGATCAACTAAATTTGAGAGTCTTTACCAAGAATAAAGTATTTAGACGAGGAAAATGGCAAAATGGTAGCTCTTCAAATATCACCTACAATAGAGAGATTAAATGGATAGGGTAGACAAGCCACACAATTAATTATAAGGATTTGTATGGAATTTTGCAACTTTTGCGAGGCTCCCATTTGAACAATTGACCACTGAAACCTCTTAAACTTGGCTGGGTAGCTTTCATTCAGTTACATTTCAGTTGAAATGTTTAGATTTTCAATCTAATCAATATAATAAACTCGTCCCAGTCCTCTCACGTTTCTGCAATTGGCTATATGTTTTGGATAGCTGGATACTTCATCTTTCGAGAAAAAGTATCGACAAGGTTTGGTTCTCCTTTACAGGCGAACGTTACAGTCGAACGCAAATATAGTTCAGGTTTCTAATTTGCAGCTTTCCGTTGGACCATTTAGGCGACCGTCGAGGCGAAAATCGTCTTTGTCGATTTTCTCGAATTTAAAGCACTTCGAACTAAAAAAAAAAACGATAACACGTTTCATATCTACCTAAGGGCAAATTTTGGACGAAAAGAGAGGAAATTCACTCTTAAGCTTCAAACGAAGAAAACGTAATCCAATCCTTTCTTATTCGTACGTTAAACAGCAACCGAAAAATCAGACAAAATTTATGTACTGAATGACACACAAAGCCAGCAATTATTTAAATGTTTCTTTACTCGCATCTTTTTATTCTTTAGGCGAGCAAAAATTATCCATCGATTGGTAAATTAGTATCTCACGTAAACGGGTAAGTCGATAAATCGCAAGAAATTCTAAATTATGATTTAAACTTGGCCATCGTTTAAAAATAATGACAAATCGTCAAAACTTGTGAGTAGAAAAAAAGAAAACAAGACGATAAGGAGATCCGTGTCGTCCCCCACGAGAACAGTTTTCGCCCTTCTTGCACTTTCCACAGCTGTCTGAACTATTAGGAGATCAGCATCTGCCTGTGATTGATGTGTTTGGCAACCGACTTTCTGAAGATACCTGCTCAGCATATTGATGAGGGATTACTTGTGTCTGCTCCGCATATTGATGAGGGATTGCTTGTGTCTTAAGTTAGACAGGAAGTGGTCTTTCTTCATGGTCAGTTTAATATCATCAGAATGTCGCGGTTTTGCCTCCTGTTCGCCTCTGGTGTGTCATATCTTTTGTGGAACTTTGCTTGTAACCATCAAAGATGACAATTGCAGCACCATACTTCTCTGGCACATGCTGACAATACATGTCACAGATGTTCATATATTTTGGGACTCCTCGAGAACAAGGGATCCTATGAGGCAGTGCGCCACCATCCAGGACTTATACTTCACATTTTGGTCCAGTTGTATCTGAATGAAGCTTAGCCCACATAGCACCTGCCAATACTGGGTTTTTGTGGCTTTAGTAGCATTAATGAAGAATCAAACAGAGATGGTGGATAGCTGCATAGCTCATATTTAAATATGGCATTCATGTCATCCAGAGACTGGCTAGCAATAATAAGACGCTGAAAAACCAACTGTGGATCCACCTGAATCTTCTCCCCGTCAACTTTGATGGATGACTTGGCACTGAATGTGATAGCGTGGTTAAATGAATATTCTGCGGTTGATTTTTCTGTCATGGAGTCCAAGATGCTATGCCCGAGTTTTCTGACCTTTTCCACATTAACTGAACTATCGGCATGAACGCCAGTCACGATGTTTATCAGGTCTTTATAAGTTGTGAAAGGAATTCTTTCTGCTATGCAAGAAGCAGCGTCCCGGTGTCCTTCATGTCCCGGGCTTATCTGGACTTCGTCATATCCTTGTTTTGCCCACTGAAGTAGACTCTGTGTTTTGGTTAACAGAAGATCAAACTTTTATTGTGCGGTTCGGGCACTACTTTTTTTATAATCTGCTGACGCAATCAACATGTGCTATTGTGCAATAGCGCGACACTACAATTAAGCTTACATAGAGGATAATCTACATGTAAACACGTAGCCAATGAATAAAATGAACTGCTACGTCATCCCCCTTGTTGAGAACAAAACAAACAAAGTTTCTACCAAAAAAATGTCATTTCCTAATCAAATTTAAGACTGGGGATGGTGAATCTAAACTGTAACAAAATAAAAAGAAAACAAAAAAAAAAAATAGGTTTGTGATCTAAGGATACATATGAAGAACAATTTTTTTTTTTGTCCTTTGTAAGTCACTTTCATTAATGTCACACATAAGGTGTCATTCAAATCCGTATCTCACTGGTGCTTTGATAACACGCCTTGGTCGGGATGTTTTGGTACTTTCTGATTGATTCTCAGCTTTCTGCTTCATGGGGGTCTCTGCCTTTGGCTTTGGCGGGCTAGTATCTTTGGTGTTTGGCATTTCAACTGGGACTGATGCACTTTCTTCTCTTCCTTTGGAATCACCTTTCACAGTGGGTTTAGTGGCGGAATTACCAGGAATTGGCTTGATGTGGACTCGATCTCTGGAATATTGTGTTCCGGTTTTGTCGTCCTCCACGGAGTATGACCGTTGACCGTCCACGGTGACGACTGTCCCACTTGACCATCGGGCCTTCTTCTCCTGAGGTTTCTTCATGAACATGACTGTTTGCTGTTGCTCCAGTCTTGGTGGTTCACCTCTGTTTTCACTTTCATTCGTTCTTTCAGCGTGCTTCACACTCCTATGGCCTGCATTGATGCTGTTCGTGCTGTCGAACAGGCTGAGAGGTATTGAGGGTAGGTCTGATTTGACCTTCCTGTGAAACATCAGCTCATAGGGTGAAGGAGTATTGGCGTCTAGCGGTGTGTCACGGATGTTCACTAGTATGTCTTCCATAGTTGTTTCTTCTTCTTTGGAATTCTCAAGTAACCTCTTGAGCCTCCCAATGGCGTTTTCACAGCGCCCGTTCTTCCACTGTGAGTGGGGGGTTGCTGGCTTCTGAATGATGTTGAATTTCAGACAGAGTTCCTGGAAGTCGGTGGAAGTGTATTGTGAGCCTCGATCACTCACTACCTCCATGGGGTAACCAAACTGGTTGCAGACACTCTGAAAATGTTGGATAACTGTATCTGCTTCTTGGTTTTTTATCTGCTGCACCCATGGGTATCCGGTGTGGTAGTCGACGATGCAACTGTACCATCGACCAGCATGGTGGAAAATATCACAACCTAGTATCTGCATGGCGTTGGTTGTGATCACAGGGATGACTGCTGCTTGTTTCTGTCTAGGTTGGTGCTCCAGACAGGATGGGCAGGTGAGGATTAACCTCCTGATCTGTTCAGTCATGCCGGGCCAGAACCACTTGTCTCTGGCTCTTTGGATTGATTTGTCTATTCCCTGATGGACTCGGTGCAACCTCTGGAGCAGACAATCTCTCATCTTCTGCGGCACCACAATTCTCTGGCTCTTCACAATAATTCCATCGATGACTGCAATGTCATGTCTGTAATCCCAGTAAGCTACGGCCAACTCAGGCACCTGATTGCGGTGTTCTGGCCATCCTTGCTGGCATAGGCTCTCTAGCTCCTGGAAGACTGGGTTTTTCTTTTGAGCTGATCGGATCTTCTGGATGTCCGATTCATTCGCTGCGGTGACCTCAAATATTCCAATCTGATTGGTCTCTGGGAATATTGGTCCTTGATTGGGAGCTGGTGGCGGCACGCACCTTGAGAGGCAGTCAGATATGTGCATCTCGACGCCCTTCTTGTATTCAATCGTGAAGTCGAAGCCTTGGCATCGCAGCAGTAGTCGTTGCAGCCGGGTGGTTGCGGCTCTGATGTCTTTCTTGATGATCTGTTGGAGTGGACTGTGGTCACTCACTATCTTGAATCTTCGTCCATAAACGTACTGTCGGTAGTGATTGACTGCCCAGGCTACAGCAAGCATCTCGCGTTCCAGGTTACTGTATCTACTTTCTGCATCAATCAAGCTCCTTGATGAGAAATTGACTGGCTTGCCGTCCTGGAGTAGACATGCACCCAGCCCCTTTTGGCTGGCGTCACACTCGATGACGATTTCTTTCTTTGGGTCAAAGTACTGCAATGTCATGTTATCTTTGAGCTCGGCCTTCAGTGATTCAAATATCTTGGTGTGTGTCTCCTCCCAGACGAATTCTGCATTCTTCTTTACTAGAGCCCGAAGGTCCTGTGTCTTGGCAGCCAGATTGGGTACAAACTTTCCCAGGTAGTTGAACATTCCTAGCAGTGACTGTAGCTCCTGCTTGTTCCTTGGAACTGCCAACCGCTTTATCCCTTGGATCTTCTTCGCGTCTGGTTTTAATCCCTCTTTTGTTAGGGTGTGGCCGAAGAAGTTTATCTGGTCCAAGAGGATCCTTGCTTTCTTCGGGTTGAGCCTGAAGCCTGAGTCTCGGCATCGTTGGATAACTCTGTTTACTGCAACGTCGTGTTCCTCTCTTGTCCTTGCAGCAACTAGAATATCATCTGCAATGCAGTAGACGTCGGGGATGTCGCCAAACGTTTCGTCGACAGCGCGTTGAAACACGTCTTGGCTACTCACAAGTCCAAATGGAAGCCTTTTGTACGCATATCGTCCAAATGGTGTGTTGAAGGTGAGTAAGTGCACGCTGTCTGGATGAACTTCAATGTTCCAATAGCCAGATGATTGGTCAAGGGTGGAGAAATACTTGCATCCATGTAATTTCTGTAGGACGTCTTCCATTGTTGGTGCAAAGTGATGTGGCCTCCTCACTGCTTGGTTGAGTGGCTTTGGATTTAGGCATATTCGTATATCTCCATTGGGTTTAGGTGTGCACAGTACATTGCTTACCCACGGTGTTGCTTCTTGTTGCTTCTTGATGACATCAATTTCAACCATCCAGTCTAAGTTCTTTTTCAGAGGCTCCTGCATTGGTGGAGGCACACTGAATCTGGGACTGACCACTGGAGGGACTTTGTCATCTATCTCAATCTGGTATTGGTAGCCTTTTAGCTTTCCAATGCCTTCGAACACCTCATGGGCATCTCTGACGACTTGGGCTGTATTCTTGATTTCGATGGGTTTCTTCACCTTGAGAGAGTACTTGGGTGTGTCTCCTGCACTTTCTTTTTCTTGTTCCTCAGTACTATCTCTGACCTCACTCACATCATAAGGACCATGACAGTCTTTGCAGTCCTTCTCCTCACACATAATCTTGATGATGTTCATTGCACGGGTGAATTTTAGTGAGAACAAGTTGCTGCCATAATCGGATACGAAGAATTCGACACGTCGGCCAACGACATCATTGTGTCGAACACAGTCAAGGCGGAATTTTCCGTGATTCTTGAAACGCTTTCCTCCATAGCCTGTGAGCTTAACATGACTGTTGTGCAGGATTCTATCTGTGTCATCGCCAAAGATTTCTCGGAATGTCATGTAATTCATCAAGTTCACCTGAGCTCCAGTGTCGACCTTGCCCTTGAGCTTCTTTGTACTCCCATTCGGCAATTCAAGTTCAACAGTGGCATACAATACATCTGGTGATTGGTCTTCATCTAAATAGACTTTGGTGACATGCTTGGGCAGTTTCTTGGCAAAATGAGTCTTGGTACACTTGGTTTCTTCAGCCTTTGCTTCCACAGAGTCGACTTGTACTGTGACCTCATCAGTGTCATACTCTGAAAAGTCTGCTTCGCTACTTTCTGAGTCTGCAGTTGCTTCGTGAAACTTCTTCTTGGGTCCGGATTTTGGTTGCTCTTTGCTAGGTTTCTTGCTGTGAGAATCGGCGTTCTTTTTGCTACGGCACTGCTCAGCAAAGTGGCCTTTTCTTTTGCATTTGCTGCACTCTTTCCCATAGGCAGGGCATTGTTT
>OZ026599.1:38592436-38599936 GCA_964020085.1 Micromussa lordhowensis | reverse complement strand
AACTGTTATTGTACGTGTATCTATTTAGCAACTGTATCAATTCACTTTTTGCACAGTAAATATATATTGTAAATAGTACAATCCGCCTAGATTAGCTCTGCTATAAGCGGGTTTGTAATCCTTTAAACTGTAAAATTCAAATAATAATAATAAATGGTTAAATAATAAATGGTTAAATGGACTATATAGCGACTGGGCCAAGAAAACAAACAACTGCGCGTCATCAACTGTGCATTGACAATATTTCCATGGATTTCAATGAGTGCGACGTACTCATATCGTATTCATCAGAAGAGTCTCTGTCAACCTCAACATCCCTGTTACTGCTGTCAAGTTCCCAAATGTTTGCAGAACATTTTTTTTCTTTGTTTTTTTTTTTTGCCCGCTTGATGCGATAGCTATAGCTTCATCCGCGTGCGAACGTTCGCTTCTTCACTCACTGATACATTTTCTTTCGTTCTTCGCTGTTTTCGCTTTTTGGACCTGGTCCATGCTTTTTCCGTGGTCCATGTCTACTTACAACCTAATACAATAACACCTAATACCAAAAATGCTTGGCAGCCGTCAGAACAACAATGCTGATCAACTGAGTAGTCAATTCGTGACATCCGTATTGGTAATTCCCGCAAAAATCGCCTCGGTTGATTATTTATGCACCATAGGGCTGTCAATCAAGAGGTAAACTTTTACTTCAGGCAAAAGCGTTAAACCGTCATTTCAATTTTTTTTTTCAGAAATTACTCTAAAAATCCAAACATTAAGAAAATTGCTGATCTGAAGGTATACAGTAATCTTAACCAGCTGATTCTCCTACTTTCGATGTATTTCCGCTATTTCTACTTACAGTCGAGCTTGAAAACTAGACTAGGCATGTAACTGACCAAATTGAAACATTGCTAGAAGTGGTTCTGAAAATTTATTTTACCTGGAATTCTCGCGCGAACCCATAATTATTTATGCAAGGCCTTACGCGACATCAAGATCGATAAATATTGTGTTTAAATGCCCCCTTTTTATTCAGAAAAATTTTTTTTTTTAAGTACATGGACGCAAACCTAGTGTATATATGCCCGCGTTATTCTTTAATAACTATTGGACAAGAAGCTTATACGAAAGTTTAAAAACGCGCGGTGAAATTTAAGAGCATTATTTGGAATCGATAAAATGCTGCAGCAGTAGCCTAATGCAGATCATGGTCTCTTGCCAAATAACAGCTACACAATAACTCAATTTACCAGCAAAGAAGAAACAACTGCTCGTACTTTCCATTTGTGAAATACTGACCGTGGGAACAATTAAATTTCATAAGCTTTTTCATTTTATAACATAGAGGGCAAAATTACTGAATTCTCATTTGCCGAGACAGATGGCATTTGTCTTAATTTTCCTCTGCAACTGTAAAATAACTATTTTGCTATTGTTTTGCAACAATGGCGTCTTGTATTGAGAAAATTGACGAGGATTTATTGGGAAATGATAATATAAACCCATAGCGCTAAAAGAATGTTTTTATTAAGTTGAGAAGTGGAAAACCGACCAAAAGAAATCAAAATGAACGGCCCGTTTCGCCTTTCCGCAATCGATCATCTGCCGATCCGGTGTAAGCAAAAATGTTTACCATCGACACTATAATGAAGAAAATAAGGGAGAGTTCACCACTTCTACGACGGCTACTGTGAAGTGTTACCGACAACAGCGTTAAAAAGACTATGAGGAAAAAGTTACGATGAATCGAAGTAGCAAATAAATAAAAAACATCACGGACCAAACATCAGCACAAGGGCTCGACAGCTACTACTCAGGAGACAAAGAAGAATAGCAGATCATATCAAGAACAACTGACAACAGGATTCAGGATTCAGCAAGTGTCTTGAATCAGCTGTAACCACCAAAACATCCACAGTTTATTAAAAATACAGCTATTGTCGCTGCAAAAGTAGCTGAGGGAACATCACCAAGAATTCAGCGGCGCTAAGCGTGGCTCATACAAGAGGATCTTCTCTGGGAATTTGATTTCCCATAAGTTTTAGACGTCTTTAAAAAATAAAAACAAGCTACTTTTTCCTACAAAATTCGTTTTTTTTTTCATTAATGGCGAAGGTTTTTCAGCGGCGTTGTTGAGCAAAAAGAAATTTCATTCGCCTGATTTGCGCAATTCGAGGAATTCCTGCAACTTCCGGTAACACGCATGATCATGTAATTTTTGAGTTATTTTTTTGTAAAATATCTCTTAGTCGGCGCGTCGAGTATGTTGTGGACGGGTCAATGGATCAGTGAGTCAGTGAGTGAGAGATGTATGTATGTCACACCAATCAGATCAGATCTACTATAAACAGCCAATCAAATTTCTTGTTTTAAAAGTAAATGGTATATGAGAAGATTTGATCCCGATACAGTTCAGAACTGCCATATTTATTCTTCTATAAAAGAGGAGGAAGTATTCATATATTGGGTTTACTTCGGCATTTTCTGTGAGTTAGGCTTAGGATTTTAGTTATGGACGAGATGAACCTTGAGGTATGAAACAGTGCGTGAGGTAGCTGTATGCAAATGGACGAGATGTTTTTATTTTTAGTTACAAAGGTAACTTGATATTTTTGTTTTTCACAAGGAGTAAATTACATTATACGTCACGCATCGTTGCTTCTAGTTCTTACGAAATGTTTTAGAGGAGACGAGACTATTTTGATTTGAAAGAGTTCCAACGTTTACAATAGGTACAGGTTACGATTGTTTTGTTGTTGTTGCATGGAAATATAACGAGATATTTTATTTTTTAGTTACAAAGGGTAATTTGACACTTATTTTTCACAAGGGAGTAAATTCAATTAGAGCTGGCAAATCATCACCACTTGTTCCCACGAGATGCTTGCTATTTTTAGTTACAAATGGTAATTTGATACTTTTGTTTTTCATATGGGAATGAATTAAATTAGACTGTCAACGTGTCAGAGGTGTTTTTATCTCTTTCTTTTTTCGGTATTAAAACATCATCTGTCAATACTCCATGTTTTATTATGGAAGCACAAAATACACATATATGGCTTGCTCCTCTACAAAGAAAAAAATCACAGCCCTTTCTTTGCGCACCAACTCAAAAACCTACCCGAAAACAATCACCCATTCTCTCTCGTTAAAATAAACAACGCCAAGGCCTTCACTTCGCCTCTTTCCACTCTCAACATTAACCAGGCAGCCAGACTTTTAAATCAAAATTGTAAGGCCTACTATTCGTTTATCTTAGAGATTTAAGATCGTATGTATATCATAAATTCTCACTTTCTTTCGTGCTGTGCATCGTAGCCAAAAACAGTTGTCAAATTAACTAAATTGTCACTGTAAACACTCCCTTAAATGCTCCTATCTTCATAACCTTTTAATTAAAAAAATAACTCTTGCACGCCTTGCGTGCCTATGTTTAATTTTACTCGGCCTCATGCAATTACCCATACTAATTCCACTAAATTTGTTGACTTTTCATCCAATAACAAATAATTCCGTTCGTATCTTGCTTCAAGTTCAAGTCGTCTGAAATCAATAGAAAACAATTCTCATTCAGAAAACACACCACCCAAGAACTCTCTATTTACTAATAAAAACTTAATCGAGCGATAAATAGATCATACCTATAGCTTATTCGCATCACTTCCCAATTTTAATCTTAATCAGCACGAGTTTGTTGACATTAAGCGGCTAGTGACAACGCGATTACAAATTATACAATAGGAATGCTTTGGCTCTTTTTGCCCATGTGTGCAGCATAGCTCTACTGTATAAAACATAACATGCTGCCAAGTCGGCCCAGTGGGACCTGGTTCTGGTCACTGACACTTTTTATAGCGATCCGTTTTAAGAATTTAGCTGTTTCCAAATTAGTTAGTTAATATCATTGTTTACTCTTATTATTATTGTTATTATTATTATTATTATTATTATTATTATTATTATTATTATTGAGATAAGCGAAGAAGACTTCTAAATTTTCTGAGTACCCCAACCTCATTCTTATTCCTATTCTTATTTTAATTTTTATATCGACAAGAAACAAAAAACCCACAAACGAAGCAAGGATCGCGCTCAACCCAAGGCCGCGCAATTAAAAAACAGTGCCCTAACAGCATCGGTAAAAAAAATAAATACCACCTTTCATCATTTTTGAAGTACATTTCTTTATTTTGAAACGATTATATTGTCCCCGAACTGAAATAAAATGCCTTGTTTGCTTCACCAGTGTCAATGGGGAGTACGCTGCAATTTCGAAGCCACCACACCTGCAATAAAAGATTTGTCTGTGTTTTATTTAGTATCACTACGGAAAATTTAAAAAAAAATGATCATGATGTTTTGTTTATGTGTAATGCATGGTTTGGTATGACTCACGGTGAGTCATATTAAAATATGCATGTAAAGCTATGTAACGTCAGCTACAAAGGACATTTGTAATACAGTCAAACCAAGTGAAGTGTACCCCTTAAGTGTACCCCTTAAGTCGTTTCAAGAGTGCAATAATGAATTGATTACTTGAATATTTAACTCGCTTGTCATTTCAAAAATCCGTGGTAAATTGATCTTTTTAACATTAGACCCATTAGCCGTATTCTTGGAACGACTAGTGGGTTCAATATCCCAATACAATGATCAATTCATTAATGTAATCTTGAGGGGTACGCTTCACTGGGTTTGAACAACCTAAAGAAGCATGCTCCATTAATTGCATTCAAAGATTAATTACGAAGAAAGAAAGCGTAAATAATAGCAATGCCTAAAGCGTTGGTGTTAAATTGACGTGATAAGACTGTTGATAAAATTGGGCTTTCCTCAGTAAGAGTGCATAACCTTCTTGGGTTGGAGTCTAAATTTCGTCGAGATAAAATACGGCGAAATTTTATCTGTCGTTGTTGCGTTTCGCACATGGAGACAATCCACCAATGGGGCATTTCGGGGCCAAGGGAAACACACCGAAAAAATTATAACATAATGGAGTGTACTGTACCAGTAAAGAAAACAATCAGGAAGTGACTGTAAGCTTAAATCGTGGAACTTCATAGTTGTCTTAGGAGAGAACTTCACAAATCGCAACTTTCAGGCCACTTGCAAGAGTTCTGACTTCATTTAAATATTAATTAATATCTTGACAAACTGTCAGAGAGAGGGTATTAAGAAGGGAGATGACCTAAAACAAGATTTACGTTAAGCAACGAATAAGCTAGACAGAACTTTATTATTGTACCTTAATAAAATTCATAAACGTAGTAAGTGCTATCTTTCCCGACGTTGTTCCAGCAATATGTTGATGCTCCATACATGTTATATGTACTCTTTGCCTTGTTTCCAGTCCAGCATTCTCCGTAGAACTTAATACCAAACACTTTGTTCTCAGGATAGTTTTTTTGGATAAATGCAGCGCATTTTTCAATGGTTGCGCTGATTTTGCTCCAATCAATATTTGAACGAAAACTTTTCACAAAATCAGGGATAGCGTGTGGTTCGCCGTCGTTAAAGCAGCCAAGACCTCTATACTTAAACAACGGCGCAGGAGCTGCAAACGATAAATTGATTCATTATAATTTTGAAATTGTTATGTAAACACGTAATCAAAATGCCTACTATGCAAATGTATGCGAAGGGAACGAGCTGCTGTCAGTCTCATGTGGTAACAACATTGTATCCTCTTTCTTAAAGGAAATGTAATAAAAAGATAATATGGCAGACTGGTGGTTTTGCTTCGAAACCGCACCAAACACAAATAAACACCAACCAGTGCAGCACGTCACTTCAATGTATAGAAAAAAACAAAAAACTTCAGGATGGGTTTCTCTATGTGATCGAAACTGTTAAATACTCATATCCCAAGGATAATAAGTACAAAACATACTTCTCTGGTATATACATATAAATCCAGAATGGTTTATTACATTGATTGACAATTATAAATCCGCACAATGAGCATCTTACTTGGACAAGGCTCCATATTGCACTTCATTGTGGTCGGCGGCTTAGTAGCATAATGACAGAGAATCTCAGGAGCTATCACCAATTCTCCTTTGTCATTTAGTCGCTTGCAAACGAGACTGCGGCTCCTAGCTCCTCCGCCACATGTTGATGAGCACTGGAATGTCAAAAAGGAAAAGTAACTCATTTCAACTGCTCCGTGTAGAGTTAAGGCAGACTCCTATCTTTTGATCAGTTTAAACTAGGGTAAATAGCTTCCGAAAATAATAATAATAATAATAATTAATTTTTTGATTTTTAATTAATTTTTTGATAATTTGCTATTCTTACTGTTTTTAATAATTTATAATGATGATAATAATAATAATATTAATAATTACTCATAATTAATATAAAACTTTATTAAAACTTCACAATAAAATACTTACAGAGATAAAGAGAAAGCCAAAAGAACATTCGAGTAAATTGTTATCATTTAAAATCTCGTTTTCTATAAAACATGGAATATCAATATAAAAATATTTCAACAACTCTTATTAATTATAGCTTATTATCTTATTAGTATAGGTGATAACAAAAAGGAAAGAAAAATTCTAAATCAACATTCAATTGTAATAAAAAAGTCAAAACGCTTTGCCATAGACTTAGGTTCAGAAGGATAACGCTATTTACAGAAGAAACAAAAAGACTATCTACATGCGGTCGAGACTTCAAGTTCTAGATCAGTCTCCTGTATATTTGGGATAGTTCTCCTTCTAGAACGCGAGCCTCGCAGACAGGTCAATGCAGACCTTAAAATGGCAAATGAGACTCGAGTCCTAATCCATGCGATAGTGGAAGCGTAACTCTCCTGTTTCTTCACTGCCAGTAGCTCAGCAAGACGGCTATGGTAACGTTGACATTCGTTAGACATGCCTCCAGTAGTGGTAAAAACCAATGGTGTAAACGTGCCCTGTTCTACCTCAAGAACTCTAGACGAGTAAAGACGCTTTTTATCATTCTCATGAAGCTTGTAAATCTGCTCTGGGGTGAGGTTCTTGTATGAGTCTGCGTTAGGGTGACAAACCCTAACATCAAAGAACGCAGACTGTTCTCTCGCCCAGAAACCCCGCGCACGGATATCAAGCGGCGCGTCAGGGGCCTTGTTGGCGCCCCGCGGCAGCACTTCCCCCGTAACTTCTTGGAGAACCGGCTCCACCTCGACGTCGGTACACACCGCTTGCAGAATTTCAGCCTCGAGATCTCGAATTTCGTTGTGCCGTTGTATGATATATCCTCCACGCATACAAATCAAAGCATGGTCAGCGTCAAACAAGTCCCCGCAAACGCACACCGTTGGGATGTCATTGAATTCCCAACCATATCTCAGCTTCATTGCGTCCCTTAACTCCCTCTTGTTGAGAGTGAAGTTCATTTCTTTTAAAGGTATAACGCTGAGCCAACTAGAGGCACCTTTTTCCTTCATTTCAAAGGCAGGGACGTAGTCACGTATTCAAGGTCACGCCTCGCACTGTCAGCTTTCTCTTGACGCACGCATCGCTGCGCGTC
>OZ026599.1:38529936-38587436 GCA_964020085.1 Micromussa lordhowensis | reverse complement strand
TTTGTTATAGATACGATTAGCAATATAATCGTTTATTTTATCTAACATGTGCGGTGAACTTTCTAAATTAAAAACATACGTTGATTCAATTCAGATTTTTGAAAAAGCACAAAAAAATGCTCAAGTATTAGGTTAATATAGGAGTAATGTTAAAAAACTCTCGTCCTCGGATCGCGCGGCAGAAAATCATGTAATGACATAAAAACGCTGCTTCAACAGACGTTTTGGTTTTATTTTGAAACAATTCCATCAAATTAGGGTTCATCTGTCCGTCCTAATTTATTATTTTTGATATTATGCTGTAATTATTATGGTTTGAAAAGCTTGTGCAATTTGCTCGAAATCAAACATGCAGCACTTCTAGTTCTTGTGCATTTCACTTTCCATGTGC
Source organism: Micromussa lordhowensis (assembly GCA_964020085.1). Classification (NCBI taxonomy): domain Eukaryota; kingdom Metazoa; phylum Cnidaria; class Anthozoa; order Scleractinia; family Lobophylliidae; genus Micromussa; species Micromussa lordhowensis. The sequence continues at coordinate 38,587,045 of OZ026599.1, read as the reverse complement.
TATAGTTGAAAATATTTTTAAAAACCTATGGTTCGTGTAAAATTAAAGTTTTTTGTTTATCATTTCCATGAAAATAGCGACAGTTCGAAAAGTACAACATACCTGTTTTTTTTATTAATTCTTAGTATAATCGACTTCACTTATTCTAATAGTCGACTCAGGCTGCACCCTCGTCAGCTATCACACGATAGGAATCTCGAACTCATAGACATAGGCATAGTTTATTTTGCTTGGTCGCACACTTAGCTTCGGTAACGGTGCGTCTTATAGACTTGCTAAGCTGAGGACTCACGATCTAATTGTTAAGTATAAGTTTCCTATCGACATCGATGAAGGGAAGACTGATAAAAAAATAGATTGGAAATGCTAGGAATTTTTCAGTTAAAAAACCCTTACCAAGGCTCTAGTTAAGTAACTTTCTCCAGTTTCTTGTACATTATTTCCTTTTCAATCGATAAACATATGAGAAATTACTTAGACAAACTTTTCAAATACATGTAACTCAGCATCACAGATGATCCTACCTGAGACCAGGCGGTTGCCTTCCATTCCACGTGACAAATGATCTCATTACAGCTCCTTTTCGTACCTCCTGAAGGCTTCTTATCACCACAAGATGAGTCTGGCAGGATCTCAAACTTGCTTTGCGAAATCTTTCGGCGACAGTGAATTTGACGCTTTTGCACTCCTCTGCCGCACGTTCTGGAGCAAGAAGTCCATTCTGATCTGAACCAACTTTCAAGGAAGTAGAAACAAGGTAAGGTTACATTGCGAAACGTTTTCCATTTGGAAGAGAGCATAACAACGAAAAGTGCATTCTTAAGAGGTATCTTTATTGCACTCGTTCAATGGAGGGGTTGTCAAGCGGTATTTATCTAGGACGTAAGATGAATGCTATCCTCCCAGTTTTGTCCGTCCAGTTCGCACATTGTTTCAAATTGCGTAGGCCTATCTGGGATTCGAAATCGTATCTAAGGTAACTGTTAGTAACACCTTATTCACAAGATCGTATTTTGTTAAGAAACTGTTAACATCTATCGAGTCAATAAACCAGGCAGGAGACGGGTTTAACACATCCTGTTAAGGAAACTTGCAACAATTGCAAGCTTGCGAACAAAAAACCATTACATCCAAGGTTATTTATATGTCAACTTTCAGCCAAGCTACTTGTACTTAGAAACTTGTACTTAGCAGCAAGAGGTGGTCAAAAGATCTAGTGTTGTGGCGGTTAAGCTGGATTTAAATAGAAGAAACACTCCATGAGGAAAAATAGAATCGTTAAACTTACCCAGGCTGGCATGGATGGGTGTTGCACAATCTTTCTACTGCTGGTTTTGTTGACTTCTGTAAACACAGCTTATCTCCAACGTAAGATCTATCATCGATTCTTGAACATTCCACTGTTCGCCTCTCTTTACCTTGAAAATCATCGCAAATAAAATATTATCTACATTTATCTTAAAGTAGAGAGGGTGCTATTTATATAAATTGAAAATAGGTAGGCATGTGAGACATTTTTTTAATCTGAAATAAAATAAATTAAGTTTATCTACACCAGAAATCGGGTGGAAACAATGAGATCAACAATTTGTCAAATCATGCATTTCCCCGTATTTTTATAGATGAAAGTTGTTTTTAATTCCTGCTAGCTTGATATATTAGGCTGCATTAATCTTTCGTGCGGGTGGGGCAGCATCATGATTTTTATCATTCTGGAATTGTCGGTTTTGTGCCCTCAGCTTTACTGGGATCATTACATGTTTCTTTAGATAATATTTTTGCCCCCGCAGGGTTTTGGCCCAGAGGCCAAAAGCCGATGAGGCATTTATTTAATAGAACCCCCCGCAAATAAAGAATGTGAAATATTGGTGTACTATCGGTAGTGTGCGAATCGAGCCCGATTTGAAGAAACTAGGCGCGCACGGTGGTCCCGGTTAATTTTTCAGTAAGCTCGCAAGGCAACTTTGGGTAATTCTTGCAGCCACGAGGATGAGGAGAGGTATCGCGTACGCGGGGACATGGGAGGAAGTTATTTCAATGTGAGCTTCTCTCATCACAGTGATTTCTTTATTTCGTTGAATTCAAAAGTTATTCAGCATAACTGGATAGAATTGTTCCGTACAGAACTTGATTTGTTAGACACAAATCGGCAACGGGGTCGACAGACACCTCACGATCCAAACACCACACGTAACACACCTGCAAGCGATCCCAAAAAGTGAATTGCTACAATACATGAACTGAATACATTTTCCTAATAAATAAGTAATACAGTTTTCTTATTGCACAGGAAATTTTTGCGGCATCCTTTAGTTTAATTCAGTAACCTGGAAGCATAAAACGAAACGGTTTTTGGTAATAAACGTTGTACAGTTCATTACATAATAAACGTGAAATCCAAGGCGGGGGCAGATGTAGTGAGAACTATTACTAGCTGTAATAATTGTATGATAAATGAGATTAAACTCTGTACGTTGTTGTTAAGCCATAAGGTTAAATGCCAGCCGTTCATGTCATGTCAAAAGCTACCTTAATTCTTTAAAAAAAAGCCTCGTTTACCTTTGGCACATTTCCTTGAGCATTTACCCCAGGTGCCGGTTACGTTCCACTGAACATCTTTAACTCCAACATTAGAAATCAAAGTCGGGTCATAGAACTCGTACCACACTCCCGTCTTTGGGTAGCCAGGAACAAACTACAGGATGGAAAGATAATTTGGTTTTATCAACTGAGTTGATAATGTGAATTGGCCACCGTAACGAGATTCGAAAGCTACGGTGGCTAATTCACATAATCAACTCAGTTGATCAATCAAATTATCTTGAAATACTCCCCACCGACGCAGCACCACAGTTTCTTTAGAAACTTTACACAATGGACATACATTTTAAAGCTTTAGAAAATAGTGTTGCTGCAATGTTCCCGTGTTTCTGTTTGGCCTAAGATCACATTTACAATTTAACCGTTGACATTACACGGCTCATAACAGTACTTAAGCGGATTGTGAAGCAAATCCACAATAAGCCATATAGTATTTTTTGCATTGCGCAGGAACAACACCCGATTGGTAAAAAAGAGGTACGAAAATCTTACACTCTACACATCTCATGCCCCTAACAATATTGTATGAATTCAGAACTACATTGAAACTGGGGGATGTGGCGGACAGAATCAAAGTTATTCTGTTTTACTGTTTATGTTTTTTCGCTTTCTTTCAAGATATGATTGATTATAGGGTTTATCTCAGCAATGTTGCAGGTAGCTGTAGTTTTTAATAATCAGGAGAAATGTTAAGTATTTCACTCAGAAGTCATTAAAAATAATTGTTAATGTTAAAAATTGTTAATGTAATTTTCCTTTAAGATGATTCCTTTACATGAGCGTTTATTGCAAGCTGGTTCCAGATTGGTCCAGGCATATCCTCCCTCCCCCATTTGATATTTTATATCTCAATAGTAAATCCATCACTTTCCTAAATGCATTACTTACCACTATTGTTAGTTTTTCAGTGGTTGGCCCTGGTATGTAAACCGTGTTAATGTCGATGTCCTTTTCGTGGTAGTAGTGGATCTCAGTTCCTGCTGCATAAGCCATTTTGCTCCATGTGGGTATCGGTATTACATAGCTATCGTCTTTGTCCTTGATACCTAATATATTTATCACATTTCTAAATGGAATTACAGTTACTAAGTCGTGTATTGCAGAAAATGAATTTAATTCAATCAATCAGTCAATCTACCTATTCATGAAACAAACAGTAGGTATTACAATGTACAGAGAGGAAGCTGCATCAGCCTTACCTGGTTTTCATTCGGGCAAATTGAAATTTGGAAAGCTGATTTCTCATTCAGAAGTAAAACCAGTGCACTCGAAAAAAAAAAACACCGAGAGAGGTGAGAACCAAGAAAAAACTCATCTCACATATGACACCAGGTCGGAATCAAACGCTGGCCAGATTGGTCCTTAAACAGGAGTGCAGTGTTTTTAAATTTGCAAAAGGCACGCCTGACTATTCAGGTTTTGAAACATTCCATATTTAAAGTGTATTAATCTTCTTTCTTTCGCCAAGGTTTGAGTCTTTGCTTACCAAGCAGGTTTTCGTCTGGTGTGTTTTGCTCCACATACACTGAAGTAGACCCAATAGGAACTTCAAAAATCGTGCAAGCCACATCAGGTCCTAGAGAAACACCAAAGATTGGCTTGTTAAGCAAGGACGACTTTACATTTCAATTTTGCTATGTTTAGGTCAGGATACCATTAAATATACATGTAAATTACGTCAACTTAATCATACAGTGGCCATTTTGAATTATATTGTTTCAAATAGCTATTATGAGATACGTAGGGAAAAAATACATACCAATTTGCCACCTAAGCATTCCGTAATAGCTATTTGAAACAATAGAATTCAAACTGACCACCATATCGCCAAAAAGGTCCGTTGTCAAGTGGTGGGGGTGTATCAAATTAACTAATACTATCGGAGCCAGTCTGGCGCATAATCACGTAGACATTGAACAACTGAATTTGTCAAACTTAACTTACCAAATCCGGAACATTTTTCGTTCCACTTCCTTTCGACAAACTTGCATTGTGAACTGTCACCTCCACACACTCCACATCGATCACGCTTTAGTCTAGACCCCAGCCTGTTATCACAGGCTACATGCTATTTCAAAATATATCGGGCAGGTAATTTAAAAATTAAAGACATTTAATATTATAACCAATTATTCTTAGTGCCTTGTTGAATATGCCATTTTTCTACTTTTAATCAATAGTCTTACACATCCCGCGGTGGCCTCATGATTAGTGCGCTCGACTCCGGAGCGAGCGCTCCGGGTTCGAGCCCTGGCCGGGGACATTGTGTTGTGTTCTTGGGCAAGACACTTCACTCTCACAGTACCTCTCTCCACCCAGGTGTATAAATGGGTACCGGCGAATTTGATGCTGGGGGTAACCCTGCGATGGACTAGCATCCCATCCAGGGGGGAGTAGAAATACTCCTAGCCGCTTCATGCTACTGAAACCGGGATAAACTCCGGCCTGATGGGCCACTAGGCTTGTATACAGACTTTACCTTACACATCCCAAGATATTACTATAAAGGGAGATAAAATTTTCTAAAAAAAAGCTGTTAGGCTACGTCAGCGGGCGAGTAGAACACTTAGCTATTCATCAATTTGAAATGGATGAAGGTAAATAAACGGCCATGGAAGAATAGAATAGAAGAATCTCTCGTTTTCGTATTTTCGTTTTCGCCTTTGAAGCGGTAATTTCACTTCTCGTGACATCCCAAAGTACTTCTTTTGGCGCTACTAAAATCAGGAAAATCTTTTAAATTAACTATTTCGGTTTTACTCATGCAACAAAAAAATTCTGCAACGTAAGAAGTACCAAAATTGTCACGTGTTGATGGCATATTGTTCGGACCGTTTGATCACAGTCTGAAATTCTGAGGTAAAAAGTTTGCCCCAAACTGTATACCAATACTCAACCTATACTTAAGACACAAGGAAAAAGAAGCGTTAAAAATAACGTTAATCATCTTACCCTGCACTTTCCCTGGATACAAACGTCTTTTTTCGTGGGATCATCGTTACACCTTGTCCCATCCTTCACAAGTCGGTTTTGAGGATAAGCATACTTTCCCTTTCGGCATGTTAATGAGCATTCAACTAAGAAAAGTGTATAATATTTGTCAGGGCTTTTATAATACATGTAGTGAAATCTCAGAAAAAAAGTGAATTGAAGGCCTCGCCTTCGTATAAGTCTCAATGGGAGACTCTGCAAACAGCAGAGCTTAGATATCTTTATCTTAACGGTTATTTCAAGTAACTTCAATTTGCCACTTATGTGATTTTCTAAAGGCACATAAAGCATTGTAGCCCAAGCCTCAAATCAAGGGACTCGTTTAAAGACGAGCTAATTGTTTCACCACTGCCAAAATAATTATTCTAACATAACATACGTACTTGAACCCGGTCCAGCAAGCCGGAGCGTGGGGCAACAATGGGTGAAGTTGTTTGTTATATCAGCGATAAAACAAATTTGTATGAACTAAATATTTAGAAGAAGAAACTGCTAGTGGACTGTAGCGATTTCTAATGCTTCCAAACATTATCTACATGTACACAATACGAAAGCTATATATATCTTAAGTAAACCAACGTTAAAAATGTTGTTCTACTACCTGAGGTGAAATATTCTGAGAAGTCAGGATCAATCTCTTCGCACTGGAGTTGCCGAAAGGACTTTGAACCAGCAGGACATGGCTGTTGCAGTTTAATAACGCGAGTTAGTTATAAATACAGTTTTAGACTGACCCGCCTTGTCTAGTTTAGCTATTTGAGGTCCGTCCGATGTGTTATTTACCATACCATTAACCATACTAAGGACGATGATAGCAACAGGTAATCTCCAACCCAGATCTTCCATGGTCAAGCGTCAAACAGAGTGAGATTTGGATATGAGATTAAGCAACAGCAACTACAGCAAAAAAAAAAAACACCCAAAAACAGCATCAACGATAACAACTACTGCAAAACCAGTAACAAACTTAACTGACCTTTGGGTTGCAGATTCTCCAGTGTCCTTCGGCTGGACCTATGCAATCCTTTCCACCGTTCTTTGGTCTTTACATGAAAACGAAGGAATGATTGAATGAATGGATGAATGAATGGATCAACAATGAATCAACGGTTAATCAATCATTCAATCAATTAATCAATCAGTCAAATATTCAATCAGTCAAACAATCAATTAGTCAGTCAGTCAATCAACCATTTCAATCAACTAATCACCCAGCGAATTGATCAATAACAGTTAACATATCAATTACTCAATAGATCGATCGAACTAGCAGGCAGCAAAGCAGGAAAGCAATCAACTGATCTGTGCCTGAGAATTGCTTATGCGGTTTCAAGCACATTTTAGCAGTTTTACCTTGAAGGATCAAAAATACCTACCCTCGTTAATTTGTAACCATGTCACAAATTTTCATAACAAATTTTCCCAATTATTGGTGTACAAGATTTGGTCATCTTCATGTCATAATAGGTTACAGTAGTAACAATTAATCCTGTTAAAAACACCCTTACGTCGTCGTATCTAAGGCAACGGGCTTGGTGACTCCCATGTTTTATTATAGAATTGTGGTAAGGTCAAAGAGCTCGTTTCTTGAGTTATAACAACTTAAAGTTAAAGTTAAGGGTGTTTTAACAGTTGAAACTGTTTCTATGGTTGTTTGTTATAAACAATGATGACCGGCACTCGTCTACCAGTGATTGGACATTTGTGTGATCATAGTGATATTGTAGGGTCATCTGACAAAGAATGGTAGTACTGATCCATCTAATAATAAGTGATTGAAATAACTGGAAACTGTTTTGAGCCGCCTTCAATCCGCTACAAATCTTACGCTGGATTCGTGCAAGTTCTTGTCCTAGACTGAACACCTCCACCACAGGGTCGGGTACACTTTGTAAACGCTGACCAGTTGCTCCAGCGACCATTGACAATTCTTGATCCGTCGTCTGTACAACACCCATTTATACACCACTGAAAAAAACACAGACGTACTTAGAGATGTTGTGTTCATCAGAAACAGTAGATACTCATACAGTCGTACTGCATATGAAAATAACAGAATACTCCAGTTCGACTGCATTAGCAACCATTCTATAGTTTTATATAAAAACAAAACAGCAGCAATTTTGACGAGTTTGGCAAACAGGACGAATCTGAAAGTATTTGCTGGATATAGTTAATGCCTCACTTATAGAATCAAACCAACCTAATTTACCCAGCACCAAAGAGGATAAAACCAAATAGAATTATTTTAGATTTACTAAGCTTAATAGCTGAACAACATCTTATCGACGGGTTTGACTCTTCAGCCATTGTCAGACGTATATAACATTGTCCAAAAACAATACTACATTTTATAATCGGTTAAATGATTAATTCTCACATTTTGATTGATTCTTACTAATGATCAATTGAAGAACAGACGCATAGATGACGTCAATAACATTTTCTGTTTCAAATAGATAGATTCTATGTTGCCGTGTGTCTGTTCAGTAACAGAAGACGTCAAAATGTGGTAAGAACACCAATGACACAATCGCCTAACGGCTGGTGTGACAATAGGGAGCTTAAGCAACGACGACGGCGACGCCGAGGACGACGCCTACTGAAAAAGGAATTTATACTTTACCAGCACAATTCCCAACTGTCAGATCTGTTCAGTAAGCCAATGGCTCTAGAAACTGCTCGGGCTAAATATGCAATGACAGTGTTCAATTCAAAATGGAAATACGAAAAATTAACCCTCGTCGTTCGTGTTCCTCAGACTACGCACTTGGTCATTTCACGTTCTCGTTTTCCAGGGGACGGCAAAGAAATGTACAAAGATTTATAACGCACGTGCAGTGCTATTGTTTTCCACATTAAACCTTTTTGCTTAAACCTTTGTGACGTTTTCGTTGCCGTCGTCGTCTTGGTTTGCTTAAGCTCCCTACGTTTTTGGTCTTATGACATTTGGACGTCATCTGTGATCTATAAACAATTTGATTATGAGTTCGAGATTTCTATCACAGACAATTCGAAAACGCAAAGAAGCAGCCGCCCGTTTGTTAAAAAGCGTACACTGCTACGCTACTCACTATCGACAAGAGAATAAATAGTAAGTAACGTACATGTAGCCAATTAGAGAACGGCATTCGCAATAGAGCGCCAGTAGATTTACCCTAATACTGATTAGTGGAATTCTACTAGTATACTAATGCAAATACTGTAGTCTGATTGGCTGAGCCATTGAACACTATCAGCCATTAGTGTTCAGTGGCTGGAACTCGCCTAAGAAATGGCAACGATTTTTCGTTTCACCAAAGTTTTGGAGGAAAATTTTGATGAAAATGGATAATTAAAATCCAGAGAAGACTAAACGAAGGGTATTTACGGTTGATTGACTTTAAAAAGTTGAAATTATTGAAAAAATGATGCGCGCGCGCGCACAACTTTAATTTTAAATGCCAATTCGATCCGGGCGATCTTTTTAAGGTGCAAAGTTTAATAATACGTCGAGAAATAATTGGAAACCGATATTTGGAGTAAACTTTAGTAAGAATTCTACTAAAACAATTAGATTATTCCCTCTCTATTTCTATGAGGTAATAGTTGATTCGGCCTTCGGCCTCATCAACTATCACCTCATAGAAATCTCGAGCTCACAATCTAATTGTTAATTAGATACACGTCCACATGGAATCTAAATGACGCGAAAATCGTGCGCTGTTGGGATGCGCAATGCAATACTGAGGAATTACCTTAAGGCGTGCAGTGCAACACATTTCACCTGCTCTTTTGCCTTTAAGATTGTCATATGTACAACGTGAACTAACTTACATGTCTATCTCCACATCTGGTTCCATCAACAGGAGATGTTGCAGAGAAAGAACACCTGTGGCCATCATCCGTACAACCCAATGCTTGACAAGATGTCTTCAAAAAATTAAAAACATAGTAATAATAATAATAATAATAATAATAATAATTAAACTCTGAAATTTCGTTCTGAATTACCTAACTAATAATCTCCTATAGAAAATAGTGTTTGCCTTCAATTGACGACATTGCTCACCAAGCGTTGTGGACATGGGTAGAAGCGGTCACCAAAAGCTATCTTGCACTGTTCATCTCTATTAATAACTTGTCCTGGAAGTTTGCCGTACAACTCTTTTACATCTTGTATAATCGCAGATATTGGTGGGATGTCATCTAGGCAGCTTGATCTGTGGCTTTGAGGGCAAAAAATGGATTACAATAATTTTAAGCGAACGTCTTCTCTTGATTAGTTCACAAATCCCAACGGGACACATTTATAGCGGAGGATGTAAACCAAGAAAAATATTGTTTGGCTAATTAAATATTATGGCTGTTCAGTTAATACACTGAAATATCTAACAAGGACTATCGAGGTATTTAAACTGAGTCACTTTAAGGAAAGGAAAAAAAAACAGTCCAAGGAATGTCTTTAACTTTTGTGGCGTAAGTATACCTTAAGAAGTCCTGAAAACGTTCCCGGCTACACGCAGACCATTCCATGGATCCAGGTCCGATTGGAATAGTCGACGCCATTAGATTTACATGATTTGCACAGCCGCTGGAGGAACCATCATGTCCAACGCCCATCCTTTGTCATGAAATACAATTAATCGACAGAAATGTCATGTGTATAAAGTGTCAAAATTCGTGGAACAAAAAATAAAACGAATCTGAATTGATAACGTGGACAAATAAAAAATACCTAAGAAAAAATAATCATTCTCTTCAAATGTTTAAGCATGAGATTTAACCAGGAAGCTGAACTAGGCTGGGAGTAAGAGGGGATATTGAAGACGGCCGAGCAAGGGAGCGGCATCTACCGTGGTTTAGAATGGGAAAGATAAAATTGAGTGTAATTTAGCTCCGCTACCTTAATTATTGAGAAAAGGGACAGTAACTTACGTGTGAGCTAGTTCGTGGGTCACGAATAAAGCGCTTCCAAGACCAATGTCGTTAGAAAGAGCAACCCCAAAGACACTTTTGCAAGTCGATCCTGAGCTGGCAATCCCTGAAGGTTGAAATGATGACTTTTTTAGATGACTGTATGATAAAACACCTGTTTTCTCCACGTTGTGAAGAAACCAAATGTGAAAGGGTCAACTGAATTTAAACCATTATTGATATTAGTATGTTTTTCTTTGAATAAGAGCGCGGGTCATACTGTGTAAGACGTTTCCTTTCTGACAAATGGATCGCCAATCAGTAATGGTAATAGGACTGAGTGGAGTCCAATTCGGTCTGTGATTAACACTGTAATAGGTACGATTCTTTATTGTATGTTATAATAACAGTACGGCAAAGAAGGAAAAAATGTGACTATCTAGAGTTGCAAAAACTTAACAAATTGGTAAATAAATGTCTGCTTCGCTTCAATTACCCACTTTCTGATAATAACTGATCAGCCTAGTGGCCCAAGGCTATCAGCTGATCAGTTTAGCTTTGCATTTGTATTTGTATATTGATTGTGAAATTGCGTGAATTAACAAAAAGAATGGGTAGACTAACCTCCAGAGCTCCTGTGAAAGACAAAAAACAGAAATGTTAAATTACACATTAAAGTGATTATTGAGATAATATGGCATTATAGGAAAATTCATTACCTGACGAGGGAATTCCGCGTTAAATTGCCGCGAAAACCGATGTCGCACGAATCGCGAAGCGATGAGTGCGATATCGGTTTTCAAGTGCAATTTAACGCGGAATTCAGGTATTGAATTTTCCTTGAATCGCATAATTGAATAAAAATGTAGAAAAAGACTTTGTAGAAAAACTTTTTTGCAGTTGTTGTGTTACAATTTGACGACAGTTGTTACGTAGATGCGTAACAATATCACTTAGCCTCGTTTTCAACTCGCAATTCCGCGCTAAATACCCCGCTTCGTAAACCAATCAGAATGTAAGATTTATTCAATTAAGCGATTCTAAAACATATGCATCGCTGAGCGGGGATATTGAGCTGTGTTATATATCTTTTCCTCAGACGTTGGATGAACACATTTTCAAATGTGCGGCTGCATGATTCTGTAGTAGTTTTTAACTAACCCAAACCCTAAGTTGCATGAATCACCTTCTGGTTATGAGAACAACAACATCAGCATGATCGGGATCGCTGTCTGAATGTGGAAAATTTTCCTTCGCCCAGGATTCCATCGCCTTGATACGTTCGGTTTTCGATGAACTTGAATCATAGCCAAACTGATTCAGAAAAAGGTAAAAGTGTGACTCAGAATCACATGACAATTGATTCGGTTTTCATTCTTTTCATACTGGCTGACTGACTGACTGACTTACTGAATGAATGAATGAATGAATAAATAAATAGTAATAGTAATAGTAATAGTACTCTTTATTGCGCGTCACTCTCCAAAGGGAGATATTGGTCTAAATACAACAAAGGTTTGAACATTAACTAATAAAATGCAAAACGATGTTTACCATCATCCACATACAATTAATAAGAAAATTTATAGCGCTTATTACAGTTGTGAATCAAGAATCTCTCTTTCCTTTTTTGAAACATTAAGTGGATATATTTTCCCATTATTTTAGATGTAATCGAGTTTTTCGCTCTAAGTAAATACCTTGTCTTTTCGTTATAACTTGAAATGTTGTGATGAGTGTCAACGTTTGAAATATGTGAGTGCAGCTCACGCCTTAATGTGGTATACCCCCGACAATACATCAAGAAATGCTGTTTATGTTCTATGCAATCTTCTTTGCACACTAACCATGTGCGTTCTTCAACTGGGATTAATGCTCCTCTATTTTCGTATTTACCAGTTTGTATTCGTAATGCATGACATCCTAACAAATGAGTAAAAGAGTGAGTAAGTGAGTGGGTGAATGAATGACTGAATGGCTGGCTGACTGACTGACTTACTGAATGAATGAATCACTGGCCGACTGACTAGCTGAATGAATGCATGAGTGAATGACTGAGCGACTGAATGACTGAATGAATGAATGAATGAATGAATGAATGAATGAATGAATCACTGAGCGACTGACTGGCTGAGTGAATGAATGATTCACTGACTGAATAAGTAAATAAATGATTTTATACCCCATCTTTCTTCAGAATCAGTTGAACAACCACTGGTGTGACCTTAATAGAACCAATACTGCTGTCGTGGAATAGTTGTGTGGCCTTTAGTAAATAAACAGATTTATCTATCAGTAATGTATACGTATAGTAATTGAAAATATGTAAAAAGTAAGCGTTTTATTCTGCCGGCCAAGACCTGTCCTTTCAGTCTGCCTGTTCAAATTTCGGCAGACCTTAAAAGGTAGGTGCGTTAGAGGTGCGCTAGATCATTCACAACAATATAATGTTTGAAAGTGAAGAATGATCCTCGCAGTGAGTTTTCCAATTTAAGCAACTGGAAAGAAGAAGCCTGAAAAAAATCAGGGCTTCAACGGGATTCGAACCCGTGACCTCCGCGATACCGGTGCGATGCTCTACCAACTGAGCTATGAAGCCACACATTGGGAGCGAGGTCAATTTGTTGAGTACATATCTTCCCGTGAGGAGTGAAATGATGTAAAGATATATGAAATAATTCATATGAACTGCGGTTATAAATGAAAGTGAAGAATGATCCTCGCAGTGAGTTTTCCAATTTAAGCAACTGGAAAGAAGAAGCCTGAAAAAAAATCAGGGCTTCAACGGGATTCGAACCCGTGACCTCCGCGATACCGGTGCGATGCTCTACCAACTGAGCTATGAAGCCACACATTGGGAGCGAGGTCAATTTGTTGAAATTGACCTCGCTCCCAATGTGTGGCTTCATAGCTCAGTTGGTAGAGCATCGCACCGGTATCGCGGAGGTCACGGGTTCGAATCCCGTTGAAGCCCTGATTTTTTTTCAGGCTTCTTCTTTCCAGTTGCTTAAATTGGAAAACTCACTGCGAGGATCATTCTTCACTTTCATTTATAACCGCAGTTCATATGAATTATTTCATATATCTTTACATCATTTCACTCCTCACGGGAAGATATGAACTCAACAAATTGACCTCGCTCCCAATGTGTGGCTTCATAGCTCAGTTGGTAGAGCATCGCACCGGTATCGCGGAGGTCACGGGTTCGAATCCCGTTGAAGCCCTGATTTTTTTCAGGCTTCTTCTTTCCAGTTGCTTAAATTGGAAAACTCACTGCGAGGATCATTCTTCACTTTCATTTATAACCGCAGTTCATATGAATTATTTCATATATCTTTACAATATAATGTTTGTAAGGTCAAACAAGAACTACACAAGTAAAAGAAAGATCATCGAAGCGCGTGGACAGTGAACTGTCCTTTCAGTCTGGCTGTTCAAACTTCGGCAGACCTTAAAAGGTAGGTGTTAGAGGTGCGCTAGATCATTCACAACAATATAATGTTTGTAAGGTCAAACAAGAACTACACAAGTAAAAGAAAGATCATCGAAGCGCGTGGACAGTGAACTGCTCACATTTCTACCTGTAAAATAAGTAAATGACTGCCTAAAGTATCTGTAAATATTCAAAGTCGTAAATAAGTACATTCCTAAAAGGGAAAATGATATCAGTATGCACTGATCATGGTCTCGTTAAAGTTCATTGTGGATTTCAATCAGGCTGATAGGTTTGTAGCACTTGGTTGTAATATCGCATTTTTACATATCTTCCTGTTTTACCAAAGAAACCCAAATATCATTCATTGAAATGTTGTATATTCTTCCATGTTAGTGTTCAAGATAATGTAGTATGGTTCCCACTTAACCTTCCCCTCCTTGGAAAGTTGATAAACTGTCGAAAAGAAGGCTTACAATGTGAGAAATTGCTAGCAAGTGAAACGTCATCTCGTCTTCACCGAAAGCTGAAATCGCAAAGTTGTCTGCTATCAGGGCCATTTCCAGGTACTTGTGTTGAACCTGACGTTTTAGCTTTCGGTGACGGTTTTGCTTCCCCCTTCTAATGCGATGTCCACCATCCTCTAAATTAAAAAAAGTAAAAACACTCGTTTAAATACTGCTGTTCAATTTCTGCAATTATACTGTGGGCTCGTTTGTAAAAGAAACAACAGCTAAGAAAACTAAAGAGTTTGTACCTGAAATATGGTGGGCGGACGAAAACTCTTCTATTGACCGTCGATAGATCACGTGAGGTTGTCCAGCATTGAACCCAATGCTTCTGATAACGTGAGACGGAAGAGGAATTATATAAAATGTGTCATTGAGAGTTCGAATCATTCCTGCCTGCGAAAGAACAACAGAAATGTGTCCTCTGTGATCGTAAATAGTATCAAATTAAATGGAATTTTATAGCACAAGATAACTGTAGACACCGCTAGCATTTGTTAGTCACTAGAGTACAGAAAACTTGACCCTGCTTTATATGTACTAAATTGAACATTTTGCTTGGAATGATTGGTCTCGTAACTATACCAATCATTAAACAGAAATAATAGAAAAGTTAAAATTTCAGTCGAACCTCCAGTAAGCGACCACCCAAAATGTCAAGCCGTGGTGGTCGCTTACGGGAAGTCAATCTCCCCTCTCTTGTACTTCCCAGGAATACGATAATGTTACACCACCTTATTATCCAATTTACTCTCTATATATATTTGTCAAATGGTCGCTTATGGGAGGTTGAACATTGAAGGAAATCTCAAACCTTTAGCTCCAAAAGTGGTCGCGGGCGTTAACGAGAGGTGGTCACTTACAAGAGGTTCCCAATAGAGTGATTTGACTTGGAAACTTTTGGTATTCTGGAAAACTGGTCGCTGAGGAGAGGTGGTCGGTCACGAGAGATTGACGCAACCGGAGGTTCTACTGTAATTCAGAAAAAAAAACACAGAGACCACTACAGCAAACATTTTGTTTCCGATGAATAATATTGTTGAAAGCGCATTTGCAAGTTACTAGAAACAGCTAACAACAATCACCGTCTGTTAAACTAATGAATGAATACTGTTTTCTTACCAATCCGTTTTTCTCATTTATAGCAACCAGTGACCCTGGATCGGACGTCACGTGACCAGTGTAGTATACACCACGTGGAATCTCCTTATATGTCGAACTTCCGTTGATATGAACCGTCTGAACTAAGGCTGACGATGTTTTGTAAAGTCGAACTTTCGTGAGATTCATATGAATTGATCTTCCAAACGCTTCCACTTTGAAATACCAAAAGTTTGCTTCATTTGTATTTCTACGCGTCCTTGTTTTGGTACGCAGAGAGTCACCAATGAAATTCCCAAATTCATCTGCCTGGTAGGGCGATATAACCTCATATTCTGGAACTGAGAAACGAATAGTTCGGTTATTAAGACCACGCAGTTGATTAGCTATCTAGCCGAGGTGTAACTGTGAGTAAGTCCATGTTGCTTGGTTTGCTTTAACTCTGTTCACGATATTAAAAGAAACAATAGCATGTAGAGGGAAGTTCTTGTCAGTATTTCGAGTATTTCGTGATATCCGCGGAAGACTCGAAACTGTTTGGATTAAGGTATTCTATGTTTTTCTAGATTTAGAACTTAAGACTGTTTCTAGCGAGCATGATGACGAAATTGGACAATCAACAGAAGAAAAACGAAACTGTGGGTTTTGATGGAAGTTATGTAAGCAAAGTGTATTATCATTTATATCGTTATTGGCGTAAAATGTCAGTAGCTGTTGACAATATTGTCGTCTCAACTAAAACACCAAATCCGTCGACTTTTACTTTAAACGGTCCTTTAAATATAAAGAGAGTGATTGATTGATGCCGTCCTCCAACACGAGACAAATCTAGCCAAGAACTTCCGAATGCTGATAGCGCAGCTACAGAAAAAGTGGATACTTGTACATCCAAGAAAAACATCCAGTCAAACAAAAAGTCTTCAGTAAACTACGAGGGGAGGTCTGTTCATTGTTTGCCGCAACAGTTAGAATAACTACATGTACGTATAACATAATAAAACACAGAGTGTGTGTAGGATATAGCTCATTTAAAAATATTTGGCAGTTCGTTCAGCACCTTTCTCTCGTGTGTCAACTCCAAATATTTTCTGTATGTCTTTATCTCCCATGCTATGATGTAAATCATAAAACTGCAAAATATAGCAATATTTTTATTACAACATGTCAGTAGAATAGAATCATGTGGACACTGACAGAAACAGCCATGATACTAAACTCAAAATCACCATCTGCTGTATACAAGAGACAAAACTATATCAGCAAAATTCAAATTAAACTTTTATTAGAATTTGTTACTGTTAAAGAGTGTCGTTTGAATCTAATGGAAAAATAACACTGGTATTGACATTTATTTGCACTGCGCACTTTTTAGAAGCAGCATTGCTGATCTTTGAGTAACACAGTCACAGCTGAGCGAAGAATTACCTGTTGTTTGGAAAATGGATTGCTAGTGACCAGTCCTAAGACAAGGGAAACAACAGCAAATGAATGAGGTATACTACGTAAGACTTAAAAGCATTGAACACTTGGTCGCTTTAATTGTTTGTTACACCTGGGAAAGTGTTGTGAATTAGAGGCGTCTTTAGTCACTGAAGTGGAGGGTATTGTTTCATTTTACACGAAGTTCTTTTTATCAGTAAGGTCTAAAACAGATCCAATCCTTACTTGCTGTTGCAATGCTTCTCGAGTTGGTGTTACCTCCACCTTCATGAACTATTCTCAGCAAACTTCAAACTAGACCTATGAGGTCAGAAGCTAATGACATACATACGGACTTCAACGCATTCGATAAATATATCATTACAAATTATGCGCTTTAATCAGTACCAATAGATTATCAAGGTAATCTCTTGTCATTACCAAGAGATTACTACTTAATTTAGTTATTACATTAAATTACATCTTTTCTGTTTTATGTCTCTTTTCAGAGATTGTCTCTGGAAATTCTTTTCAAATAATGCAACAATCCAGTCTAGACAATGTTTTCAGATTTTGTTATTTGTCTTATTTATTTTGGACTTGTAGAACGAACGCAGATCTGATGTAATCGTTGAAAAGGTTCAAACTGAGGTTACGATTCAACAAAGCTATATGCGTTAAACTGATCGAGGTAATAATATAATTTTGTGATATACATGTACGTGACAAAACATGATACGGTAGTAATACGGTAAAATGTTTTGGCTACTCACCCACGAATGAAATGCACATACAGTAAACAACAAAGAACATCTTGAAATCCGGAGGCGAAGAAAGTAATCTGTTAAAGAAAACCAGTTGTCGAGAAGCAATTTTTGGGCCGTAGCGTGTTCCAAAAAAAAACAAATAAATAGCGATCAACTTTAAAATTAAATTTCTCTGGGGAGATATAATTGTCCTTGTAGACTGACTCGTAGAGTAACACAGAGGGTTTTAATTTTCAGTCTTTAGCCTTTTTTTTTTCAGAATTTTCTTTTGTTTTTACACAGTAAGTTGACGTAATTATATATTAACAGCTGTTCGTTGTTGAATGGCAAAGTAACCATGTTATAGCAAATGGACCTTTTGTTTTTCCATATCACCCTTCACTTGTTCTCCAAGCATTTTCCGGTTATTTCTAGAATTGACATGTTTCCATTCAATATACAATGAGAAGATTGGTGAGGGAACTGGTATCCTTGTATACATGTATTAATGGACATATATGCCAAGTTTAAATGTTTTCATCGCGAGTTCCTCATTACATGCAGTAAAGGATTTGATTGGTTTTTACCGTGTCAGTGTTTTACAATGTAAAGGTTAGATGCGCTCCCTCTTGGAATTACTAACACGCGCCACGCGCCATTCCACTTTGGTCCTAAACGAATGAACTCGACCTACTAATGCTTGAAAATAAAGCAATAGTGAATCAAGTTTATTATGGGTTTAACATTTTAGTAAAAAGTCCACTTCGACTCAGTATATTTATCCTTGACTTTAGACACCCCCGTCACGCCTTTAAGTTAATGTTTTTTATATTTGAAAACTTTTCTTGTCAGAGAATCACCTTTAACAGTGTGGAGATTCTTTGGGACAATAGGGCTAGTGATAGAGCAAGAAATATATAAGTGACACTAAAAAAAAACACATTATATCGACACCTACTTGTGGTATCAGCTACCAAGTGCACCTTTGTCAAGTAGCAAACGTTCTAGAATGCTTGGTGTCTATTAGCAAAGGCTTTTAAATGTTGATTTTTAACTTACACTGCGCCGTAAAATGGGTTTTAGTTTACAGAACACTGACAATAGACAGTGGGAACTGTCGTTAGGAAGCAACAGTAGTATGTAGAAACTAAGAGGAAAAGGATGTTTAAGAGTACGAGCGGAAAAAAGAGTTTTAGTGTTGACACTTCACATATTTGGACAGAACAATACGATGTATGACATGGCGTACAGCAAAGAAGTAATTAAAGCGCATTCTATCTCTCCTCATTTCCCGACTAAAAATACATATTTGGAGGTAATGGGTACAAATCTTAAGAAGGTTAAATATTTTTTGTTTGCTTTAATTGCTCTATTAGCACTTATTCCAGCATAAATTTAGAAAGAGTAGCAGAATAGCAGCCCAGTTTAGCAATAATCTATTCTTTTGTACTTAAAGAGGAAGCATGCAACATTGAATAAACAAAACAAAACAAGCAAATATCTAGCCTTCTTAATTAAGTAAAAATAAAAAAAGAACGCCCGTATATGTCATCATTTGCTTTCAATTCAGGGCGCAGTTTTGTTCTACCCACTTCTTGCTCTTAGGGTGGTTGTATTTCCTTGGGGTGGTTGTATTTCCTTTCTAGCGTTACTATTTCCCCGTTAGCTGGACTTTACAGTGTTTTAAAACGTCCATTCGGCAGCTCTTCAATTAATTCAGGTGTCCATTGCCAGTCACGAACGGCTTGCGATTTGAAACGTATTTATTGGTGAGTTTCATATCTAACATTACCAGAATTAGCGAACCAAATTATAGGCTTTGATGGCGATTAATACAAGAAGAGAGCACATTGCACTATTGCTGACGTCACAATTAAGTACTTTTTAAATGGAATCCATGGATGTTGACAATAGCTTTCAAACTGTAAGTGATAATGAAATAGAGCTTCCAGTAATTGATGTTTTTACATAGTGTATGCTCTTTAGATCAGTAAAATGAAAGGCCGAAATCTCCAGTTTATGATGAAAATAGTCTAAAAGGGAACTACTTTCAGGCAAGATATCTTGCTTGTAGGCTTAATTTTGAATAGTAAGGAAAATCTCTGGCCCCTTATTTTAATTTTTCGTGACAGGTAACTATCACAACTCCAAGTGCAAAGTAATTCGCTGTATTGAAACTAACTAACTTAAATATAACTAAGATGTTTAACCTCAATAGGTGTTTAATCAAAATATCCCTGCTGTAGAGGGAAGCATATTTTTATATTTTTATATTTTATATTACTTTTTATATTTTCTATATTTTTACCCTAGCCCACGGGCTATCCGTTTTTGTCAGAGACTGGAAAATACGCCACTCGTAAAATTCGTACGAATTTACAATCGCGACCGCAGTTGCATACTTTTCCAGGACACTGATTTCGCGCCATTGCATTGCGCGGTTGCCAAACCTTGCCAGACGCCTGTTGAAATAAGGCGATGGACAGGGAAGTTAAATGAAGCCGACATAAAATCGTTCACTCAAGAGCACTAAAATGCTAAAAATGCTAAAATGAAGAAAGAAAAAAAGAAACGCCATTAGAGGTATGAACACGGTAATAAACACGGAAATACATTTTTATTTACTTATTTATTTTATTTTTCCCTACTTTGAGAACGTCGCTTTAGAATATCGGTCCTTTTAAGGTTCAATTTTTTCGTGTCTGTTTAAATTTTACTCTTTGTCTAATATCGCCGCTAAATCTTTCTTCGCCCTTGCTGTAATGACTTTTGGTATCACTTTCGGGTCCGGCTTCGGGAAGTCTTTTCTTTTTCTCACACGCCCACAGATTTAGATCTCTGAGAAAGCTTCTATAAAGTACAGCCCGTTGACTTAATAATGACTGATACAATCTTAAGGTTTTGCTTTTTTTTATCATGTGCAAATCTTAATGATACCAGTTGTTTTAAAAAAATGAGAGCTAGTTTAGACATACGGACTTTATTTTCCTGGTGACTCATTATAGATAAAAAAATGTTTTTTTTTTCTCTTTTTATTGTTTTAAAGAAGACACATTTCGTGTCGAACATTGAAATGCTTTAGATTTATTCCGTTGTTAGATCCGGAATGCTGTTGTAACTCTAGGGAAGATAAGACCATCTTGCAGACGCCAAAACACTTAGATTCGTCTATTAATTGTACTTTTGTTTTACCAGTGATAATAATTGCATGGTGACGTCACTTGAGTGATAAAGACTCCTCAATAATACATCCAATTTGATTCTAAGCCCCATCCCGCTAAATGTTGGACCCTGAATTTGTATAGTAGTGTCGACTACAAAAGACATTGTGTTCTTAAGTCTTCTTTAACAAAAGGGTTTAATGACCCGTCGTATATAACGGCGGTGGTTTCCCTTTGACTTTGACAATTATTTGACAAAACTGCGGATATTATTACTCTTTACTCTTTTAGCAACATGACGTTTAAAACAGATCTCTATGCGACATTTTTGTATTATGATAAGGTTATCAAACATTAAGATCAATGACTCTATTTATCAACAAAAGAAGCCATTTCAGCTGGCAAATCAATAATAACTGAGATTTTGTTTTGCAAAAACTTAACTATGCTGTTTTTAAAACTAACCGGAATATTTTGCTTTAGGTCAGGTGCGAATGCTGAGTACGAAAGATGAAAAAGTTTTGCGTTTGAAAAGTGATTACTGTAAGGAAACAAGATGACGTTTTTGAAAATTTGTAAAACAAAATTGCGTTGAAAATAGTTTGTTTTAGATCTACAACAAACGTGACATTTAGATCTCAATTTCATTATGTTATGAGAATCTTGCAAATGCTGACACCTGTTCGATAAAAGAATTGTAAATCGAGGAAGCGATTGAAATAGAGAACCTAATTTGCTTTCAATCACTTGAAGCAGACAGTTGCCCCGCACTTTTTATCCGACATTTATGCCTTTTTCTGTCACTTGGCTGGTTCCTTGTCATATAAAACCCCTTGGCGCGCTTCTAAAAACGGTACGTTTTAGACCTTCATTTTAACTTCTTAGTTTTATCATTTGTGATATTTTCTAATTTGAACAAAAGTTTGTAATTTTCGATGTTAAAATGCCCATAACGCCCTAGTCTGAGAAATCCGCTTTTATCTTGTCGGTTAGTTCCTTCTCAGCTCCAAAGAAATTTTGAAATTGAAAGGAATTAGTTGAAACTAACTCCCCAAGAAGATTCTTTTGTTCGTGATTGATGTTTTACATTCTCGTGAGCTGTCTGTTCGACTGTTCACAGATATCTGCGTACGTTATGTTGGTACAATACAGTTTATATTTAGTAATAAGCCATGGGTTCATATTTTTCCTAGAAGCTCTTGTTCAGGGATGAAATAAAAAGCAATTTTGAACGTTTCTTTTCAAAAAATGCTCGGGTTGATATTTGGAAGAGATATTTGGGCTTCTTTCAAGAAAAGGTCACAGTAAAAGTTTTTCAACATAACAATATGGCAGAACCATAGTATGCACAGTCCAAATTAAGCTCTGAATAAGTACCCTACTGAAATGAACAACCAATATATCTTTCTTCATATTATTTTTCCGCTATTACGCCATTTCACCATATTAGGTCAAAAGAGAACGCGCTAAATACTAGCCCGTATTTGACTGTAGAGTCGTGTATTGTTTTCATCCGCACGCGCCTTGTTTGATAAGCACGATTTTCGGAAGTTCCAGGATGTATTTTAAAAACTAAAAGTAGAAATTCCAGAAAACGAAATAACAGTGGGATACAATTTCTTGTATTTTACTCACCCTTTTGGAGCTCGGAAAAAGACAACTTTACTCGCATTATATATTAAACCATTGAATAAGATGTATTGATATACAACATCTGAAACTAAACTCGCGGGATCATCTTTATACATAAAGACATCATTATCAGGTAAATGTATTTTGTGAAGCTATATAAACGTGTTATTAACCCTGAAATGTATCCTACTCAAATACCAACATTTGAAATGTATCTAATTGTCTAACATCGCTGGGTCTGCTGTTTTTATCTTGCACAGGATGGCAGGCATTCTAAAATTACTCTTGTTTCTATGGTTCTTTCAAGGAGGTAAATTATATTCCATATTCCTTAATTTTAATCATCTTCTTGTAAATATTTTAAATTCATAAGTAGCATATATTTTTTTTGTGTGTGTGTGTGTGTCCCCAATTAGTCTATCTAGGCTAAATACATCGACACTAGAATAAAGGTTTTACTTTTTACTTACTTACTTCGCTTACTGAGCATCAGATTTTTAAATAGCTTTCTTGGGAGCAGGGAGATTTATAAGCGGTAATTAACAAAAAAATATTTAATTATGAAACGCTGAAATTACAATGTCATTTTATTGCGAACCATTTCCTGCTGCTTAACAGGGAGGTGGTGGTGAAAAGGATGTTACATTCTCATGCTGTAACTCCGAGAGTGGTTTCTAAAAGCATAGTAAAACCAGAATCAAAGTAATCCATTCTCAAAGGACACACATAATCCAGTGAACCAATCAAGACTCGAAGAATTAAAATACGTGTATCTGAAGCACTGGAAAGCGTGTCCGAGCAAGCCACGATTGGCTCTGGTTTTAATTCTGATTGGATCACAATGTGCTGCAGCTTTTTTTAAGCCAAAACCAAAGAAAAACCAAAGCAAATGCAAATTAATGTCGATAATCTAATTAAGACTCCTCTCACTTTTCTGACCTAAATATATTCTATTCTTTAAATATATTCTATTCTTTAAACTGACAAATTATATTATAATAATTAATAATTATTTACTGAATTGGAGTTACAGAGGTCTTTTGGAACAGCTGGTCACACCTCATACTTTTCAAGACCACGCTGATTTAGTCATTTGTAATGCATAATGCTATCATAAGTGGACAGAACATTGGCAAATAAGCCTGTATGCAAATTTTCAGGTTTATATCCTTTAAGAGTGGATGCTAGAAATTATAAGGATTTGTAAAAGGTGAAGACGCTTTGCGGTCCAATTACGCTCCAGTGGTTTTCCATACAATCTGCCATGCAATCTTTGTTATTCGGTTTGAGAGCCTAAAATTGTTTATTTTTCCTAATAATTCACCCCTCTTTCTATCACCAATGGTTGTATACCAGCAGCTTCCTTTTTGGCGCGGTGGCCTCATGGTTTAGTGCGCTCGATTCCGGAGCGAGCGGTCCGGGTTCGAGCCCTGTCCGGGGACATTGTGTTGTGTCCTTGGGCAAGACACTTTACTCTCACAGTGCCTCTCTCTACCCAGGTGTATAAATGGGTACCTGCTATTTGTTGGGGAAACTTAACAAACTTGCGGGGGAGTGACCTTCGATGGACTAGCATCCCGTCCAGGGGAAGTAGAAATAATTCTAGCCGCTTCATGCTACAGAAACCGGGATAAGCTCCGGCAGCTATGAGCCAGTTGGCTCCAAGGCTTCACATGAGGTGAAGACGCTTTGCGGTCCAATTACGCTCCAGTGGTTTTCCATACAAGCTGCCATGCAATCTTTGCTATTCGGTTTGAGAGCCTAACATTGTCCATTTTTCCTAATAATTCACCCCTCTTTCTATCACCAATGGTTGTATACCAGCAGCTTCCTTTTTGCAGTGATTAGTAATAGTAACTGGATCTTGTGTTGCCAAATCAGGGAGAGTAATTTTAAAGTTGAAGCGAGGCCGATTTAAAATTACGAGCTCGATTTCTCCCTGAATTGTACGACACAAGGTGTAATTACTTATTAATCCTATCAATAACAAATTTCGAGATTATTAAGAACGTTTTTGGATGGAAAAGGTCAGTAGAGTTCCTCATTAATTGTTAAAACTGTACGAAATATTAATAAGGAAGCCATAAAGATCACGTATTTGGCGTGCAAATGGCGTAGGTATCCAATTACAGTTATCCAATTACAAAAAGTTAAAACTTGATACATGTACTTGGACACCCACGTGATAGCCCATGGGTCCTTGACAAAAAGACGCGCGGACAACCAATCACGGTCGAGAATTTTGTTATAGATACGATTGATAACGTAAAAGGGTTCTGGAGGGCAAAGCTTTCCAGACCTTGTAATTTTTGCAACATTCAAATAGTCGTTAAATCTTAACCTTACACGGCATTAGCTGACAATTGGTTTTCTCACAATGCAAAGACATGCTTTGTCCAGTTCTGAAATTCATTTAGCTGTAGCTAAAAGTTTAGGAATTATAAGTCACGTGACCAGTGCTTCGCTTATCATCTCCGAGTTAACCCATCAGAACGCATGAAAAGCAATATTCAGTCGTATGGTATACATTAAGGCTGATTAGCAATATTGGAAACAATAATTCTAGAAATCTTCAATGCAGATAATCTCTTTATTATCTTTAAAAAGCCAGTTTCGAATCTGGCGTTGTATAGTCGTCAGTTTTCTCCTCTTTTCCATTTCATTTCATTTCCTGTGCATTTTATACCAACAGTTCAAGCTGGAACTATCCCAAGGAAGGTGAGTTGTCTATTGAACAAAATATAGGGCTTGAGCTATTGAGATAACGTTTCACTGGGCTTTGTTTTTACATTGTTAGGTAAATGACTAAGATTCGATAATATCTTGTCAACAAACACTATTTATTTATTTCTTCAGTCTTCTCAACTGCTTCACCATAAGATGACCAAAACAGAATTAGAAACCTTTTTTGGAAGTGCTGATCTCTCACAAGGTAACAGCTACTTTATCACCCAGACAAAACGACATTTAAATTAAACCTTTAAGAAATTAAAATACATGTTTCGGCAGTAACTTCTGTCATCATCAGTTACAACTTAAGTGAATTTGAATATGCAAGTATTGAATATACATGTTTTATACAATAGGTGTTACTTAACGGGAATAAAATACTTGCAACAAAACAAAACAAAAGAACAACAGGCAAATACAGATAAAAACGTGCAGAAATTGAATGAAAGAGACAAATTAGCATGATGAATTTGCTAATTTAGAGGGGGCTTCTCCCAACTGTGCACATGGTTATGCAAATTTTTTTTTTCGTCAATCATAGATACTTTTTCTCTCTAAAGATAAGGACACACCCTTTCACTGAATTCATGAGAAGGTTATTAATAATAATAATAATAATAATAATAGTAATAATAGTAATAAACTTTATTATCATAATAAGTGCCCAAGCACCCTTCCATGATATCCTCTCTCTTCTACGTCATTCGGCATCCCTCTTCATCTTCCTCTCTTTGTATAGTTGGTGCCAGCTATTCCTTGACCGCGCCCCTTTTGCTTTCCATCTGGGTTCCATCATAGCGCCTGCATGATAATGCCGGTGCTTGGCTTCTTAAGAGTTTGTCCCCGCCGGTGCCATCGTTCGTTGGAAAAGCTCTGAATTTTTTGTGGTTTATTTGGAGGTTCTTAATGTTTACGAAAGTCTGCATCTGGTTTTATGTGGCTTTAAACATAAAACATCCTTCATTTGGTTGTCCTCAAGGCTTTAACGCCATATATGAGTACTGATCTGACAAATGTTTTGTTCAATCCATGAACTGCAAAGGTATTGATATTTCTAATAGAAACGCAGTTTACTTCGATTATTCAATACTATCAGTGACAGCCACGTCGACTAAATCTAAGAAAACAGTGTTATCATTACATAGTATGATACTGGAGCGAATATTGCATCGATATACTTCTTGCGCCAAAGTGTCTTTAGACTAGTTTTCTACAGATTTCTCTCGCTCGCTCCGATTTGAAAGTGTCCCGTGTCATGTGAGTAGACTACTAGCTCCTTTTCTCTTTATTGTTTAGTTCCTGACTACGATATCACTGAACCGTATCCATCTCCAGAGGAAAACGACGGTCATCGCGAAATAAGAAGTATCCGGAAAGATGATCAGTCAAAAGAAAAGTTCTATAAGATGAAGATTTTCGACGAAGAGCTTCCTCTGAAACTCTCGTTAAACGATAAGCTTGTGTCACCTTACATGAAGGTAGAAATTCAGCGAAGTGATGGGACCACCGACTATTATCCAGCCCCCCCAAATAATTTTTATCTTGGCAAGGTGGTATCTGACCCCGAATCTATGGTTGCTGTACGCGACGCTGAAGGAATGGTGAGAGCTTAGACAGTGCTTCGTATTTAATGAGATAAATTGAGGACCAAAGCAACTGCGTTTTATATTCAGCCAACGAGAGAAAACATAATAGAACGTTCTGGGAATGGGACATTATATTATGATATAATTGATAATCCATAATAAGGATTAGGCCATACAGACCAGATATCACTGAAAAAAAATGCTCTCCCAGTTAAAAGACGGAATACATGTACTTCATGATAATAATACAAAAGTACACACGATCTTTTAATTTTACTCTGGGAAATATGAAAATCTACAACTCTTACAATATATCTTTCTCTCTGTCTTAATGGCACGACTAGTTGCATTCAAAGCACACCTCATTTTACTGTAGTTCAAGTCCGTTTTCATTTCATCCATCTAGCATGGAGTGATTCGGCGTTCTAGTGAAACTTTGTACGTCCATCCGCTGCCGACTCATCTAGCAGCACACGTTGGGCACAGGCAGTTACAAAAGCCACATATTGTCGTCAAGAGGTCCATAAAGAGCTCCTCAGGTAAAATAAAAAGTTATATCCGCTCGTGGTTTTCAAATTAAAATATTATTTCCTGCTTTCTGACCCTCAATGATTCCAACTCTAGATATGCTTTATTTCATTGTATTTATTATTATAATGAAAAAATAAAGAAATAACTATATTTTGAAGATCGAAGTAATCCATTCAAGAGGGAGGCACGCTCTGCTGGATCATCAAACAAGTACTTGGAGGTTGCCCTTTTAACAGATGATGTCACAGCTACGAAATATGGCGAGTCCAAAATATCAACATTTATGCTCACCATAGGGAACATTGTAAGTGTTTAACGTTGATAATATGGCATGATTGTAACGATATTCTGCGCTGTTGAGTTGATGAATCACTAAGAAAATAACTGAAAAACAGGCCACGGTGGCGTAATATACCCAATATGTTTGTGTCAAGATGACTCTAGCCTGGGCAACGCTCGGGAATGAACCCTGCAGGACACAGGTTCCAATTAACTAGGCGCAAGACAATAAAATGGTTAGCGTATCGCAACGCCTCGGTCAACAGTAGTAGACAAATGATTGAAGGCGTCTTGGATTGAAGGCGTCTTGGAGAGAGAAATATACCATTGATATACCCTAAGTCATCGAAGTTTTTTACCGTAAAATTATACCATTGGTTTCCCAGAGCTCACTGGGTTGTATGAGTTTAGAGCCAGCTTAACATTTCAGAAAATTAATATGGCTCTGAGTCCCTTTCCTAGGATTTTTGAACTTCAAAATGTTTTATCTTACCCTGGCGATCGCCATTCTATATTTCAAAAAATTGTGATCATTAAGCATTAAGAGCTGATTGAATTATTCACACGTTATATTATTACCGTGGGGAATTTTAAGCGGCATAAGGTTACCGTGTTCAGTAACCCAGGGTATTTATCACATACATACCTCTTCCTAACCGAGTTCGAGAGCCGTACTCTAAGTTACGGACCGAGTTTTTCCGGGACCGAGAAAACGAGGTTAGTAAGATATTTATTATATCTCGACTGTTTGCCTGACGGGTTTGGGAACGATTTCTATTCACGCGGAATGGCTTCAAATTTCCAACGCACCTCGAAAGCAAAACAAGTCGTTAGTTGTTAATTGATCTCGTTAGCAGGTCTAAATACACAATTTCAGAAGTAAAATTAAGTTTTAAATTTTTACTTGCTAAAAAAGTTAAGAACACTTGGCGATAAATCATTTTGGCAACAAAAACAGCTTCAAATTTTAGCGGGCCGTACAGTAGAATACGAAAGAATAGCAAACAATGATGCAAGGCTGAAACTACGTAGAAAAGTTAACGGGGCAACGACATGATAGAGTCCAAACTGAAAGCCAAATTGCAGCAGCCGTGGACAGCTGTTTCGACCTTGTTGGGTCTCGTCAGCACGGTGTAGCAAGCTATGAAGTGATCAGCTGGTTGACTGACATCCATATACTCATCACTGAGAATGCAGATGGTGATGACCTCAGATGAACCTCAAATCCAAATTCTTGCAAGTTGGCCAAGGTCACATGCAAAACGCGTGACAAGGGTCAATAGGAAAAATCCAGAATATCATGTCGTTGCCGCGATAGGCAGCATTTTCGTTTGCGGTCCTTTGCACCATTATGTTAAACTGTCCATTTTTGGGGGGCCGTAGGTCTTTTCAGATCCGAGATGCTGCTCATTTTTAACATGGTTTGGCCATGATTTTCCTGCGGGACAGTTTTTGTCTGTCCACAGTTTCCATATTCTGGATTTTTCCTATTGTCCTTGTCACGCGTTTTGCATGTGACATTGGCCAATTTGCAAAAATTTGGATTTGAGTTTCATTTGAGGTCATCACCATCTGCATTCAGTGAGTATATGGATGTCAGTCAACCAGCTGATCACTTCATAGCTAGCTTGCTACACCGTGCTGACGAGACCCAACAAGGTCGAAACAGCTGTCCACGGTTGCAATTTGGCTATCAGTTTGGACTCTATCATGTCGTTGCCCCGTTAAACTTTCTACGTAGTATCAGGCTTGCATCATTGTTTGCTATTCTTTCTATTTTTGGCTGATCAGATCTTTTACAGATCCTATGTAAACAGGCAGCATTTTCGTTTTGCGGTCCTTTGCACCATTATGTTAAACTATCCAGTAGAATACGGCCCGCTAAATTGACCAATCACAGCGCGCGTACTAACTGAGAGATATAATAAATGTAACATATTGATAAAAGGCTGGTAGCATTGATCCATAAAATTAGATTTGCTTGAAAGTGCGAGAAACCGCTTCAATTAATCTCAAAGACAGCGCTCTCTACCCACAATTACCAAAGGAGGAGAGGGCTATTACATCTTCCTTGCTTTGCGTTGTCATAAGACATAAAGCAATGTCATAAAAAATGTGTATGAATTTGACGGCATGGTTTACAAGGTATAATGGCAATTTGTTTGATCAAACGAAATATTACCTTGATTATTACATGTAATCTGGCGTTTAACAACAACAACAACAACAAAATCAGTATCACTATTTTTAACAGAGAGATCACTCCTCTGGCTGTTAGGTATACATACAATTAACGCATGCCCTACTTACAAGAACCTGGCTTCTTGATAAATTTTACATTGTCATGAATTACAACACCTTACGGTAAAGGTGATTTTCAATGTTTTTTCAATTGTAGTGTATGAACCCTTCAATCTTAAATCGTCACTCAGTATGTCTGCTTCAGGTTGCAGGAATGTTTCAAGATGCCAGTATGGGTGATACAAAAGTTACTTACGTTATCAAACGTGTTACAGTTTTGAATGCAACTAAAGTAAGTTGACTCATGCATAGTGCTTCACAGTCATGCACGTTCTGAACATCACAAGCTGGGCACAAGGGAAACCCGTATTTGTTATTTCTTTGTTGTTACCATAATCTCAAACCCTGAAAAGATAGTGACGAACACGCCTTACCGAGGAATTGTTTTGATGAAATTGGATAAGTTTGGAATAAAATACCTTCTCGATTGTTTAATATATTTTCTCAATCGAGATTAAAACTAAGGGGAAAAAGAAAGAATAAAATTGAAAGAGTCTACGCTAAGATCACGGTAGCCGTTATTGTTTCCTTTGTCTAGGCTTGAAAAAAGAAGGGGTTTTTCTCAGTAAGTGTCCTTTTTTAACTATACATCTCTGACAAACTTTTCTATAACCACTCAATCTCCTTCCCAGAGGTCGCGTTCCCCTGGTCCCTTGCGGGCGTGAAACGAGAACCTCTGGGATAACCTATTTCAGCGCAACAGAAATCTTGTTATCGGCTAAACTGCGCAGGTGTGAACTCATTTTGGAAAATGGCTGCCGAAATGGCTCAGAAACCGCAGATCTCGGAGGCTATGTTCCGCGAAGCTATTAGGTTTTCTTTAGGAAAACTCGGACAGCCAGAGCTGGAATTAAAACAGGAGCAACTTGAAGCCATAAAGGCAATCTGTGTAGACAAAAAGGATGTCTTAGCAGTGTTACCTACGGATTTTGGTAAATCTTTGATTTACCAAAATTTTACCAGCTGTGTTTGATTTCCTTCGCGATCGTAAAGGAGGACTTCATGCTAGTAAGCAAACAACTGGCGTCTTATCCGCCATTTTGAGCTATTGCAACTACTGCTTATGCTCAGTTTTCGACCAATCAAAAGTTGCGATGAAACGGATTATCCCAGGGGTTCTCGTTTCACGCCCGCAAGGGACTAGGGGAACGCGACCTCTGGGAACGAGATTGATAACCACTAGATTGATACACATACCGCACGCAACGTGCTAAGAGAAAGTTTTAACAAAACCCCTTCTACACACTTAAAACTGACCGTTGACCGTTGATTACTTATGCCTTTACAGGACTTAAATTGTGCTGTTACAAAATGTTTTTGCTCGTTTCTGCTGCCCAAATTACAAAACCTTTGATTGTAAGTGTCATCTCATCTCATATTTGATTGTTTGTTATCAGGCTGGGTTAAAACCTGCAGATAAAACCTTCCTATTTAAGAAAGTCAAGGAATGGACAAAAAATAACCGTCATCGAGGAAACGTTGATGTCTCTTCATATATTTCCATGTAAGTCAAAATGAAGACAATTGTAGGTAAGCACATTCGTACTGTATGTGATTTTTATAGGGTATGGAAGCAGAGTGGCGACAATAGACACGGCGTTACCAAATCCCTTTTTGAACATAAACTTAATTGGGGTAAAATGATTCTGGACTAAAATGGAAAAAGCCAACTGCTGAGACCGGCGCTTTGAAAGTGCTTTTCTTTTTGTAGTTCGTTCAGTACTTTTCGAGAAACAACCTTGGAGCGGGTTACCATGCAATTATTGTCAGCAGCCATAGCGCCTCAATCACTGTCATGCAGAGAAATGACAAGACCGTTTATTTTCGAAGTAAACTTGGGATAAGCACATAAAAGATAATAATCCTGCCCAGCGCTTTGAAAATGCTTTCCAAAGAATGCTTTCTCTCGATCCAAACGGCGCGGTATTTCCAGAGAAGCAGTTTGTTTTCGCCGTTGACCCGCAAACTCCGGTAAAAAAATTAATAATAATAAAAAAAAAATTTTCGTCATCAGAATTCCACAAAAAGCTGTATCAGATTAGTGTTATGTAAAATGTCGAAACAAAACCGCGACAAGGTCTATCGATTGTTCAGTCACCGCCAACGCGCTGAGTGAAACGTGAAATTCGTGAATGACAAGTCGCATTACCTTTTTCCTGGACTAGCAAACTGTGAAGCAACCACCTGAAGCAACGAAATTAGCTGATCTATTGCCGGTTTCTATGTGATGTCATCATTTTCCAAACTTAAAAATCACCTATTCTTCTGAAGTTAAAAAGCCTCGAATAGGAGCCTCTAATAACTTGACGTTTTACAACTTTTGAGCTCGAAAGGGTTCTAGGACGTTTAAGTTTTAGTTCATGCGTGGCGTGACGTTAAAAAGGCTGTCGCGTAGGTCAAAAGAGGAGTTATCCGGCGCCCACGTTTTTGCTAACTGAACAGTTCTTGCACTAGAAGAATTATTTCTTTCAATGTGTCGGAACTCTAGAGTAATAATGTTTCGTTTCAATAGCAAAACTCAATGACAGATGTTTCTGTTATTGTACCAACATGGCATCTCCTTACAAAGCTCTATAAATTTGAATGAAACACTTTTCCGAATAGCGCGCGAATGAAAAACCGTATAGACCTATATCTTGGCAAGGTTGTCTTTATATCATTCATCTATCGTATCTCAGATTCTGAACTTAATTTATTGAATGCTTCATTTATTGAATTTATTTTTCATTGCGTGACATTGCAAACCCGCAATAACCCTTTTTATTATATGGCTAGCTCCGCGAGCGGGCAAGATGAATCAAATCCTGCGCTGTGATTGGCTACCCGAGCGGGCAAGATGGAGCCATCTTGCCCGCTCGGGACTACCCGCCTTTTCCCGCAAGAAAAATTTCCCCAAAAGCCATATAATAAATCCTTTATTGACCAAGCTTGTTCGGTCAAGATGGCTTGATATTGGCCTCGTTCTTTTTTTTGCGTGTTTATGGACCTCGACTCCGTCTCGGTCCATAAACTCGCAAAAAAAGAACTCGGCCAATATCCAGCCATCTTGAACTCACACTTGGTCAATAACCCATACGTACAAATGTAAAGGCCGGGGGTGAACTCTTGTCGCGCGCACTTAGAGTGTTGATGGCAAAACACCACTATTTTCAGCTGCAAAAGTTTCTTTTACGGTGTACTCGAAGAAATAATAAAATAAACGATCTCATTTCCGTTTTTAAGCTTTCTCAGGTCCGCTCCGCTGGTAATCGAGTTATTTCTTTTTAAGTGGTATCTTTTAATTCAGGCGTCAAATAAA
Source organism: Micromussa lordhowensis (assembly GCA_964020085.1). NCBI lineage: Eukaryota > Metazoa > Cnidaria > Anthozoa > Scleractinia > Lobophylliidae > Micromussa > Micromussa lordhowensis. The sequence continues at coordinate 38,553,831 of OZ026599.1, read as the reverse complement.
TCTCAAGCCACGTCCAGATTCACCTCTTTCAGAGGTTTAATTCAAATCAGCGACCTTTTCCTTTTCAATGCTAACAGTTCGGTAGTTCAAAACAAACTGATTCTTTTCCTCTTAGCTCACTAAATTTTCAATTTCGGATTTAGATGGACGCGACCCGATCACAGTTGGGCATTGGCTGCGCGATCATGGGACCGAGACTAAAAATAACATTGACAGCGTGACGCGAAGCTTAAAATTGATCGAAAAAGATTATCTATATGGGTATGGGGCTCCGCTCCGCGCCCCGTCGAGCCGCCGGAGCTCCGCTAAAAATTGAACGGTATTTAGATAATGAAGCCAAGAGTAACTTAACCATCCTGTAAGCATAAGTTATGAACAAACTGGGCACCACTCTGACTTCTTTCTCGCTACCTGCATGGCTTCGCTCCAGCTTTTCCATGCAAATATATGCCACTCTTTCCTTCATTCTGTGTCGTGCAATGTCTGTAGGTCCTAAGCTTTGCGAATCTTTTGTGTCGCCTAAGGTAGTGATATTGCAGTAGCCTCCTATGGCTTTCTGGGGGGGGCGGGGGGTGGGGGGGAGAGCGATTTCGTAGTTGGCCATGATGTTCCGTAGTCGACAAAACTGATCAATTAAGGGCTAACCACGCTAAGCTTTGCTACATATCATGTATTTTAGGAATATAATCGCATTTGTTTGGTATGCATGTAAATATCTTTTGTTTAAAGCCGGGTAAAATTGATATTACAGCGAACTGATACCTTTATTTTAACATAACGGTTACAACAAATCCTTGTTTCAGTTGTTAGCACATGTAAGATCTATCTCATTTCACTTAACAGCCCGTTTGCATGTTAGTTCCCTTTTTATGGAATCTTTATATTTTAGTTTTATTTCTTGTTTGCAGATTAGTTGGAAATGGTGGTGAGTATCTCATCCTCATCACGCTCAGAATAATCTTCTTCTCAGGAACATACAAGGCCAAATAATCGAAAAATTCGTTGCATCCGGTGGCTTCACCGACGTTACGAGTAAAAACAGTGCTGTCCTTCCCCAAATGACGCGATAAAAGTATTTTCCCTACGTATTAAAAAATTTTAAACTTTTCTGAACTCTTCTATTATTTAAATTACGTATTGTTAAAAGCGTTAGTAATTTTTATTGTGTTTATTTCCTTAGTGTTTTGGTCATAGTTTTGTTGTGTGTAAATGTTTCTTAGTTTTAATTTGTTAGAAGCCTTCTTGGTTTCTGGAATTTGAAATCCCTTTCTGTGAATGCAGTCTCGACTTACTTCAACGGCTTTACTGTTAATGAACACGTGACATCACGACAGTGCAGCATTCCCCCGCCTGCTGAATACTGACTGGCAAATTTAAAATTTTTGATGCACCAGCCATATCCAAGGTTATAGTTAAGAACAATTGCATTAATTGCATGATTTAGTTCTGCACTCACTCCTGTTTTAACTCGGACAGGTTTGGCAGGCCTTAATACAATGTGCAGGAACCCACTTGGTACCTCCAACATTAACGCTGACTTAGGGTTGCAAACTGCTGGAATTATCGCTCACGAAACTGGTCACAAGTGAGTCCTTTTTACCAATTAGCATTTCTAGATAGAGTGCTTTGGTGGAGTTATTTTATCCTATTGACGTTTCGCCCATTTTACAGTTATCACTGTGTTCTCACAGATCTCACTCGACTTTCACTTCTTACTTTCTTTTGCTGTATTATCTAACCAAAGACGAACAGTGTATCGTGGGATGATTTCGTAGGAACTGTCGTGCGATTGCGATCTCGTTCAAGGGCTGTAATTCTCAGCCATTAGATAGTCGTATCCGGACTAACTAACGCCCATGTTGGTTACAACAAAGACGGGGAACTTAAATACACACTTACACTTTATTTCAATTGAAGTTAAAAAATTGATACAATTGTAAACTGATCCGCCGGTAGCATTGGACTAATCCAAGTGAATCAGGTTATTATCATATTACTAAAAATTATAAAAACAAACAACTACAGAGACAAAGAAAATATTTACATTACTTTTAAACTACTTCCACGCTAGATAACTTAAAGAATACACGACGTGAAAAGAATAACATTCAGACATCAACCTTTACAGAAATCAAACTAGAATGATTCGGTACTGTTAATATATATTAATAAACTTCACAGGAACACGTTATTTCATATCATCCCTTTATTTACTTTTCTATAGTTTTGGACTGATTCACGATGGTAAAAACCAGTGCCAGGGGGGGAGGTTCATTATGTCTTCCCTCCTCCCCTCTGGTATGGATGCCATGAGATGGTCGAATTGTAGCCAAGAACAAATTCAAGAATTTCTCAGGTACTCACGTCATCTTACAAACTATTGGATGACAAAGCGAAGTATTCGCTTTGAATTAGTGACTTAACATCATCATTGTTAGTTATCACATTGACCTTGGTAATAAATAATTGAACCAATTAGAATTCATAATCAGCCCTATTCAGATCAATCTATTTGTTCTTCTTCGACCCGGGGGGGGGGGTTAGAATCTGACCCTATTCCTCCGTAACTTCAACAATTTAGCTTAGATGGTATACAGTTATTCCTACCATGTTCCCTTTGAGGTCAATAACGTGACATGATGGCGTCGCACCACTTGGGATTATGTCATGATATCGTAACAGCCACCATCTTGAAAAATGTAAAAACAACTTATTGTGCAAAAGTAAAATTTTGTTACAAAAAGAATTGATGAGTAATTTCTTTGAGATCGATTCTGCAAAAAAAAAAACTAACTATAAAAAATCACGACGTTTCGACCTCTCCGAAGTCATTTTTTTTAAGTGCTAGTAAAAATATATAAAATTAGCATAAATATGTTTCTAACAGTTAAAATACAATAAAACAACACAAATAAGCATAAAGAACTGATGTCAACAAATGATTTAGCGCAAATTGAATCACACTGCTTGTTTAATGTTGGCTTTCGTTCTTTGATAAAAAAAGTTTCGAAAATAAGACGGTCAAATTTGTTCTAACACTTCCTTTAAACTTAAAAACTTTGCCCCATGTCATCCGGTTTCTTAAGGTGGTGTCCAACTGCCGATCCTTTGTGTTCTTCAATTCGTTGGTGTAGGTCCGGAAAGTATAGGCGACATAACCTGCATCTCACAGGTCACACTCGAAACAATACACCTCGCAATGCTGATTCACTAGCGGTGGTTTGTCTTCCCTCACTTTGATTCCGTCCTTGATCAATCGACTTGTGTAACCCGGGCTGATATCTGCGTCGATCTTTCGACTGAGGTCGCCAAGCTGTTTGCGCACTGCGTTTCAGTTGCTGATTTCAGCACGATTCTAATTGGAGCTTCTCTCTGCACGGTAGACTGCAAAAAGTTTTCAGAGTAGCACAGTCGCGCAAAGGTCTCTTTAAGGCGTTCGCATTCCTCATCCAGGTAGATGAGAGCTTAAACGCGGTTAAACATGGTCCTTAACAGTGGCTGTTTATATCTCCCGTCCACGTGGCTGTGGTAGTGTAACAGTAGCCCAGTGTCCGTTGGTTGTACACCTTTGTGTCAAGCCGGAATATAATCCGTTCTTAATTACTTTCATTCCCAGAAAGAGAAGCCAGTCATATTCTTCGAGCTCCATTACGAAATCAAAACATAGCGTTTGTAGACGGCAGGCATCTTGACGATATGCATAGCATAATAGCTGATGTTGTAACAGCGTCAGAATTCGTGACGACATTAAACAACAGTCATCCGTCTATTGATTTTTTATCGTTAGTTTTTTTTTTGTAAAACAACATCAAATTTTGAAAATACAGTTGCCATACAAATATGAAGTTCTGGGTAAAATACAAAATGTGAAATAAAGTTACGGTAAAGTAATGAAGAGATTCAAACGATGAAATTCCGCCTGGGCGTATTCGCCCCTCTCGGTTAAAAAAAAGGAGCCAAGATATCAGTAAATCTCATTAATGGATTGGAATTTGGCGATGATAATGCTACCACTGATACCGGGCTCACTTAGATATTGTCATGAGACCGCCAATCAATTTTAGCCAATCAAAGTGAATGAATTCAACAACCGTCTTGGAGTCCTAAAGTTCCCATTCTTTGTTTCCATCCTACAATATGGCGGTAACTTCCGATGGATTTGGTTTTAACTATCGTCAATGTAATACTTTACATCCATCATCTAATAAATTTGGTAGCTTCTTCTATAAAATAAAAGGTAATCACGTACTTTTTTAACATTCAATTTACAGTAGTGACCGTTCGACGTGCTTGGATAACGAACCACCCGCTTCGGAAGTTCTCTCCACTCCTTCTCCCGATGTGGATCTATCTCGACTGCCCGGCGAGATTGTCGACGGAGACACGCAATGTAAACATCAATTTGGGAATGCATATTGGCGCTGGACCGGAAAGCTGCTGGTAACGTACTAAGGGAAAAGCACAAGCACATTTTTATTCTAAATAAACTAGTAAAGGAAGAAATTTTATGCCACGACTGTCAGTGATTAACTTGTGTCCCTGGTAAAGTTAAAATATTTATAAACATGGTGCCTAAACATTCTTACGCGATTTGATTATTGACAGGTTATCGTTCTTGGTGAGTAGATTATCGGGATTTTACCTGCACGAGCTCACTAACAATGAACGAGAAATTTAAATACCGCACGAGCCTTATTCAGAGTCCCTTAGGTTATATGTGGTTTCGCGCCTCTCGAATTTGGAACTTAGATAATCTGGAGTCAACCCGTGCAGATACTTGTAAACCATCGTAGCCCTTTGTTAGTGAACGAGCACAGGTAAATCCCGATACTTCACGAGCAATGAGTGCGTTAACATTTTTATTATTCAAATTGAATACACGGCACAAAGAAATCGTCAAACTTTGAGTCAGCCGAAGCCATGGTGTAATCATGACAGTGTTGTTTTGAATTTACACCACGGCTATTACACCACGATAATGACGTCAAGGAGCTTGTTTCGTCAAAACCCAGTATCACGTTGTACAAATCAGTCAATCAGAATATCGGAATGGATGGAAGTGAAATAATAATTAACACATTATTGAAGTTAATTTAAAAGTTCCACAAATGGTTCAGGAAAATAATAAAAAATATATTAAATAAATGGTTAAATATAAAGCTAAGAAGGGCTATGAGTGAATGACTGTAAGAATCGAAGAAAATTAAAAAGATGTAGCCACAAGGACCCTAAACCCGCTGTAATGTTTGTGAATCTTGTGAATCTTTTAAACGTCGAAGAAACTTGCCCAAAATTACAACTTCTGAGACTTTTGAAATGTACACCATTCTTGTCCAGAGATGACATGAACGTTTCTCGTATGTAACGAAGCGCTTTTAGAAGTATTCTTATTTCCACAGCAAGTTAATGAAGTATTATTCTCTTTTATAGAAGAACTTCGTTCCCGTCAACAGAGGTAGCTCGCTCTTGTATGACATAAATGAGGGCTCAAGTGCTATTTTATGAACTTTGATTAGCGTTAATGCAAAACATCTTGTAGATCCCACAAATATGAAATCATAAACATAAAAAAACGATAACTGAACCATCTTTGGCGAAAGTATCAGGAGATTTGACGCACTCCCAGTCAGCTTTCTGAGCTGCTAGAAGGGCGTATTTTAGACTTTTTACTCCAATACTGAAAGTATATATAGTATATATATATATTTCCGGCCTCAATTTCCTCATGATGAGCTACAGATTAAAATAATACTAGTGTAGCCAAAGCTATGAAAGTGCTGCGGAAATTGGGATGTTGTTTGCAAATTGAAGTGGGGATTGTATAGAGCTTGTGTAGAAATGGTTGTCTGCAAGTTATTTTGTTTGGTCAAGTCCCAGAAATTGTTGAGTAAGATGTGATTATATTCAATTCATGATGCCATCAGTTACAGCGTTTAATTTCTGAAAGAAATAATGCAACAATAAAGTTCATAAGTTTAAGATTTCATGAACAAAATTAACTGATTTTGTGCGATTATGCAACGGCTTGTTAAAAAATATCGAATGTAGCTGTGCGAATTTGTGCATAAGTGCGAACACATGAAAGCTTGTCAAATTTGCCGAGGTGCTTCGGCAAGAAGCAAATGGCAGCTACAGGAGTATACGACAAAGCTATCAGAAAAAAATATTTCAACTACGTTCAATTTTTGGCAGACGACAGTACTATCGAAAACCTCACAGTGTTACTTGTTTGCGGCGAACTCGACCTGATCAATCTATTCATCGACATGTATCTACCTAACAGTGTAACTTATTCAAGGCGAACTTGATATCACCTGTTGACGACATATATCTACTTAAGGTATCAGCCACACCCTTCAGAACCGTCCGCGCGCGGATCTCTGTAGCGCTTTCATTTCTTTTATAAACCCCAACAAACCATCCATTTTCTGAAAGCGTAATATTTCCAGATTATGGCTCATTCCTTTAAAAATCTGAAAATCGTGAGAGATAATAATTGAAGGCGTTTTTTGCGAAAGCATATGTCTGTGTAAAGTCAACTCCAGTCCCGCTACGAATGGTCGGAAGAGAATGATAAACATCGCATTTGCTTCTTGACACGTTCTACTAAAAAACCGTGTCTCAGTTTTTATTTGTTTCTTTTGTGTAATAGGAGAAAGTCAGAGGGGACAAATCATCAGCACTTCCTTCGAAAAAATGACGATTATTCGAAAACGGAAAAAGAAAACAAAAATCGCCGACACGCTTTTCAGGAAAAACAATCTACCAATAAGCTGGCCCAAATGTCAGCTAAATCGGTTCAGGGGCTGCCGACTTGGAGTTAAAAACGTGCGCTTAACTTTCCAACATTTTCGTTCCGAGAAAACAAGAAAAATAGATTTTTTGCGGCATCTTAAAAGCAATAGGATTATAACACCTAATCATCCATTTTGATGTTTACCAGCGAGAGATCATCTTGCCACATCATCTTGCCATTTGACAGGTGATATGCAGCAGGCCAAATCTTTACGCGGGACGTGGCGGGAATACACCGCACTTTCTGTTTATCGGCGATAGACCAACAAAACTAAAAACCTTTGAGACTGTCGCGTAACCGCCATCGATAGCTCGAAAGCCAAGAACCGATGCACAATTTATCGCGAGCGCCCTGCTTTTTTTTCATCATCGGAAATGGAAGATTAGTTTCGCGCGACGGACAGCTTTCGTTCTGACACTGAAACATCCAAATGGAACCAAGTCCGGTTTACTTCCTAAATTCTCCACAAGTTCAACGTTTTCTTGACAAAAGCGACAGGTCACCGATTCGTTGATCTTCTCCTGCAGTCTTTGACCGGCTACGATAGCGTGGCCATAGAACTTTTAATTTGCCATGTTTCAGTGCTTTCCAGATCTGCAAGAAGCTCTTCAACCGTAATTTTGGACCAGCTTGCACTACATGTTGACGAGGAAACCGACGAATCGCATTCGGCGCTTGGATGCTCGTTCAACTCCTTTAGCCATTGCTCCTGGTCGAAGTAAGAGCCTTTGTCACTCTCCGCTAATTTTTCAGCCCAATCAGAGCTAAACGAGTCTTTCAGCTTCTTCCGCCTTGCCGTTGCAGATGAAAACAAACACGACCTCTTCTTTTTTTTCGCAGGCATTTGAATCAATCTTGCGGTATGTAATGCGTGATAAAATGGCATCACTATGCCTTGTGAATTATTTCGTGACGTGTTGACCTACAAGTTAATCCAAAGAAAGCTCTTGAAAAGCTCTATCTGAACGTCTCGAAATTAAAAATTTCGAAAATTCGCATTCTGAACCCTGGCTGATACCTTAACATTGCAATGAAATCGTCATCATGCACTGGCACTCACCTAAACTGGCGTCCAAACTCGGAAAACCAAGATGACAGTGTAGAAGATCTTATGTTATGTTATGTAAGAACTTCTCAGTTGCTTGTTGTCTTGGTCTCGAATTGAGGCAATGCGCAGTGCATTCTGGTCCGCTGAAAGCGAGGCTCTTCACAGCGCAGAGCATCATAGTCCGCTGAAAACGAGGCTCTACCACAGCGCAAAGGATTGTGGTCCGCTGAAAGCAAGGCTAAAAACCATGGCAAAATCTCAAATTTTCCTACATTTCTTTTATATTAGGTTATGAACTGCTGCTACGTTTGCTACGCTCGCTTCGCAGCAAACATATTTTGAATGAGGAAGGACATTGTATGCAAATAAATTGGAGCACGATTCACAGCGATTTCAATGTCTGTGTAGCGAGAACCCAAAAAGGTGTAAAACTTCGAGTTCTCGCCAAGTGAAATCTTTAATCTGTCAGTACAATAACCGTTTTCCACTGATTTCTGCCTTTCTATATATTACATTTTTCCGAGAAGTAATCTGATATCCTTCAGTTAGGCACCTAAGCCTAAAACTGACGAAGTTTAGGCAAAAGTGATTTTTTGATCGTCGCCACGATTTCTTTAATTTTTACTGACATTTATAAATACTGTTATTGTTATTCTATTTGTTAATTTCACTTTGGTAGTTCCCTATTAACGTAGCAAAATTACATGAGCGAAATTGTCTTTGGGGCGATTTAAAGTTCAGCCAATTAGTTTCCGTTTGCAAGGGTAAATGTTACAGGATTTAAATTTAGTTTGAGGTGGATTCAATTTAGGTTTATATATTTTATATATTATGAAGTTTCTTCTATTATTGTAACAATGTTCTCTTCTTTTCAAGGATAATTGTGCCATTTTGTACTGTACACCTAATGGGGTGTCACGTGTGGATGTCAATACTCCTGTAGCAGATGGAACAGCATGCGGGCCAAGGGATGTATGTTACACTTCCCTATTTCTGGGTTAGAATGACCCATTTTAGTCAAATTCTATCAGAATACTATCTTCTGAAATGCTGCAATCTGATTGGCTAATCCATACCTCACTATCAGCGATTTGGATACAGTGGCTAGAGTCGTGTATAGAAATTAATTAATAGCGACGTGTTATCTTTTCCTAACCTTATCCCCAAAACCTAACACTAACCCTGCGTTTCGAGTGGGGAAGACTAAACGAGGGACATTCAGTGTTACGGGTCTTTTTAGAGTCTCTATTTAAAATCTTATGAGGCTTTAGAAAACCAGCTGCCAGGAGCTTAGCAAGGCTAAGAGTATAGCCTCTTTCTATTGTCTAATATCCTAATCCAGTGCATGCTACTGTACTGGATTTCCTCTCTTCAACTCATTCTGGCTTCGAATTGGGCAACAACATGAACCATTAGTTTGACTATATTCGAGTGGTTCGTTGATAGTGTTAAAAATCTAACTCAGGTCTCAACATTTCATTTCTTATTTCACCCCGCCACTCACCAAAACGAGTTTAATCTAGATTGCCAGAACGATATATCGTGATGATGTATCTCTCGCTCTACGAGATATCGCTATGGCGATATTTCGATATATCAGAGAGATATAATAATAATAATAATAATAATAATAATAATTATAATAATAATAAAAATAATAATAATAGTGATAGTGATAATAATAATAATAATAATAATCAACTTTATTCACAATTTAAAAAATAACTTACTTACATAATATGCTGGGTATAAAAGACTTGTATCGGCTATAAAGTAATTACATGAGTACATTTGAGAGAATAGCAATAAATTATCTTAATGAAATATAACACAAAATACTAAAATCGTTCATACTGGAAATACGCTGTCTCAAACATTCGCAATAATAATTATAATAATAATTTTTTTTTTTAATTTTATAATAATAATAATAAATTCAAACTTTATTTGATTTCCAATAATTTTGTTACTACATTATAATAATAATAATAATAATGATAATAATAGTAATTAAATAATAATAATAATAATAATAATAATAACAATAACAATAGATTAATAAATTTACTACTAATACAATAACAATAGTTCTACATATAAAATTACAATTTGACATAAAAAGAAGAAATCCTAAAGCAATTTATTGTCCATAATGTTCGCTTTTGTAAAATATGTTCTATTTACAAGGCTAAAAGTTAAGAAGAAGTTAAAAATTAATTAAAAATTGTTCAAACCAAACGTTTTCGGCTGTTTGCCATCATCAGGGTTGCCATCATGATGGCAAACAACCGAAAACGTTTGGTTTGAACAATTTTTAATTAAGTTTTAACTTTTTCTTAACTTTTAGCCTTGTAAATAGAACATATTTAATTATTATTATCATTATTATTATTATTATTATTGCGAATGTTTGAGACAGCGTATTCCCAGTATGAACGATTTTAGTATTTTGTGATATATTTCATTAAGATAATTTATTGCTATTCTCTCAAATGTACTCATGTAATTATTTTATACCCAGCATATTATGTAAGTAAGTTATTTTTTAAATTGTGAATAAAGTTGTTTATTATTATTAATAATAAGAATAATAATAAGAGTAATAAGAATAATAAGAATAAGAATAATAGCAATAGTAAAATCTTTAGTTATTGTGATAAAAAAACGATCAGCTGAACCTATGTATAAATTAAACCCATGATCAGCAATACAAAATATCTTCGTCTAAAAATACAGCAAAACAATAATATCAGAAGAATATTAAAATATCGAACATTAGAAGATATCGAAGGAGAGCGCCGATATTTCATCGAATTATTTTCGCGACGGGTCGCTTGTATGTGCGTTATGTCGCCGAGATATCGGCGAGATGTCGCAAGAACAAAGCGCGATACTTGACGGTTGTCGCCTGCATTACTTTTTCACAATACTGTAGGAGTATAAAACATCTTTTATTGTTTTGATCAAGTTATATGTAGATCATAAAGCCTTCAAAAAGATAAAACCATGTATTATGCTGTCATAAATTATATCTCGCGTTGGTAAAAGTCTCTTATGTTGGGCACCAGTTGAGTTGTCTGAAAGAAACATACATGGCTTTGGGTTGTTTATTTGCTAGACAAAGATATTTTTTTCAGTTTCGGCTAACAGCTAGTTTTTTAAATTCTTGGCCAGTGGTGCATTAAGGGAAAATGTCAAGATAATGGACGTGCACGTGTTGATGGAGGCTGGAGCAGGTGGTCAGGCTACACCCCATGTACACTTACCTGTGGGGGTGGGGTACAGTACAGAACAAGAACGTGCACTAATCCAGTGTAAGTCAGTAAACAGCTTTAGGTGTATTACTTGTTGGCTATGGACTGAACTAGACCAAACATAAAATAAGCTGTGAAAATACATAAAAAATTAGAAGCGGATACGAAAGGTGACTGAGACTGATATTTTAATTTGAATCTGTAATTTGAATTTGTGATGTAATAAGGATATTTAAACTAGCACATTAGTTTTTCTGCTATTTATATATTATTTTTATTTTGATGCTGAAAAACCCTTTTCAAGTGTATTTACGTATGCGATTTATAAAACACGAATATTTCTGCTTCATGTGTGTTCCATCAGACCAAAGTATGGAGGCAACAAATGTCAAGGATCAAACATAGGACACTGGCGGACCTGCAACTTTATGGTAAGCTATTACATCCGTCCGAAGTAGATTATATTACAACAAGGCTATGGAAATAAGTTTTCCTGCAACATTTTCCGCATATAATCACTGTTATTTTCAAAGAGCTCGGATTCAACAGCAGCTTCTACCATCCTTTTCTAAACCCTCGATCCCAAACCAATATATAATCAAAATTGTCATTACCATGTATTGAATGGATTTGTTTCTTTTTTAAAGCAATGCGTCAACGTGACATCTACGTACAGGGAAATGCAGTGTTTGGTGTTTGATGCAAGTTATGTTCCCTATTACAAAACATCAGGCAAGAAATTTAACTCTGAATACTAAATACAAGGTATTAAGCATATATGATATTAAAAAAAGCCCAACCATACTGATGATTACGCAGAACTCCTGTCTCCTAACGATGAGATTCTTTATATTTTAATTCAACTGGTATGTATAAGTAAAGAGCAGAATTAGCTGCTCAAAGATACTTACTTGCTACTCAGAGTTTCATGCTTTCTTCGAAGCATCATCAGGCAACTGGTAGAAAAAGCGGTTACAGGGAAGGGTTACAGTAATACATGATAGGCGTGGCGTGTGGCGCGTCAAGCGAGATGCTGTGGCTAATTAGGTGATGACATTTGTGCCTATGAAATGAAAAATTGAGGTATTGAAAAATAGGCGAATTTGAAAGGCCTTTATAAGTGAAGAAGAATGGTGTTTTCCTTTTTGTCATATCTCATCTGGTTCCAGAGATTTTCAAGATTTTTGTATTATGCAAAATAGGTACTGATGACGTCATAATTCGCCTATTTTTCAATAACTCAATTTTTCATTTCATAGGCACTTTAAGCACAAATTTCCTGGAATGTCTACAGCATGATGTTAGCCGGCATTTCTCTTGTTTGCAGTTGACATTTTGAGTTTATATAAAATGAAATGTCTATCCCGCAAACACAAATTACATTTCTTTGTAACGTTCGAATCTAGCTTCTTCTATCTTACGTCATTGAATGTTGTACTCAATTGCTCCATATATGCTTGCTCAGCTCAGTTTCGTTTGATACCCTTCGTCTCAAAATGAGGATGTATGATTTCTTAATTGAAATGGGGCGTCACAAAGTCCGACGTATGTCATTTTAGTTATTTGTGTAGTGACTTCTGCTGTTGTAGTTGCCATCCATGGGGCATGTGTCTGGTTTGTGGCGAGTCTATCTTTTTATCGAGGGTCGAGTGTCCCATGTCGAGGGTAATATGTTTTATTAAATCCTTAATGGCAGGGTTTTTTCTTGTTTTTTTTTTCTACTCATTGCGGTAGTCTCGATTTCTGCCGCACAGTCTAGTCATGTCTACATGTTTCTCCGCGATTTGGTTTTGCTACAATTTATGTAGCTATGAGCTTTTATACTTTTATACTTATTTTTTAGGCAAATGGGGGAGGGAAAAAGGGGAAAAAAGAACTTGTTCGCCAATAAAAAAAAACTCCTGATTGGTTCTTTGCTTCTAAACAGGCTCGCTTTGCGCAGCTCACTCTAGGGAGAGGAGCGTCTTTCTCAAAGAGCGGCCAGCAATCGGGCCTAAAAGTCATGTTTTCCATTACTGTTCTTAGAAAAATAATTATTAAATAGTCTGGATAATAGCAGGCAGGTAACTACTTTTAAAAAATGAACAACAACTTTAAGTTTTAAACAAGACATGTTTCGATCGTTCAACGATCATTTTCAGTTGTGAATTCGTTTACAAGTTCGTTTGATTTTATACAAGCAATGGCGTATAAGTTAAAACGTGATACAATTCAATTATTCGAAAATATTAACGTACAATTTTAACAAGCGCGAGAAATAGAATAACACTTGCGCGAGCACTGCCCTTAACACAAGAAAGAAAACGAACTTGTAAACGAATTCACAACTGAAAATGATCGTTGAACGATCGAAACATGTCTTGTTTAAAACTTAAAGTTGTTGTTCATTTTTTAAAAGTAATTATTAAATAACAATAAATAGTTAATCGAGGTATTTCTTTTTGGGAGGGTGGCCCATGGGTGGCCCATAGGGTAGCCCATGGACTAGCCCATGGGCCTGCGCCCAAGTTTTGTCCTCACCCTCTACAGCAACAGAAACATCTGCCATTGAGTTTTGTTATTAAACCTAAAAGTTGTTTCTCTAGAGCTCCGACACATTGAAAAAAACCTTCTTCTAGTACACGAACTATTCAGTTAGCAAAAGCTTAAGCGATAACTCATCTTTTGACCAGCGCGACGGCCTTCATGATATGGGCGGTCACTTCAATGTTACGCAACGAAAAAGCTTGGAAATTCAAACGTGATCTAGTACAAAACGAAGAACCATGACGACCTAAATGAGACTAAAACGATGGTGAAACTAAAATGTAAATAACCAGGCCTGTGAGATGTTACCCTCGACCCTCGACCCTCGACGAAAAGATGTTACCAGGTCAGTTAGCAGTGCTTCGGTTTTGTTTTCTCAAATTATTTCATTCTTTATTTCTTAAACTTCAATTTATCATGATAAGCAGATCCCTGTAGACTTTACTGCCGGGCTGGAAACGTGTTGTATGTAAAAGGGCCTGTTAAAGACGGAACTCGAGCAACAAAGAATATGAACGACCTAGATGTTTGCATAAAAGGGAAACCTGAGGTGAGCCTACTTTGTAACCACATTACAACATACGATGTTCTTAGTGACCCCATATTTTTTCAAAACCTCTCTTAATCGTGAAAAGGTTCCTTTCGAGCTACAAAGATATACGTCTATCAATTAGGTATTATTTGTTTCGTTGTTTACATGAACTTATCAAACTCATTAATACCAAGTTTAAACATTATCGTGATCATGTCTGTAGTTGGATATATGACCTTAATTAGCATAGATTTTTACGATTTTTGAGAAGATATATCAAACATTCAAGCTCGTCAAAAATACTCCGCTATGCGTCATATTTTCAACTCTCTTCTAGGTGTTTGGAAACGTGGTTTGATACATTACGCGGTACATTTAACTTGTACCGTTGTTAATGAAATGTATAACATACTATTCCCTAGATTGTGGGCTGCGATCATTTGCTGCATTCGAGAAAAAAGGCGGATCGTTGTGGTGTATGCGACGGAAAGGCCGACTCTTGTACTCACGAGATCAGCAGCTTTACTGAAAAGATCGCGAGTAAGTCAACGATAGCTAAATCTCAGCAAAGCATTGGTTGTTTTTCTTTTGGAATTTTGGCTAGTTTATTTTTCTTTTAACATTCCAAGATGCGCGTACTATTTGGGGGCCGTCCACATATTCATATTTTAGGGAGGGGTTAGGGGATAACGTAGTCAGTGCTTGAAGGTCAGCGAGGGGCGTGTTTGACCAGTAGCCGGTTGTAGGGTTGAACGGGTGGCCATGCACTGGCTCTCGCTGCTAAAATCCAAAACGTTATTAGGAAAACGTACACACGCAGATGCTTCAAGAAATCAGGAAGTAAAAACCTTATTTGATTGATATTTATATATTTTTTTCTTTTGATTTGAACAACAACAAATATGGTCGTTATCTTCAAGACACGTTAGTAATGTAACCTGTACGACTGGAATGCTGTGACTCGTGGGGCAGTAAAATTAATTACAAGTGGACGCTAAAAGGAAGGAAGTCAAACAGACATTAAGCGGGGAGCAGTTGAAGATGTCCACAACCCCTTTTGTAAAAGTTGAATTAATTCATTTGCAGACGTCCGCGACTCAGCTTTGATAACGGAACTGCCTCCTGGGACTTCTTACGCCTATTTCGAAAAAAGAGCTGGGAAAACATACAACGTAATAGGTCAGTAATACTAGAGGGTGATCGGGAAGTTAAACCGCAAGAAGACAGATGTAAATGGAGTAAATTGTACTACGAAAACGTATTGAAAAATACCTATTAAGCAAAACTAACACTTGCATATAATTACTCAAAGTAAATTTTTATTCAACAATTAGATTAGGAGTTTGAATTTTCTATCACGCGATAGCTAACAAGGGCACGACCTGAGTCAACTGTCACGCACAGCAAGAGTGAATAATCTAATTGTTTTAGGATAAATCTAATACTTAGTTTAAATCCTCTTCACAGAAATAAGAACAGCCGTCAGTTTGTTAACAACTGCACGCTGCTGGGATACTCACTACCTACAACAGAATATATGAGTGAGAAGCGTAGCCAATCAGAGAACGATAATCTTGATAGAACGCTGTTCAAAACAAATGTACACTTTCTTGTTATATTCTCCTTGTGTGTACAATAAAAACCCGCATGTAAGAAGTTACATTTTCTTGAAGTGTGGCAAAATAGGTTCTTGTTTTCTGTAGTTATCGGCAATTTAGGCTAAGTAGGTTCTTAATTAGGTTTTCAATTTATATAAAGGGGATATAGTTGTTGATTGCCAGAAAAAAAAATTTTTGGTCCTTGAATATATATATCTTATTAGACGTTTTGGTGTGCAGTATCGCTGTTTATTATCCAACTCTGCTTCCTAGAGTACAAATATCGTGCGAAACGAGTACAAATAACAGATATTTGTACTCGTCTCATGCATCCCGGCCGCGTGAAGTTCAAAACCTTGGCAAGTCAGAATTTTGGGGAAAGAAATCGTTGGATAATAAATCTCTTATTAGACGTTTTGGTGTGTAGTATCGCTGTATATTTTTACTCGTTATTTGTATTTTGACTCGCCCTACGGGCTCGTCAAAATACTGCACAACTCGTAAAAATATACAGCGATACTACACACCAAAACGTCTAATAAGATATATATATTTTTACGAGTTGTGCGGTATTTTGACGAGCCCGCGAGTCAAAATACAAACAACGAGTAAAAATATATATATCTTATTAGACGTTTTGCTGTGTAGTATCGCTGTATATTTTTACGAGTTTTGCAGTATTTTGACGAGCCCGTAGGGCGAGTCAAAATGCAAACAACGAGTAAAAATATACAGCGATACTACACACCAAAACGTCTAATAAGAGATTTATTATCCAACGATTTCTTTTCCCAAAATTCTGACTTGCTAAGGTTTTGAACTTCACGCGGCCGGGAGGAATGAGACGAGTACAAATATCGTGTGATATTTGTACTCGTTTCGCGCGTTATTTGTACTCTACGAAGCAGAGTTGGATAATAAACAGCGATACTACACAACAAAACGTCTAATAAGAGATTTATTATCCAACGATTTCTTTTCCCAAAATTCTGACTTGCCAAGGTTTTGAACTTCACGCGGCCTGGAGGAATGAGACGAGTACAAATATCTGTTATTTGTACTCGTTTCGCGCGATATTTGTACTCTACGAAGCAGAGTTGGATAATAAACAATATTAATTCACAACTGTATTATCTATGTTCTTGTAAATATAATTTTGAAATCTCAAAGTCACAATCTTGGTTAAAATGTTTATCATAATTTAACTGTAACCCACGTATAAAAGCGTCTGAATGGAGTAAACGCGGTTAATTTTTTAACCCTTTTACAGCTAACGGTAAATGTTTTCCTATTACGGTCAACTGAAAGTTTAATTATTAATTACCATTGTTTTACACTATATATAATATAGTAATCAGCTGAAAATATAATAAGGTCGGAAAATAGCGGGAGCTGTCAAAATGTCAAGGCAGCTGTCAAAGTGCTTGGTACGATCCATTTCAAAAACACATCCGCCATTTCCGGCGTTGTGAAATGACAGTACTTCGCCGAATTAGTTGAACTATACGCAAATGGAGTTCTTTACAAGACAATTGAGACCTTTTAGTTGCGCTAAAATTTTTTTTACGGTTAATGGTTTTCAATTTGCTTTACGGCTAAATTTTAAGCTTTTGGCCCTTTTACGGCTAACGGTTAAAACCCATTGAGACCCTCACATGAGAACCTGCTTGATCTTGCCTGGTTCGACAGGTTCTTATATTTTTAGACTTTGAAATTGTTAATTTCTGCCAGCAGGTTTTTAAACCACTAGGTTCTTACAGGCGGGTTTTTATTGTAGTATCCATCTCTGAGAGTCATTCTTTTACAAAGCTTATTCTTCTGGATTTTAACCATGAATTTCGTTGTTATCTAGGTATTCAGGATGTGTACGGAAAATACCTCATCAACGTACCTTATGTTTACTCCAAAACTATTACATATGCTGGAGCTAAGATAATCTACAAGCACCAGAACTTGAAATATAAAGATGTACTTGAGATACGTGGACCAACCAATGAAGCACTCAAAGTCGTGGTAGGATTTAGATGCTTTTCTAATTAAATTTGTTATTACAACTGAGGGGATGCTGGCCAGTTAGTCAGTATATACATAGCGCTTTCAGGAAGGTGAAATCTGGACTACCAGATTAATTTGGTGACAGGATTAGAGCCATGGATTTTAAATTCAGATCATTAAACTACTTAGCCATACCTCCTCCTAAACTACCCCATTAAGCTGAAATTTGATTTATAACTTCTGTCACTCTATCTCCCACCCACTCGCTCACATTCTCAATGGCTTATGCACAGTGAAATCTAATCTGATAGAGTGCATCGTAACCATGTACAGGTGCACAATAATTTTAAATTAATATTCTGTTTGTTCTTAGTTTCTAAGGGTACATGAAGAGACTCAAGGTGTAGACTACGCGATAAGAAGACCCCTCCTACCTGGTGAATCTTTGAATCTTTCCTACAATTGGCTGATTATGACAGATTGGTCTGTCTGCTCTAAGGATTGTGCAGGAGGTAAAAGTCAACTACACTAGACTTATTAAAGTTTAACATCTTTTGTAGTGTTGATTGAGTTAAAATGGTGGCGGTGGTTGTGGAGGGCTGGATGCAGGTTATGCAGATGTCGTTAGACAGACTTGTGTGTTATGCGCAGAGGCGTGGCACAGCTTTTTAAGAATTTGTTAATCAGTTAAATGTTTTGTATTAACTCTTTACTAAGTAATCAGTTTTATGGCTTATAGAAGCTGCAAAATCTTAAGAAACGTAACTGTCCGCTTATAAAGTTAAAAAACAGGGACCAGGCAAGTTTAGTCGCTAAGTAGTTTAGTGATACCTGGGAAGGTTTTTTTTGTTCTATTGTTTTGGAGATGGATGCATCAAGCGTGGTCTTGAAATCTTTTCTGGCATTTAATCTTCACCTAAGTCAAGTATTTTAAATAATGTTTTCGTTATTCCTCATTGTAATAAGTTAAAAATGGTTCAAACTTTATTACAATAACACGCTACTATTGAGCAGTAACGCCCGTGTTAACGTTACATCTACATAATTTATTTACAAAATCCTATAAGGACATACAGCAAATTCCAGTGCAAGGTGCAAAGATAAAAATGAGTGAATATGTATGTGTAGCTAAAGTAATGAGTAATTTCGGTACAATAATTATGAAATAAATGGAATTTTGTAAAACTAAAACTTAAGCAGAGAGATAATTATTCACAGCCACTTTAAAGGTACTTGGAGAGTACTACTAAATCACCAATGAAATGCAGAGATGCTTGATCATTCAGCATACACTTACGAGGTTTAATATAGGTATACTAGTAAAAGGAATTGATTTCTCAAATTATTTAACAATCCATGCGTTACCATAAACGGAAAGAAGTACTTCATTAGTCGTGTCTGATGAAGGTAAATGGAACGTGTGACAGAATATCTTATTGATTTAGTTAACTTTATTTCACATCGGGTGTATTTTCTCGTGTCTGCACTCCATGAGATGGTTGTCTGGAAGCAGAATATATGAAACTTGTCTCGTTTCAAATCATTTCAGTCAGAAGAGAATGTGAAAATGTTCCATTTGATCGACCCCTTTGTTTGTTTGTTTGTTTGTTACTTCAGGTACTCAAGAACGAGACGTCCGTTGTATTTTAGCAAGCGACAATTCTGTTGTATCTGATGGAGCCTGCGACTTATTCGCCAAACCACCAAGCTCTCAGCAATGCAACATGCAAGCTTGTACACCCGAGTACGTAATTACCTAATTATAAAACTGACTTTAGTTCATAAACTTTCCAGCAAATAAAGGACAATTGCATTATCGTAATATGATACGCGGGAAGCTATGCTTTTTCAAGTTATTTGGGAGATGGATTTATCAATCTCAGCATTGAGGTATTTTTACTCGGGCTTCCGTAGGAAAGCCCGAGTCATAAAATGCAAGCCGTTGTAGTTCGCCAAAAGGGGGGTCATGGTCCCAGGCGTTCCACGCGTAGAGAGTGGAAACTGGGGGTGGGAGTGCGACAGCTTGTGTTATCATGTACTCACTCTTCGTGAACAACATAATTTACAAATTGCTGTGTTTTGTGAAGAAATTCTTGGTTCATCTCACATACAAAGATGTCGATCGTATTCGCAACGGGTCGTTCTACAAATTATATTGCTTGAAAACCTGACAAATAAGAAAATTTCAGGCCAATGAGTCATGCACGAGTTCAAATTACGACAACACTGTTAAAAACCTGACAACTGATTCAAAAACAAACTATGAGACGAACACCTCAGATGTTAAAAAAATCAAGAATCGTCGAAAACAGAACTTAGAGATGAAGCAAACAACACGCAATTGGATAAAGTGGATACTCAACGAATCAAATTGAATAGTAAATACAGTGTATTTGAGCGTAACTGTTGTGTTGAAATCCTGATTCTTTTAATTGTTTTTATTGCGCTCAATAAGCTTACTTGATCTTGCGTTACGAAGCCCGAGTAAACGCTCTTAGATCGTCTAGTTGGGTTTAATGCTCACTTAATGAGCCCAGGCACGTGGAGGCAACTTTTACCAGAATAGTCACTGAACGATTACATGTAGGTCTAACTATTGAGACCAATTTCACTCACTCCTGTCCTTTCCAAGTTGGCTGAGGACTTTTTTGTTCCCGGTTCAAGTACCACTGAAGCCCTAATAAGTATGACTCATGCCTGGTACAGTGCTACCGACGGTAACGGGGCGTCTGTAAGGGTGACTCTCTTTGATTTTAAAAAAGCTTTTGACCTCATCGACCACCGGATTTTGGTCAGGAAGCTGGGTACTTTTAACATCCCTGATGCTTTCATCTCTTGGACTTTCTTACCTCGCGCAAACAGCGTGTCAAACTCGGCCACGACTGCTTTTCAGAATGGGCCGCGGTCCCAGCGGGGGTTCCTCAAGGTACAAAACTAGGGCCGTGGCTGTTTATTATCATGATCAACGAGCTGGATGTTCCTGGCACTGCTCTGTGAAAGTATGTTGATGATACCACTATTTCGGAGACGATAAGAAAGAATAAAGACAGTTTCATTCAAGCTGCTGTTGACACCCTAGCAAGACGCGCGACCGAGGATAAGTTTCAACTAAACGAGACAAAATGCAAAGAACTGCTTATAAACTTTAGCACTAACAACCTTACTTCTTTCGATCCAGTAGTTGTTAATGGCATGCCTATTGATTTAGTTACTAGTGCCAAAATACTGGGCCTTAACATCTCCAACGATTTGAAAAGGAATTGTCACATTGACTCCATTATTAAGAAAGCCAAAAAGCGCTTGTATAGCTTATCTCAGCTTAAACGCTCCGGTCTTGGTACCCGCGAGTTAGTCCAGTTTTTCTGCACCTGTATTCGTCCGATCACAGAATACGCTTGTCCTGTCTTTCATGACGGCCTCCCCGTGTACCTCTCCAACGAACTTGAAGGAGTACATAACCGGGCTACGCGCATCATTTTTCCTCTTTGCTCATATAACGAGGCCTTGGTTGCATCAGGCCTTACTAAACTTTCAGAGCGCCGCCAAGAACTAGTTGATAAACTATTTAAGAATGTTTTACAGAATGAACAGAACAAGCTACATGAACTTCTTCCTGCTCTGCTCGCAACACATGTACCTTTAACCTAAGAAATATGCGGAAGTTTAAGCCAGCTTTTAAGACGAACAGGTTTCGAACTAGTTTTATTACCTTTAACGCCCTTAAGGCTTGAACGGTTTTAGTAGTTTTTTATAATATAATATAATAATAGTTTTTTTTGCTGTTTTAAATCACTTATAGTCCTTTTGATGTAATTATCAATATTCGATTTTTTGTAAATAATCGTATAATTCAACTTTTAGTTGCAAATCGGTTATTAATAAACTATCTATCTATCTATCTATCTATCTATCTATCTATCTATCTATAACTATATGTTGGTTCAATGAAATGTAGGTCTAAATATTGATATCCTTTCGCACGTGGGTAATGAGGTATCTAAGAAATTTTGAATAGAAAATGAACGGAACTCTTCACTTCCAGGTGGTACGTTACAAAGTGGTCGCCCTGCTCCAAGACTTGCGGCCGTGGACGTCGGACACGAAATGTCATCTGCCGGCAAAAGGTTTCCTCCACGGAAACCACAGACGTACCAGAGTCAGAGTGTTCAGCAGAAACTAAGCCGGGACTTGCTTCAGAGAGCGAAGTCTGTAATGAAATACTTTGTCCTGCTGAGTGGGCTGTTAACTCAAGCTGGTCCACGGTAAGGGCGCAGAAGCCCAAAACTGGATCCCATCAAATTTGTCCAGATTAAAGGTCGCTAAGGGCTACCATAGACTAAACATTAAGTTGTCGACAACTAGATTTTATCGACAACCGATTGTGATCGATACGAGAATATCACGCATTGGAGTGTTAGCTGTAGATATCAGGTTAGCGAGACTATGGGAACTGTGGTTCACTAGGCATACTCAAAACACATTACGCATGCTCAAGCCACCAAGTTTTCGAAAACTAAACCAATGATTCCCACACACGGCGAAAACGGTCAAAATCGTCGTTATCGACCAATAGAACAGTTTTCCTTTTAGTTATCGACAACCCATCTCACACACTGCAATTGCCAATAATATTTAGTTCATGTTGTCGATTACAAGTAATTGTCGACAACTAAATGCTTAGTCTGTGGAGGCTCCAAGCGAGAAAGAAAAACTATTTTGAACAACGATAACTTAGGCGGGTCGCTGGAAGACTAGGACGGTAAGGTAGATTTTGTATCGTACGTTGTATAGAATGCTTTTCAGAAAAGTGAATATATGACCTAAGATCATAAATTGGCCTCGGTAAAGTCTTTCATTTTTTTTTCCAATTAGCTCGTTAAGTACACGCAATCTTAAAAGTCATGTGATGGTTGCTGACTGTGTTAATGTATATCAATTCTTCTCCTCTCAAGTGTTCGACCCCGTGTGGTGCCGGCATCATGACACGTCAAGTGGTCTGTCAACAAACTGCTGAGGACGGAATAACATCAATAGTATCGGACTTGGCATGTGCTTACTTTCGCAATAAACCAGCCACTGAAATATTGTGCAACGTAAACATACCATGCCATGGTGACGTAAATATTCAAGGTATTGATATCAAGTACTGCATAAAACCAAGAGAAGGAGAGATAATTTAAAAAAAAAAAGTTCTTGGTTTTCTTCTTCTTCTCCGTCTTCTTCATCATCATCATCACCATTGTAGTCCGCCTCTTTCTTACCGACCTATATGGAAACTGTAATGACGAAATCTGCCAATTAACACAATTGTTAATTCTAGTGGAGTCTGTCGAGAGCTCATGTTTCTGTAATAACATTGATGAACAGAAATTTTGTAATACCGTAAGTTGATAGATTGATTTCATATTCCAGATCTATGTATTATTTAATCTTCAATACTGGGAATCTGTGAGCACGTTGCACACGAGCACAATTGTTAATTACTCAGCTATAAATAAAATTTTCAGTTTAAATGCACAATATTTTTTATGAACGGCGATATTTTTCATGATGTAATGCTTTCGTGTTAGTTTCAGTTGTGTCATTTTATGATTACTAGGTACAAATCTGCTCTGTAGTCCAGATCCTTGCAAGAATGGTGGAACTTGTAATGGTAACTCGGTGGAAAGCCCGTGTTTATGTCTAACTGGTTTTACTGGTTCCTTATGCGAAGGTAAAATAGTCATGAGCTTAAGATTTAGACAATTCTACTCGCTCTTCTAAGTTTGCAAACGAAATCTCATGCGTAGTAACACCCAAACAGCATTGAATCAGCGTTTGAAGTTGTTACCAAGACAGAATGAGGCTTAGAGAGTTGATCTCAAATATACATTTAGGTATCTCTGGATCTCTGTCAAGTTATTCACTCTCGGCTTTAGAAATCTAAGGAGTGTTGAGAAATAGACAATGTTGTGATACTCACGAGGACAGCTCAGTAGGCTGAACACGCATGTTCATCCTCGACCAAAACATCTACGTAACGCGCGTGGTACAATATCCACTGGAAGACTGGATAGGATGATTACCTTGTGATAACCTTGCCCCCAGTTAGGATTGACTCTCAAACCCTCCAGCCTCTCTTGACGCTATGCAGTTATTCCTGATTA
>OZ026599.1:38522436-38524936 GCA_964020085.1 Micromussa lordhowensis | reverse complement strand
GACGCATTTCGTGTCATTTCAGTTTCCATCTGCGTCAAGCCAAGCGTTACCAGTTTGTCACTCTGCGTACCTTAAGTTCTTTACTACTGTCTCACACTTGTAAACATCGATGGGCCAGATGCTCAGTTATCTCAGAGACTCTCAGTAGAGTCAACTATTTACAACAAAGCTATCTGGTTTATAACAATGTCAATTTTAGCAGGAAAGAAAGGTAAAATTTTGGCTAAAGAATTCAAGGCATCTGCCGCACTACCCTGAAATTACTTCCAGCTAAACTAACATACTTTGACCCTCAGATGCTTTCCTTTATAACATGCCTCGTGTGCTTTGATCGAAAAAATTGAACTACTTGCTTTTCTTTAGTGGCACAAACTATATGTGATGTTGACAATCCATGCGTTAACGGAGGAACTTGTAACAGCACTTCCGATAACCCCGCACAATACTCGTGTGAATGTGGCGACTGGTTCAATGGAACAGACTGTGAAGGTAATTGAAAGCTTGCACCTTAAATTTTCGAAAATTTAAGGTGGCCCTGAACCCCCTCCGTAGAATGTTTTTAAACTTTGCAAAAAGTTGCATCTTATCATGTTAATTACATTTTGATAATAAAAAGTGTGGGTCACGGAGTTCGTTTTCGAGTTATAAGCGCTTAAAGCTAAAATTAAGGGTGTTTTTAACAGGTCATATTGTTGGTATGGTATACCATATGGTAACCTATTGTGCCACAAAATTGAAAGTAACTTGTTCACTAATGATTGGGCAGTTTTTTGATACCATGATTTTGGTATCAACCGTTATAGAGTGGTTATAATGACCCATCAAGCTCTAAGTCTTGGAAAGTATTGGAAACTGTTTCGAGCCACCTTAAGGCCCTTGTCATTTGAAATGTTAGGGCTGGTTTCTAAGGAAACATAAGATTACAATTAAATCAATTTATAAAACAAAATACATGCTAATTCTTAATCAGTACAAGTGAAATTCTTTAAAAAGATAGATGATTATTTTTTTTTTATTTCAGCGCGAATCTTTCCATGTGATAGTGAGCCTTGTGTTAATGGAGGCACTTGTACAAATGATGACGTAGACGTTTCATTATATCACTGTAGCTGCACAGGCGGGTACAGCGGTAAAAACTGTCAAGGTATGTTCCCTCTATGTACTTTTTACATGATCTGGTCCCGCTTTCTTATCTAAAATAATTGTTGATTGTATTTTTTTTCGCTTAGGGCAATGGTAGGAATTGGTCGGTGAGGTGCATATCTCCCCATTCTTTCCCCCAGACCCTTCGCTTTCTTTACAGGGTGCCGTCCCTCGTGCGCAAAAGAGAAGAACTCTAGAATCGACAACGATAACAAACCGTCAAATAGTCCTGATAGCAATAAATCACATAGACAAGACTGGTTAACTCACTCTCGGAAGTGCACAGCAAACCGATTCTATAATACGCTGAGCTAGTTAGTAAGATTTAAGGCAATTATCATGGGTATAAAGGGGGTAAGTTTCTAAAGAAACTGTGGTGCTGTGTCCGTGGTCAAGTGATCAACCCGGAACTTTTAAATGCGCACGCGCACGATGCAAAAACATGTCCTTTTATTCGTAACGTTGAGAAAATATCCGGCTCCAAGCGATCTATAAAGATCACTGATCATTTCACCTGTACCTCAGCCAATGCCGTCTACTGCATAACTTTAATCTTTGCAAAAAGTTATACATCGGCGAAACAGGGAGACGACTAGGCGACCGATTCCGAGAACACCTTCGTGATGTAGAGAAAGACGACGAAAACGCATCTAAACTGGTCGCGAGACCATTCTAAGCAACATATGGCAGTCTGCGGTCTTTCCCTACATTAAGGAAGCATGGAAAGCCGCAAAACTCTAGAACAAAAATTTATTTTTCAAATCGGCACTCTTAATCCTCACGGTATCAACAAACGATTTTCATTTAACTAATTTATTTTGTTGTTTTTCACGTTACCATGCACCAACCCATAGCGTAGCTCCATCTTTCTTTATATAAACCACACACAACCCACAATTCCTCGATTCACTCCGACGAAGGGCTAACGCTTGAAACGTCAGCTTCCGAATCTCTTTACGGCGGCCAATTCACATTATCAACTCAGTTGATAAAATCAAATTATCATGTGTAGTTCAATAGAAAGTATGAGCGGGGTATGTAGGTCTTCGAAACGAATTTCTGGTTTATTTCAGTACGGTTGTCAAAAAATTAGAGATTATGATCATGAAAACTATTTCACAAAGCAGTAGGTGTTCTCTACAACGTGCCAGAAAAGCGGTAGGGGAAAAAAAACTCGTTTTTCTCTTTCCTTTTCATATTTTAGTTCCTTCTTTCACGAGAATCGCTTGCTTCAATATTGGAAGCAATGTCCTGCCCGATGTACTCGGCGACTTAACATACCTGGTCAAACAGGATAGGTTACAAGAATCAATCAGCGCATGCGCTGAGTTGGCCTTTGGTAGAAGCTACAAGTTCT
>OZ026599.1:38502436-38519936 GCA_964020085.1 Micromussa lordhowensis | reverse complement strand
TCGAAAGTTATGCAAACCCTCGACTACGTCTCGTGTTTGCATAACTGTCCCTAATTCTACCAACCCTTCTCGTGTTTAGATGAAGCTATATAAACACGAACAAAGTGCACTATTGCTTAATACACGACTTAGGCTTCTTCATTTGCCTTATGACACGTGTGGGAGATGGAGGGGAGCTCGAGCGCGCGCTGGATGACGTGTTTGATACATGTTGCGAAAAGCGATTTGAGAAAAAACTTTGCAAAAGTCGCTAAAATTCTCCTAGTATTCTAGTATTCGAAAACAAATTCGGCCAAGTTGTAGAAAAACCTTTCCACTTCTTTTTGTATTTGTTTGGTTTCGTGAAAGCAAGGAAATTTAGAGATTCAAGACTTTTTGGATTGCGTTCAAAATGTTTAGGCAAAGAGTTGCCACCCTGCCAAATGATTATAAAAATAGAAAAAAAATTGCGAGTGCGAAAGGGCCTAGGTACGAGTGGAGCTACAGTGTTCCGCAGGACTTGTAGATAGCGGTTTTCCCTGTCAGGTAGCGTAAGAAAAGACAACAGGAGACAAAGGTAAACTATTCCTTCTTTTCATTCATTTATTTAATCTCTTCCTACTCAGCGAGATCGTGTGCTCCCTGTATTTTCACCAAAGTCCTGTGCACATGGTATAATTTCAGGTTGATCCTTCGCCAATAGCCATTTCAATTTTCATTTCAAGTGAAAATGAAAACTCCGATTAAACGGTGAATTTGTCACACAAGCAGGCTTTTGATTAATATTACTGATTTCAATGGTGTTAAAGACGATTTTGCTAGATTGTGACAAGATTTTATCGAAAGTTATCCAGATTTGCCATGTTTTTATTGCCAATACATCATCACGGATGTAAATATATATGAAATAATTCTTCACTTACATTCTTCACTTACATCATCACGGAGTTATCTGCGGAATTTATTATCTGCTTCCGACTCCATTGCTTTGATTCTCTCTAGATCATATTACTCCGTTTTTTTCTGATTTGAACAATCTCGAGTTTACCTCATACCAACTTTACGATCGATCACTAAGGAAACAATCTATTTTAGTCTCCATAGTTAGTCTAAATGTGGAGTACACGTAATCAGAAATATTAATTCCACTACTTCCCCCATTTGATTGCTATCTCTTTCAGCCGCTTCTTTGTAAAATAAATTAACGGAATTTTTTAGTTTTTACGGCATACTAAAAAGTAAGAATCAAATATATTATATCATCAAGGAAATTGTCAGAGCAGGTTGATCTCCAACAACTTTCGCTGAAACTTCCTGACAAGATTCCTGGATTAGATTCCTGGATTCTCTGCGGTCTTCTTTAAAGAAATGGCTTCTCAATGAATAGGTGTGAAATTTGAAGTGATATAAAAAAGGAAATTGTTAGGATTAAGATGGGTTGGAAACGCTACCAGACAGTTGACCCCCGCAAAAGAGAGCCCCTGGTTGCTAGGGGACTGTTTGGTATCCGTCTACTAATTCTTCACTTCAAATTTCAATTTTCCAAATCCATCAAATCTTCAACATTTCATATTTTCCTCAATTTAACCTATCCTTTGAGAAAAAATATCTCTTTCCCAAAATGCCCAAAAATCACCCAAAAATTTACACAAAACCGCCAAACGGTGGTTAATGAGATAAGCCGAGAGATTTAGTGTCGCTTGAAACGTGACCAAGATATTGGCAGAAAGGCCATGTTAAGCGACCTCAAAACAGACTTCACGTGTACTCCCGCCTTAATCCCGGTTGCAAATTTTAAATGGACACATTCGTTTTGTTATTGTGCTTATGTTGTAATCGCATGAACAGGGCTATAATGAATTTTCTCGTGGATCATTCTACCCTGCATAATTTTTGCTTTCATTTTTTACAGTTCAAATCTACCCATGTGATAGCAATCCCTGCCAAAATGGCGCCACTTGCAGTAATGATGCTAACGACATTTCCAAATACAAGTGCCAGTGCCGAGACTGGTTCAGTGGAGTAAACTGTGAAGGTAATCAGTCAAACAAAAACAAAATATTATGATAATGCACAAAGGTGACAGTTTCTAAAGAAACTGCAGAGCTGCGTCGGCGAGCAAGTGAATCAGTTAGCTATTTTTCTACTTAAAGGCTATAGAAGAAAATTAATCGTCGTCATGAGATCGTGAAGCTGACGTTTCGAGCGTTAGTCTTTATTAGTAAAGGCTCGAAACGTGAGCTTCACACAAACTCGCTAGGTACGGCGGTTAAGGTTAAGGTATGCCTTTAGAGGTGTCTCACGTCCAAAGCGATGTACCGCGTTCGGTTTAAACTGTAGATATCCAAACCCATATATCAAAAAAACGCTTAAGGTGGCTCAAAACAGTAATATTTCCGTAAGAAGCCTGGGCTCTAACGCGCACTTCAGCGCGAGGAATGACGCAATCACCCGAGGGGTCGTGAGACGCGCGCGAGATAACTCAAAACAAACATGGCGTCGTGCCCGAGGCTTACTTCGTAAAACTTTGTTTCGCCAAACTTAGTGAGCTGTTTACGATATCGCTTGTTTTTACCTTCGAAAATATCCATCCTTCAGGTAATTTCAAATGAAAAAAATTCTTTTAAACTGCTGTACTGGAACGTGAACGAAAAGTTCACGATCGATCGTGCTGGCTATCAATCTAAACAACAGCAGGAAAAAATACAAAAAAGTTGTCTTCGTTCTTTTTACTAGGCCACCTTCACCTTCGGGTATTTGTGGTACTTTTCCTATACCGCTTGTGCTGCTAACGACAACAGCGAAAAAGAAAACACTATTTGCGGGTATCCACGCCTCTTCGCGTGGAATTGCGGGCTTCACTGAGCAGCGCAGTGCCATCAGGCTTGCGCAAAGTGCGATCTTGCAAGGTCAAGATTCTAATTTGCGCGTAGAACGCGCGCGAAAAATTCCTTATTCACGAAGCTAATATCTCGAAAACGGATCCGGTGACCCTACTTTTTTAATGCAAAAACTTATTCAACAGCAAGAGCGGAATGCATGTGCGAAATTTTTTTTAATTTAAGCAAAATCTACTCCGCGGAATTTTGTCTAATTTTCCCTTTTTCTTCTTCTGTGTCTAGTAAAAAGATTTTTATCAAAAAAGTATGGGGTCACCGGCTTAGTTTTTAAGATAGATGCCATTAATGGTAAAAAAGTGGGTCAAGTTTGTTGCTATGCAACAGGACAGTGCTACCTTAATTTATGACTTAAACGCCACGAGAGTTATCTTACAAAAAATAGAACAGTCATTCAAAACAGAACACTTCCAAGCCTGGAAAATCGCACCTGGTTCTGCAAGTGTCAAAAAAACAGAAAACTGTTTTGAGCCACCTTAACTGGTAGCTTTAAAAAGGGACCGAAATGATGATTCGGAGACTCACATTTAGAGGTGACTGCCTGGGAGGCAAGTGTTGCTCCCGATAAGGACTCCAACACTGCTATATACAGATTATGGTACGATTAATGCGTAAACGCAAAGCTCAGTTTAAGCTTTTACTCATAGCATCGGAAACGAAAAAAATAGAAAAACGCCTGAAAGGGAAAAATTGCAATGCAATCCCTTAAAGTTGATACATTATACTTAGTCCAAGGAATTACAATTCACTGTTATATTCAACAACAACATTATTATTTATTATTTTCTCATTATAAATATGCAAATACTGCAACATTCGCTATTATCATATTATCAATATCATATTTTATTATAAGTCGTTGGAGTGGATTTTTATCTCGCAATAGAGACCAAGCTGTTTTTTTTTTCAGTGTAACAAACTTTGATATGTAACCTTACCTTTTCATGTTTTTTTCTTAGTTGCTCAAACAATCTGCGATACTGATAACCCATGTTTAAATGGTGGACATTGTTCAAGTAATACAAGCAGCCCGACACACTACACTTGTGACTGTGGAGATTGGTTTAAAGGCACAAATTGTAAAGGTATCGTCTTTTTTTTTTCTCAATTACTGAGGTTCCATCAAGGCCGCGGTCAGGTCGATTTAAAATTGAAGAAAGTTCTAATTAATCGACCATCTAAAAATCAGCTAATGTGACCAGTACCTCACAGTAAACTTACACCTGTCTGTAGCGCCCATTATAGACGTTAGAAACCAGTAGAGCTGGCAAAGTTTGCATACGAGACAAGCGGTCCATCAGGCCGGAGCTTATATGAAGCATGAAGCGACAAGGAGTATTTCTACTCCCCCTCACGCTGGATGGGATGCTAGTCTATCGCAGAGTTGTTCGAAAGGCGTTTAACGCTAACCCAGGATTAATTAAGAGTAAACCGAGATCATTTATTCTGGTATAAATTGTTTTTCAATTCTTATGCTTTGTGTAGTTTGAGACCAGCTGAAAACTGAAATACAAACAATGTAGATAGGAAATCTTACCGGAATAATATAAAAATGCAATCAAAATTCTCACGAACCCTGGAACAGCTTAATCGGTCTTTGAGCAACAAGTTAAGTCCCTAAGAGGAAATCGACACTGTGAGAGTAAAGAGTCTTGTTCAAAACACAACACAATGTCACCAGCCAGGGTTCGAACCTGCTTTCTATATCCGGAGGCGAGCATACTAACCAGAGGCCAACGCGCCTCCCTAGAAAGAAGGACAATGGTGTCCAGAATAGAAGAAGGCAATACTTTCACATTAATACCAGCTCCGACGAAACAAATCGTCTAAATTATGGCACTTTAAACTTCATAACGTGCACCTGTTCTTTTTTTTTTCAGTTCGAATCTATCCGTGTGACAGTAAGCCTTGTGTTAACGGAGCCACCTGTAGCAATGATGACAAAGATGTTTCTTTATATCACTGCAGCTGCACTGAAGACTACATTGGTAAAAACTGTCAAGGTACAAAAGTTTTCCAGCGAGAAAACTGGTCAAAAAAATTGAGCAAATAACTATAGAGATTTACGTAATTATAGGTAGTTTACACTCATTGACTGTTTTGTTTGTTTGTTTTGCTTATTTTTGTTTTCAAGAGGGATGGGTAGCAATAGTTCTCTTATCGTTGATAGGGGGTCATCGAGGAAGAATCTGCGTTTTTACAATTTCTAAAAGTAGAAGAGATAGTCGCCGTAAACCTTTAATAACTACGGTATTTGAATCGAAAAATCAAAAGTTATAGCAGAAAAAAAAACAAAGTTAGAAGCAATCGGATAATCGTTTTAAAACTGAACTCGGTAAGTGTCTATTAACACTTGAGCATCTCAGACAAGCTATTAGTTACTAATGAAGCAAACACATTAAGATTTTTCTCAACTACACTGATTCATTGAAATATAAAATATTACATACGATCATTTTCTTCTATACCACATGTAATCCGGATCAGACTTCATAATGCAAGTTATTTCCGATATCCTTGATTTGACGACTGCATGATGTTTCCATTTTCATCTTAATATACATTACATTTTTCTAACCATGATATATTTTCCTCTTTGCTTTCTCAGTGCCTTCTTTCAGCAAAATCGCTTGTTTTGAAGCATCAAGCAAATTACTACCCGATATACTCGGAGATTTCAGGGACATTGTCAAAGACAACAAATTTCAGCAGGCTATCAGCGCATGCGCTGAGTTAGCCTTTGATGAGAGCTACAAGTTCTTCGCACTAGGATATCATGGCATATGTCGGTCAGGGCCGAATGCACGGCAACAGTATCACAGCAAAAGCTCTGTTCGTGATACGAACTGTCCGAATGGCATCGGTATCGACAAACGCATTGAGGTCTACACTTTTGGTAAGTTTACTTTCGGTCCCATTTCTAGGCAGTAGTGGAAACTTCTTTGATAGAAAGCAGTTTTTAACACATTACAATCTCTGTCATGTTTATTTACGTGTTTTTCATGCAAAGAACTCCAGAACAAATATAATATTTTACCTGATCGCGCCTTCAATGATATATCAGGTGAGTTATATTTGGTCGGTTATACGGCTATTAATTTTCCTCTCTTTTAATTCTTCCTACAGAATTGCTTCCAAAACGAAATCCTATGGGTTGCTTTCAAGAGAAAAAAAAAGACAGACTAGTTAACATCAAGTTCGGGAGTTTTTCCAGCTCGTACAAGGCGTCAGATCCACACGCGACAGTTATCAAATGCGCGCACCTCGCGCGCGACATGGACTACGAATACTTTGCCGTTCGAGACTTTGGTGACTGCTGGACAGATAAAAACATACGTGACAATTATAACAGATTAGGGACGGCCCTTCCAGAAAAGTGTGTGGGAGGGGTGGGTGCATCCCACACCAACTTCGTGTATCGACTGAGGCCTGCATTCACTGGTCCAAACGTGTGCGACACTTCACCGTGCAAGAATAAAGGAACATGTGTGGTGCATTTCAACAATCGTAACAGATACTACTGCGAGTGCGGCGACTGGTTCATTGGAGACAATTGTGATGGTAAGTACAGTAGAACGCTATACGTGCTACATGTGCCTCGCTTCTCCTCAGTCCGCGATGGTAAACATTCAATAAGATTCTTACGCTCGTATCCTTAGTCAAAACTGAACCTGTATAATAGGCAGCGAACAATTTTAAAAATAACATTACGCGAAGAAACCTTACTGTTTTCATTGAGGGCACCTACACAATGTGTGTCTTATGCACTACTTGAGGATTTTAGACATTTTATACACATATAGTCACAATTACTATTATCACGATTGCAAACAGATGAGTAAATTTTACGTTTCACATTCTTCACTTTGAACAATTTTAGCAAGTGTACAATGTGATTTCTCTTATTCATTTATTTTTATTACTTTTTATTTTATTTTAGTATTTGAGTGTTCACAATTAGTTATTTTAGCTAAATACTCCGAGACTTAAATACAGAGACTTAAATAAAGTTCCTTCCTTCCTTCTTTCCTTCCTTCCTTCCTTCCTTCCTTCCTTCCTTCCTTCCTTCCCTCATTCATTCATTCATTCATTCATTCATTCATTCATTCATTCATTCATATCGATCCAAATAAGGCGCGCCAACGCGGAAATCTTAATTTTTAACTTGAATGCCTGCCGTACATTCTGTATCCACCGCTGACATTATCAAGATTTCGAATCACGAAAACGGTTAACCATCATCAACTACCACAAAGCTGAAACAAAATTTCTATACGCTACATAACACAAAATGCACATACATACGTTTATTGCACGTCCCCAAGAGGCTTTTCAGTGAAATATGTTACAAACAACAATAAAATACGATAAAACATAGTACTATGAAGACAGCTTAACGATTATTCAAGTACCTCCGACCCGCCCCACGTTCTTTTTGCAACAAGTCCTTTTTGTTCCTTGAAAGTGCAAGAAGTCATTTTGAGGCAAAACGGTTTCTATAGCTAATTAGGCTGTCTATGCGTTTTTATGCACACTAAATTTAAAACGGAGGTTTTTGGATTACCAGCCAATATATCAGGCCGTGATCCAGATTTTGCTGAATATACGATGCAAGAGATTCTTCACCCACGTCCTTCAACATTATTAACAATTGGTTTTTTCTTTTGCAGTTCAAATCTACCCATGTGACAGCATTCCCTGCCAAAATGGCGCCACTTGCAGTAATGATGCTAACGACATTTCCAAATACAAGTGTCAGTGCCGAGACTGGTTCACTGGAGTAAACTGTGAAGGTAATAAATCAAAGAAAAATAACGTATTATGATAATGAGTAGAGAGGAAATAGCGAAGGACAAGCAACGATCACAAGCATGTATAGTTGTTTGTAGACAGTGACACCACTATTGTTTTTATCCTTCAGTTTTTTTTCATTAGCGTTACCATTACTATAATTATATGCTAATATGTACTTTACGGTGCCGCCATCGTTTCCATATCTCTTTTTTGAATTGCACCATTTACGAGCCCTGTCGAAATAACGCCTGAATTTCAAGAAGTTGTTTGATCATAACCATACGGAAAAAGTTGCATGTGATTCTCTACCACAAATACCGTAACTGTGATTAGTTTACTTTCTTAATGAAAAGGGTAAGTTTCTAAAGAAACTGTGGTGCTGCGTAGATGGGGAGTATTACAAGATAATTTGGTTTTATCTTTGATAATGTGAATTGGAAATCGTAACGATTTTCGAGAGGTGACATTTCGGGCGTTAGCCCTTCGTCGATTCAGTCTCCGAAGAAGAGCTAACGCTTAAAACGTCAGCTTTCGAATCTCTTTACGGTGGCCAATTCACATTATCGACTCAGTTGGTAAAACGAAATTACTTTCTTAATAGATTGGGAAAAACGGTTAAAGCCTTTTTTCGCTCAATTAACGGCTGATAAATGTACGCAAACTTGTTTTAGGTCAGACTGTAAGGTCTTGTAACGGCATGTTCCTGATCAGGCAAAAATAAAACCACTGAATATTTTAAAATGTAATAAAAAAAGGTTAAAATCGTCGGAAAAAGGAGTGAATTATTCCTTTGTGATTTAGCTGTGTAAAATGTATCAAATATTTGAAAGCTGTAATGATATCGATGGCATTTAATATCATTTTTGACCTCAGTTTTACTTCTATTAAATTTGCTGGTGTATTGATCTTCCTCGGAAGTCTCCAGTAATCCATGGTTATCTTCGAAACTCTTCGGTAATCTTTGGAAATTTTTAGATTTGGTATGGTTCATATGGCCTCAGGGCAATTTTTGTAGAATCTTCGGAAATCTTCGGTAAGTGGTTTACCCTCGAAAATCGTCAGAAACGTCGTTATCAGTATATTTATATAATAAACAAAATAAGAAATGGTTGCTTCTAGATATGGAATTCCTCTTCTTGTGTCAACAAATTATCTTCCTCAATCGGTGCGCTTACTCGTGAGATATTGAATTGAACTCTCGAAGAGAAATTCCATATTTGCGTCCACCCATGTATTACTGTCTGTATCTTCTGCTTTCCCTGTTTAGTTGCCCAAACAATCTGCGATACTGATAACCCATGTTTGAATGGTGGATATTGTTCAAGTAATACAAGCAGCCCAACACACTACACTTGCGACTGTGGAGACTGGTTTAGCGGCACAAATTGTGAAGGTATCATCATTTCTACCTCATGTCCACGTGACCAAAGTCACGTGGACACGAGGTTATTGAGTCCTGTTAAGACATTCCTGTGTAACCATGCTTGACGTTCGTAATGTAAGATTCATGTGAAGGGCGGCAGATAGATAAGTATAGATAAACATGGTTCAGGGACCTTGCGGGTTAATCAATTTTGACTACGAATGACAGGGACAAAACCGACGATGAATTGACGACCATAGACGGCGTTTGTTGCTACTGATTTTGGAAGTACGAGTTTCAACCACGCTGTACAGATCCAAGACACCTTATCATTTTTTTTAAAGGGGACTGGGATATAGACCTTGGACTGTCAAGCATTTATAGATATAAGCGAGAGGCTGTTTTTAGCGTTTTATTTTATTAGTTTATAAGCCCTCGCTTCACGCAACTCACATGCGTTTAAATAAAAGCGTCAAATAGACGTATTTCAGTCACGCAGAAACATGTAAGATGACAATGAGCGGTTTAAAAGCTAACCTCTATAGCGCATTTCCTGCTAATAAGCAGACAGATAAATAACTTGCAAAAATTAATTGTTAGGACTATGGAGGCAGGTCAAATTTTATTCGTAGAATTAACGGAAGTCAAAATATATCCCGTCTACTTGATCTACGCTTGCATTACATTTGTTTGTTTTGGCAGCGGATATTTGCGCACTAAACACGTGACACGAGGCAGCCCAGGCCAAGGCCTTTGATTTTTTTCTACCTGCGGAGTTTCCTGGTCGCGTTTAGTTCCCTTTCCAAAGTTAAAAACAACAGAGTTCCTCGTATTAATCAACCTCGTATGGCCAGTGACAAACAACAGGTTTAAAGCTAGGTTGTTGTAGACCCATCAGCATAATCCTTTTTCTCCAGTTAGTTATGACCCCTGTGATTATTGACTCCTCTCCCTCTTACGCACTCTCCTCGTCACTTCTTCTTGTTTAGCCTTGGTAAAGAACGTTGTATTTTTCACGTAACTTACAGCCGTTTTAAAAAGAGTATAATGAACAGAAATAGCACGCCCTAGTTAATAATCCATGAACTTCAAGTCAAGTCACTCATTGCCAAATCTAAAGAAGTAAATCTATGGATGGCATTTTTACTTCATAAAATGCACTTTATTTTGTGTTTTCAGTTCAACACTACCCTTGTGACAGCAAGCCTTGTGTTAATGGAGCCACCTGTAGTAATGATGACCAAGATGTTTCTTTATATCACTGCCATTGCACTGACGACTACAGTGGTAGAAACTGTCAAGGTACGAAATGCATGCTATTTCTTCTGTCATTTTTTCTTTTATTACACATTTCAAGCTTTTATAACAAGGAAATATTTTCGTTTTTACTTTCCCAGTGCCTTCTTTCAGCAAAATCGCTTGTTTTGAAACATCAAGCAGTTTACTACCCGATGCACTCGGTAATTTTAAAGACCTTGTCAAAGACAATAAATTTCAACAGGCTATCAGCGCATGCGCTGAGTTGGCATTTGACAAGAGCTACAAGTTCTTCGCACTAGCATATCATGGTATTTGTCGGTCAGGGCCGAATGCACGGCAACAGTATCACAGCAAACGCTCCCTTAGTGATAAGAACTGTCCGAATGGCATCGGTATCGACAAACGTATGGAGGTCTACACTTTTGGTAAGTTCACTCTTGGGAGAATTTCTGAAAAGCATTGTGAATTTATTGCTACCATACCATGATGGAGATAGCTTTTCTCTCCATATCTTGCTCTCTCATCCCTATTACGACGGTAAGGGAAAAAATTCAGTACAGATATATAACAATTATTCCATGAGCCCGAGTTGGATATGAAGTGATAAAATAACCAACAAGCGCGTAGCGCGAGTTGGTTATAATCACTTTATATCCAACAAGGGCGAATGGAATAATTGTTTTAGTAAATTCTCAAACCGGGTTTTACCGCCGATTTTTATTTCGGCCATTATAGAGGGCTGAAGTTGAAAACTTCGTGCGGAAAATTTTTAAACTTGGCGCACTATTTTCCATATGACGTAAAACTCTGACTATTGGCTCATAGTCGGAGTTTTTTAGCCAATCAAAAAGCTAGAAATGCAATAGTCGGAGCTGAGAATTTTCTAAATTATCATAGTTAATTGTACCAAGACGAAGTCCAGAAATAGTCAGGAAGCACTGTCGCGCAGGGCGCTCAGTTTTCATTTTCGCTAAACATTTTGAGTAGAAGCAGGCTACATGGCTTAAAATCTTCGTCTTGTCACCCTGATTAAGAATTGTGCCGTTGCCCACTCCAAATGTCATGATATCTGTCATTAAGCGGTTTTTTTTGTCTAGGCCCTCACCCCTGCAGCATGAAAACGAGGCTGAACTGCAACAATACGATGGGGAAAATAGCTGAATCTTTGCTACTTGACGATTAGAGCCTGATAAACTGTAGAGTGAGAGATAAAATGCATCACGTGATCAGTTCTGAAGAGTCACGTGTTTTTCCAATAAAATCGATTTTAAAGCATAAAAGACGCTCTAATCACACTTTTCTTTAATATAGTTTTGAGCTTACTGACGTTTCTCATTTCGATTTACACATCCAACAATAAAAACACAAAAAATGCAACAGGTGATCAGCTATGATGGATCTTGTCACGTGACTAGATAACAACCGTTGAATAGATACTGAACTAGCCTTAGCTGTGTGAATAGTGTGATTGATCAATTGTTTCAGTAAGCTTTTCAGGAATTATTTTCTATAAGAAATAAAAAAATAATGTTTCATGGGGTAAATTTGTGATTCAACAAGGCAAAGATGTTGCAATGGGGAAAGACACAAGTGCTCAAGGATGTTATCATTGTGCTTGGAGGTTTTCACACGCAGATGACTTTTTCAAAAGTCATCGGGAAGTACTTAGAGTCATCGGGAATGGCAGAGATGTGGGCAGAGAGTGAGGTCTTTGGTGAGACAACAGCTGGCAACATCCTTAAAGGAAAGTTGTGGAATCGAGTAATACGTGCTCACAAGCTAAGTTATGAATCACTGTGGAGAGTATTGTCGCCCATATTAACGAAGTGAGCGAAAGACAGGGATGACAATGAATGTAACACTCTCGTGAATGTGTCGGGCACATTGGCCACTAAGTTTTCGACCGGCAACAACGATGATGCATTAGTAGATGCCCTGACTAGCAGTGAACTTGTTAATGAAGCTGGACAAGCTGCACATATCATCAAATCTTTTGATGCCGCACATCATGTCAACCCACGATCTGTTACTGGAGACAATACATGAAACTGGTGTCAGTTTAGTAAGGTTAACGCGTGCGATCCGGGAAGGGAAGTGGGATCTGTGTCTCTCTTCGTTCTCTGAAATGCTACCCTATTTTGCGGCTTTCGACCACTCGAATTACACCAGATGGGGCGTTATATTCCTTGCAGACATGAAGATGCTTCCACAGACTGCTTGAGCATGGCGACTTTGTCACAAAGGAGACACCCAGAACGTTCAATGAAATTCCCGACGACCAAGCACTGGAGCATGTAAACAAATCTGGAAAGGTAACTGGAGGCCTTGTTGGAATTACAAGGCCAGACTCAGCTCGAGATCGCTGGTGTCTTACCTACAATGAGCGTGCCAAGCTGTCAGAAGACACCAAAGAGATGTTTAACGTCTAGAATCCACAAGCGCCAAAGATCCGGGAAAAGCCAGAATGCGACAAGATGCAGAGGATGTAGCTAAGCTGGAGGCACAGTTTACGAAATACGAGGTCTTCCGATGTACGTCTGACTTAGTTGTAGTTACCACTGGAGATGTGGCAAGTAAGGCCATTAAACAAGATCTACCTGGCGTTGAGGAAACTGGTAAAAATTCATCAAAGAGTTCGTTGAAACCAGGCTAATCAAGAAAGACATAAAGTTCCATGACACACTAAAGCAACAAAAGGTGAAAACCTTTGAGCCACTTTACACGGTACCAGTGTCAATTGATAAGAGCAAGACCATCGCTATGAAAGCAGACAAAGATCTCTTGAGAAGGGTGATAGTAGCCTTAGAATCCGGTCGTGATATAGATGTGAATACGTTGCTTCAAAGCAAGCTTGCTCCAGTCCCAAAGTCACTTGCTACACTAGGCGGAAGTCTACGAGAAGCAGGGAAGTCGGATCTTGGTACCATTTTACAGGAAAATGTCTGTAAGAGCCAAATGCCCGTCACCCAGAGTCAAACATGCACTATTATTGATGGAATGGCAGCTGTTCAGTCCTCGCCAACTCTTCAGGAGCAAAAACCTTTGGGGAGTGGAGTGACCGATTTCTTCGTCATGTCACTTCCCATTTTTCGGACAGTTGTACAAGGGTTGACGTGCTATTTGACAGATATGTCAAAAACTCGCTAAAAGGAGGAACCGGAGACAGCGCAAGGAGAAGAAGAGAACAGAGATTAGGCGCAATGTCGATGACAGGGATCAGAGAATTGGTAACTGGAAAAAAGTTCATCATTCTCGAAATAACAAGGCTAGCCTAGCTGGCAGCATTGTCAAATATTTTAGCTAGAAGTTAAGTTGTTTCCTTGCGCTAAAGCTGCCTGGAAAGCAGAGAATTGGAAACTGGGAAAGGTTCATCATTCTCGAAAATAACAAGGCTAGCCTAGCTCATTTCCTCTCGACTGAAATCTCGGAGAGCTACAGCGCGCCTCCTGGGCGAGAGCTGGTGATTAATGGAGGCTCCTCTGAATACTGAATGCAATATACACTGAAGGTGTGGTCATCTGACATATCGCGACAAGATATTAGAGAGCTAGCATCAGATCACGAGGAGGTAGATACTAGAATAGTACTGCATGCCCGAAACGCAGCAGCAAGATGGTACAAGCAAGTCAAAATATTGTGTCGTGATACGGACGTTCTTGTCCTCCTTTTTGCACACCGAGAGCAGCTTTGTCAAGAGATATGGATGTTTGCGGGTACATCAAGACAAAGGCGTTACATACCAGTTCACAGAATCCCGCTCTCAGAGGAGAAGAGGAAGTCGCTTCTGGCATTTCATGCCATTACTGGCTGTGATACGAAAAGCCAGTTCTATGGTGTGGATAAGGCATCGGCATGGAAAGTCTTCGAAGATGTACCTGGCCTTTTGGAACACCTTGGAGAAGAAAGCCAAATCAGTGCTGACGTTCTTGCCAAAGCTGAAGCCTTTGTATGCAAACTCTACAATCAGGGAACACAAGAGGTGGAAATCAACAAAGAAAGAGCAGCAGCGTTTCGCAAATTCAAGAAAGATCTTGACGCCCTACCTCCGACTCAAGATGCACTGATTCTCCACATAAAGCGGGCAAACTATCAGACCATGGTATGGAATAAAGCGCTGGAACCATGTCCTTCTCTCCCAAAGCCTGAACAAAGCGGATGGTACTACAGTGGAGGCCTTCTTAATGACGCAAGAAGAAGTGTCAGCGGCATGTTTACAGTTAGCATACTATGGATGCTCCCGAGAAGGCGGATGCTGTGTAAACCGACGCTGCACTTGCGTTCGACTATCTCTTTGCTGTTCCAAGCATGTAAATGTGACGGCAAGTGCAGAAACGACAGGAACACTGCAGCAGAGGAGAATAAACCATGACCTTCAACTTTGATAAGGTGGAAGTCATATGGTTGTCTTGTGTAAAATAAGCTACTCTGCTTATGGTTTATAAGCTTGCATTTCTCGCTTAAAGCGTGCGTCCAAGTAGAAGAAAGCATGAAAAATCCTAGAAGTCATGGAAAATGTTACATAGGTTGGAAACTCTATAGAATGACTGAAAATAGAATGATTTCATTACATCACGTGACCCGTCATAGCTGATCACCTATTGCATTTTTGTGTTTTTATTGTTGGATGTCTAAATTGAAATGAGAAACGTCGGTTTGTTCAAAACCATATTAAAGGAAAGTGTGAATAGGCCGTCTTTTATGCTTTAAAACTGATTTTATTGGGAAGTCACGTGACTCTTCAGAACTGATCACGTGACGCATTTTATCTCTCACCCTACTGTCTGTCAAGCTCTAAACGTCAAGTAGCAAAGATTCGGCTATTCCTCCATCGTATTGCACACTATTCGTTGGGTTTATATAAATGTTACAGTTAAGCCTCGTTTTCATGCTGTAGGAGCGAGGGCCTAAACAAAAAAAGAACCGCTTAATGACAGATATGATAACATTTGGAGTGGGCAACAGCGCAATTCTTAATCAGGATGGCAAGACGAAGATTTCAAGCTATGTTGCCTGCTTCTACTCAAATGTTTAGCGAAAATCGTTTTTTGGCGAGCTGCCTCCTGACTAAAAAAGACGTTGGTCTTAGCGATACCAAACTAGCCCGATACGTTTGTGAGGCGTATCGAGCAAAATACGATGAGGTATTAACTGTATACAAAGTCGACTGACAAAATCAGCGCCATATCAGGTCTGTGACTTGATATCACAGGATTTCAGAACAGTAGACTCACCAACTTATGACGAATTTAGAATTTGGGAACTGCAGCTATACCTAGAACCCATCAAGGGTTTTATTACAGGAAGCTCTCTCGCCTACCAGTGATATTCAGATAGGTCCTGTGCTAAATATATCATTGTTATTGGCTGATTGCGAATTTGGGTAGAATAATTAATCACAGCAAATTGAAGCACATCGTCTCTGTGTTTCTTCCTCCCCTAGAACTTCTTCCAGCTGTTAATCTTCTGGGGTGTTTTGTGGAGAGAAAAAATAACCGACTACTTAACATCAAGTTCGGAAGTTTTGCGAGCTCGTACAAAGCGTCAGATCCACAAGCGACAGTAATCAAATGCGCGCACCTCGCGCGCGACGTGGACTACGAGTACTTTGCCGTTCAAGACCTTGGTGACTGCTGGACAGATACAAACATACTTGACAATTATAACAGATTAGGGACGGCCCTTCCAGAAAAGTGTGTGGGAGGGGTGGGTGCATCCTACACCAACTTCGTGTATCGACTGAGGCCTGCATTCACTGGTCCAAACGTGTGCGACACTTCACCGTGCAAGAATAAAGGAACATGTGTGGTGCATTTCAACAATCGTGACAGATACTACTGCGAGTGCGGCGACTGGTTCATTGGAGACAATTGTGATGGTAAGTACAGTAGACCGCTATATGTGCCTCGCTTCTCCTCAGTCCGCTATGGTAAACATTCAATAAGATTCTTTGGCTCGTATCTTTAGTCAAATGCTGAACCCGTGTAATAGGCAGCGAACAATTTAAAAATAACATTAGGCGAAGAAACCCTACTGTTTTCATTGAGGGCACCTGCACAATGTGTGTCTTATGCACTACTTAATCATTTTAGACATTTTATACACATATAGTCACAATTA
Source organism: Micromussa lordhowensis (assembly GCA_964020085.1). NCBI lineage: Eukaryota > Metazoa > Cnidaria > Anthozoa > Scleractinia > Lobophylliidae > Micromussa > Micromussa lordhowensis. The sequence goes on along the minus strand of OZ026599.1, from coordinate 38,503,526 downwards.
CTATTATCACGAAAGCAAACAGATGAGTAAATTTTCCATTTACTATTATTTTTATTTCATTACTTCAGTGTTCACAATTACTTATTTAAGATAAATACTCAGAGACTTAAATCCAGAGACTTAAATAAAGTTCATTCATTCCTTTCTTCCTTCTTCCTTCCTTCCTTCATTCATTCATTCTTTCAGTCATTCATACGGATCCATATCAGGCGCGCGAACGAGGAAATCTTAACTTTTGACTGCCGAATATTCTGTTTCCACCACTGACATTAGCAAGCTGGACTGAAACAAATGCGATCACAAAATTTCTATACGCTACATAACACAAAATGCACATTGTACTATGAAGACACCTTACACCCCCTCCCCCCCCCCCCCACGTTCTTTTTGCAAAAAGTCCTTTTTGTTCCTTAAAAGTGCAAGAAGTCATTTTGAGGCAAAAAAGGTTCCTATAGCTAATTAGGCTGTCTATAGGTTTTTATGCATACTAAATTTAAAAATTTAAAACGGAAGTTTTTTGATTACCAGCCAATATATCAGGCCAGATTTTGCTGAATGTACGTTGCAAGAGATTCTTCACCCACGTCCTTCAACATTATTAGCAATTGATTTTTTTCTTTTGCAGTTCAAATCTACCCATGTGACAGCAATCCCTGCCAAAATGGCGCCACTTGCAGGAATGATGCTAACGACATTTCCAAATACAAGTGTCAGTGCCGAGACTGGTTCACTGGAGTAAACTGTGAAGGTAATAAATCAAAGAAAAACAACGTATTATTATAATAAGTAGAAAGGAAGTAGTAGAGGACAAGCAATGATCACAAGCATGTATAGTTGTTTGTAGACAGTGACACCACTATTGTTTTTATCCTTCAGTTTTTTTTTTTCATTAGCGTAACCATTGTTATAATTGTATGCTAATATGTACTTTACGGTGCCGCCATTGTTTGCATATCTCTTTTTGAATTGCACCATTTACGAGCCCTGCCGAAATAACGTCTGAATTTCCAGAAGTTGTTTGATCATGCTCTTACAAACAAAAGTTGCATGTGATTCTCTACCACAAATACCATTAGATAACGGTGATTAG
>OZ026599.1:38459936-38499936 GCA_964020085.1 Micromussa lordhowensis | reverse complement strand
CGTTTCAGTGCCTTCTTTCAGCAAAATCGCTTGTTTTGAAACAGCAAGCAGTTTACTACCCGATGCACTCGGTAATTTTAAAGACCTTGTCAAAGACAATAAATTTCAACAGGCTATCAGCGCATGCGCTGAATTGGCCTTTGACAAGAGCTACAAGTTCTTCGCACTAGGATATCATGGTATATGTCGGTCAGGGCCGAATGCACGGCAACAGTATCACAGCAAACGCTCCCTTAGTGATATGAAATGTCCGAATGGCATCGGTATCGACAAGTGCATTGAGGTCTACACTTTTGGTAAGTTCACTCTTGGGAGAATTTCTTAAAAGCATTGTGAATTTAGTGCTACCATATCATGATGGAGATAACTTTTCTCTCCATATCTTGCTCTAGCTCTCATCCCTTTTACGTTGATAAGAGAAATACAGAAATTCAGTACAGATATATTATCATAGTTATTAAACACTAAGCCCTCTAACCCTTTTCTGATTGGCCAAAAGCGTACAGTGAATTTTCGAAATCAGCCTTCGGCTTCGGCTGATAACCCCTACCTCGACCTTGATTATTCTAGTAATAATAATATGTGCGAAATATATCATTCTTATTGGCTGATTGCGAACTTGGGTGGAATAATTAATCACAGTAATTGAAGCATATCGTCTCTGTGTTTCTTCCTCCCCTAGAACTTCTTCCAGCTGTTAATCCTCTGGGGTGTTTTATGGAGAGAAAAAATAACCGACTACTTAACATCAAGTTCGGAAGTTTTGCGAGCTCGTACAACGCGTCAGATCCACAAGCGACAGTAATCAAATGCGCGCACCTCGCGCGCGACATGGACTATGAATACTTTGCTGTTCAGAACCTTGGTGACTGCTGGACAGATACAAAAATAGTTGAGAACTATGACAAGCATGGGAAGGCCCTTTCAGAAAAGTGTGTGGGAGGGGTGGGTGCATCCTATACCAACTTCGTGTATCGACTGAGGCCTGCATTCACTGGTCCAAACGTGTGCGACACTTTACCGTGCAAGAATAAAGGAACATGTGTGGTGCATTTCAACGATCCTGCTCGATACTACTGTGAGTGCGGAGAATGGTTCACTGGAGATAACTGTGAAGGTAGGCAAAAAGCTGTTGTTTTCCAACTAGTCCGCATTTACTGTAAATGTTTCTTGAAAGATATTTAAACTTCATTTATCGGGTGAAATATCGATTTAATCAATTCAGAGTGCAGGTAGTCATTAAAACATGCAGTTCATTGTTAGTAGCTAATTAACTCTGACTTAACGTTTGTAATGCACTATACCAAAAACTAACAGCAGAGTTCTTTTGATTACATTTTGATGCAGAACTTGCTTGCAGTATGATTCAGGAGTATGAATTTTTTTTTTTTCTGAGCCCGTTGGTTTTTTTTTTCAGTTCAAATCTACCCATGTGACAGTAACCCCTGCCAAAATGGCGCCACTTGCAGTAATGATCCTGACGACATTTCCAAATACAAGTGTCAGTGCAAAGACTGGTTTACTGGAGTAAACTGTGAAGGTAATAAAACAAATTAAAACAACAATAAAAAAAATAGAAAACATGTTACGTGTTTCTATCGAGCTATAACAACACGAGTGGAAGGTTAAGAGAACGAGAAATGCTGTGGGAATGCGACCCGACAGGCGCGTGTTTTCACCACTTTTTTAGTCCTCCTAAATTTTAACGAGTGTTTCTATAACTCGATAGAAAAACGGAGAACATGTTTTCACTCTCTTTAATTTGAGAAAACACCGCAGGAAAAAAGAAAGCAGCTTGTTTACTAGTTCTGGTAATATTTTGGCATTATGATCATAATTATATCTTCTGTATATGTAAGACTGGTACCGAGTATTGGAGTAGTGGCTACCAAGCTAGGCGTGGTAGCCAAGTGCGTCTTGTCAGAATTGTTGTACGGTTGTCGAGGCGGTTGGTCGGAAATAAAGTCGTTGCATCTCGTAGAGGTTTCGTCACTCGTTCTTACACTGGTGGCGGCGATGGGATCGCATCGAGTAGTCCTTCCGGAATCGAAATTTTCCGGTGAAGAAGATGTGCGAGAATCTCTTCGGGACTTTAAAATGTACGTAGCGGTGAACGAGTGGTCGGACGAAAAAGCAGGCCAGTACTTGGCTGTGTTTTTGAAGGACGACGCGAAAGCTTTCTTCCACCAACAGTCGGAGACAGTGAAGAAAAGTTTCAGCGAGTTATCAGAGGCTCTGAAGCAGAGATACGAAGGAGATCTGGCTTTGTTAAAGTACAAGAGAGACTTTAATTCACGAAGCCGTAAGGATGGTGAGCCATTGCATTCCTATCTGGCAGATCTCCGAATGGCTTATGACAGAGCCTACGCTCCTCCTGTAGTCGATGAATTACCAGATAGTCCCAGTGCTGCACAGAAGAAGAAAAACAACGAACAAATCGGCGCTCTTACTTTTTACGAGTCTAGGAAAGCTGAGGATGTGTTATGCCAGTTTGTTAATGGGCTCAAGAAGGATCTCAGGGAATTATTGATTAGACAGGATGATCTCCTAAAGACTCCAGTTGAGACTGTTGTCAAGAGAATTGCTACATTGGAGGAGGAGAGTGGTGGTATGCTTAAGGTGGCCTCTGTTAGTGAACCAAGTGGGAAAGTCAATCCAACTGGTGCAGAAAAACAGGTCAGTGAAATTGAAGAAATGGTAAATAAGACAGTGGAACTAAAGCTAGAAGAGTTCAGAAGCTCCCAAGGCCCCTTGTCTGCAGCCGTACGTAGGGGACAGGTAGGCAAAGACCTGGTCCGAAGCCGACTGATATTTGCAGAGCTTGTAATGGTCGTGGCCACTGGGCTCGCAGTTGCCCGACTTTAAACGGGAGCGGGGCTGGCCAAGGACCCCGACACCAGCCTTGAACTCATGTAATGGGGTCAACTACCCATACCTCCCTCAGAAGGAGCCCATTATCAACACTGTACACAGAGGTAAAGCTGTAAGTAGGAAGAGTTATTACGTTGAGGGGACTGTGAATAAAGAGAAAGCGATCTTCCTGGTTGATACTGGTGCAGAGGTGAGCCTGATATCTTCAAGTACTCCTGGTTTGGTGATCAGCGATTCTCAAGTCTCTCCTGTTTCAATAACTCACCAGCCCATTACTGTTCGTGGGGAAGCGGAAGTAACATTGGAGCTGGGTGGTGCTCAAACAAAATGGAATTTCCTCGTGGTTGATGATCTCAGGGAGTCCGTATTAGGAGCAGATTTCATTGAAAGTCACCATGAGAGTTCTTGGGGAATCCGTGATGGTGTCCTGTGGTTAGATGATTGGAAAATACCCCTAGTCAATCATTGTAAATGCAGTAGTGTTTGGGTCGAAAATTACTCTCCAGTACTTGCCAGATGCACAGTGGAACTGCCTGCAAGAAATCAGGTCCTGATTCCTATGCGAACTAAGGATGGAGACTGTAGAGTTGGTTTGTTTGAGTTTACGAGAACCCCAGGTGGGGTGTTGATGACTAAAACTGTGGTGGATAGTGACAAGAGTGGAAGGTTTTGGGTGAAAGCCGTAAACCTATCTGATGAAACTGTGATGCTGTTTAAGAACCAGAAAGTTGGGATTATTACTGACATTGTTGACTGTTCTGGCCCGTTGAACCTGTCTCCAGAAGAGGATGGTCCTACTGTGTCTTACATCACTAAGGATACATCTGAAGGACATGTGAAGGAACTTGGCATTGATTTGTCTGACAGTGACCTGAGTGGCATTCAAAGAGGACAGCTGGAAGATTTACTTCTCTCTTATGCTGATGTCTTTTCGAGGGGTAAGCGTGACATTGGCAAATATACAGCTGGAGTTCAGCACCATATTCCCCTGAAAGCAGGGACAACTCCAGTACAAACAACAGCTTCGCAGAGTTCCATTTGCCTATCAAGAAGGTGTGAAGTCGGACTTGAAAGAGATGCTGGAAGATGGGGTTATCGAGAGGTCCGCCTCTGAGTGGGCTAGTCCTCTGGTCATTGTTAGGAAACCTTCTGGGGACCTGAGAATATGTGTGGACTACAGGAAATTAAATGAAGCAACAAAAGTAGCCAGTTACCCTCTTCCAAACATCACTGAAACTTAAAACCGTTTAGATGATGCAAAGTTTTTCACTACCATCGACATGGTCTCTGGCTACCATAAGATTGAGGTGGCTCCTGAGGACCGGCACAAGACTGCCTTTGTGTCTCCATTTGGTTTGTTTCAGTATTGTCGATTGCCTTTTGGGCTTGCGGGGGCCCCGGGAACGTTCCAGGCAGTAGTTGAGGACATGCTGCAACTCTTGGATGCCGAGGATGTTATGGCTTACCTGGATGATGTGATTTGTTTCCATTCTGGCTTTGAGGAGCATTTAAAAGGCATTGGGAGATTATTACAAACGATCAGGAAAGCTGGTTTCAAGTTATCAGGCAAGAAATGTCAGTTTGCCCCAAGGTCAGTCAAGTTCCTTGGTCATGTCATTGACAAGGATGGTATAAGACCACAACCAGAGAAGTTGGACATAATCCGAGAGTGGAAAGTCCCTAAAGATGAAGCTGATCTTCGCCGTTTTCTGGGTGTTTGTACATTCTGGAGAAGATTCGTAAAAGATTTTGCCCATATTGCAGTCCCACTTCATGATCTCCTCAACAAATCAGAATTTGTGTGGACACCTCAATGTGACAGCGCTTTCGAACAACTGAAGGAAATTCTGTGCTCTTCAGTGACTCTGAAACTCCCGGATAGACTGGGACGCTTCATTGTGTCTTGTGATGCCTCTGATAAAGCAGTGGGTTTCGTTCTAGAGCAGTCTGATGCTAGTGGGAGTAGAAGACCAGTGGCTTTTGGTGGACGGAAACTCAACAAGTCTGAATGCAATTATTCGACTACGGAAAAGGAATGCCTTGCGGTGATTGAGGCCTTAAAAGCCTATCGTCCATATTTGCTGGGACGCGAGTTTGACTTGTTCACGGATCACGAATCTCTTAAATGGCTTCTGACCCGAACCAAGGAGCACAGTGGTCGATTGTGGAGATGGGTCGATAAATTCAGAGAGTTCCAGTGCAAAGTTCACCACATCGCGGGAAATAAGAATGCAGTTGCTGACGCCTTAAGTAGAGTCCAACGAGTGAAGGCTGTTGCACAGGAAGCATGGTCCCTTGATTTTGTCAGACAACAACAGGACAGTTGCCCAACACTTTCCCAAATCAAGTCTTTGCTGATGTCTAAAGCTTCCCCTCCGGAAAGCGTGGACAACATGGACATCAGGGTTTTTGTTAAGGAGTGGCCCAACCTGAGTGTGGGGAAGGACGGTATCCTTAGGCGTAGTAGCGTTGAGAACTCTGGCTCAGGACAGATAATTGTTCCCCGCAGTCTTACCTCGAGAGTTCTTCAGATGTTGCACGACGACCTGGGCCATTTTGGTACTGCCAAGACTTCTTCTAGGATCAAGGAGAGGTTTTTCTGGCCGCATATGACTCTGGACATAGAGGAATGGTGCCAGAACTGCTTGCCGTGCCAGAGGAGGAAAAACCCAGTTCCTGCAAGAAGAGCTCCGCTGTAGCCAATCATCAGTAGTCGCCCTGGGGAATTGGTAACGATGGATATTGTGGAATACCCATTGAGCTCTCGGGGTTACCGGTACTGTTTAGTTGTGGTCGACCATTTCACCAAGTGGCTAGAATTGTTCCCACTTAGGGATCAGAAGTCTGAGACCATCGCTAGGAAAGTGTTCGACTGTTGGATTCCCCAACATGGCGCTGCAGAACAGATTCATCATGATTAGGGAAAGAACTTGACAGCTGATATGATCCAGGAAATATGTTCCTTTTTTGAGATTTGGAACACGCAAACAACACCATTTCACCCCCAGTCAGATGGGGCTTCTGAACGAAGCATTCGTACAGTGAACAGTATGCTTGCGAAGATTGTTACGGATGATCAAAGGAACTGGGATTTGTACATCCCATCCACATGTCTGGCCTACAACACCTCTGTTCACAGTAGTACTGGTTTTACTCCCAGTTCCTTACGGTTTGGTAGGGAGCTCCGTTTGCCTAGTGATTTGCTTCAGCCAGACTCCCGCCTTCCCTTACAGGAGTTTCATTCTGATTATGCCACCGAGCTCAAGTCAAGGCTGATGCAGGCTTTCCAGACTGCTAGTGAAACTCTGAAGGTGTCGAATCGTACTCAGAAGGCTTACTATGACCACTGGGCGAGAGCCAATGCTTATCAAGTAGGGGACCGAGTTCTCTGGTTAGACAAGAAATCCCGAAGGGGTAGATGTATGAAACTGAATAGACCTTGGACTGGCCCTTGGATAGTCATCAAGCGTCTAAGTGAAGTGGTTTACAGGATCAAGTACTGTGGGCCTACTGGGAGTTACTCCAGGGTCAAAAGGAGTGTGGTGCATTTTAATCAGTTGAAACCCTTCGTCGGAGCCAGCGACAAGGGTCAAGGCTGGGCTGCCATTGAGACAGGACCTACCGAGGCCTTGCGTCCTTCTTCAACTCAAGCGAGCAGTGATGCAGGGTTGATTGTGTTGGAAGATGATATTTTCCCGGAACGTGTCGTGGATCCGGTGCCTGTTCAACACCCTTCCCAAGCAGAGGAACCGGTTAGAAGATCTCAACGAGAGAGGCGTCCACCCCTCTGGACGCGGGACTATCAAATGGACACTTAAAGGGCTATTTGAAATTCTCATGAAGAACTGTACTTGACTTTCTTTTGTTTTTTTTTAGTTTTAGATTTCTTTGTCCTCTCTTAGAAGGGGATAGTGTAAGACTGGTACCGAGTATTGGAGCAGTGGCTACCAAGCTAGGCGCGGTAGCCAAGTGCGTCTTGTCAGAATTGTTGTACGGTTGTCGAGGCGGTTGGTCGGAAATAAAGTCGTTGCATCTCGTAGAGGTTTCGTCACTCGTTCTTACATATACATAACTGTCGTCAGCTCCAGCCATCATTTTGACAAACAAAAGTTGCCTACGTTAACGTTTCTCTGTAAGGCATTGCAACTATTTCTCCCAGCGACAAAGTGACGCAGAAAACTAGTTTAACGCCAGACAGTAAGGCCGTGTAACGGCATGTTCCTGTTAAGGCCGAAAAAAAAAAAAACTAATTACTAAATAATAATTCTAAAATGAAAGATGTTAAAATTGTCCAACACGCGAACAAACTATTCCCTGAAATATTTGAAAGCGTGTAAGAATATTATCTTTTGATTTCTCTGTTAGTTGCCCAAACAATCTGTGATACTGATAACCCATGTTTGAATGGTGGATATTGTTCAAGTAGTGCAAGCAGCCCGACACACTACACTTGTGACTGTGGAGATTGGTTTAAAGGCACAAATTGTGAAGGTATCGTCTTTCTTTTTCACACTTACTGAGGTTCCATCAAGACCTCAGCTATTTCCGTTGCAAGCAGTGAATGAGCACCTGAGTGTATCGCGCTTTGCACCACCTTAGCTGGTATATGTAGAATGCTTACTGGGGCGAATCCAGGTGTAGTTTGGGTGGCTCGGTGGAACCTCTTTACTGAAATGAAAACTTACATATATACGTATGCGCACACACGTTTATTGAAGCTCCCTTACAGGGGCTCTTCAGCCACAATGTAACAATAGCTATCAATAAATTATATGACAATAGAATAAAAATCGACATGGACATAAAAAGAGAATAAAATTAAATAATTATATACAATTGGAAGAAAAATCTCAAAGTTCCTCGAAGAAGTTCATTAAGTTCTTTTAAAAAATAATTTAACGAGGTAACATCTCTCATGCATTTTAGATTTCTCAAAAATACCACACTGGTTGAAATTAATAATAACTATAAGTACAGCAATCCAAATAAAAATTTGTCGCTTTATATTTATGCAATTTTCTACACAAATTATTATTATTATAAATTTCAACACTTGTCGTATTTTTGAGAAAATGATGTCATTTACTTTAACTTTAAACAAGGAATCAACGTCGGCCGTAAATTCTCAGAAATAAAGGTCCCAAAAAACGTGCGTTGTAATGTTCGCAATAGATTGAAATTTCTCGGAAAGACCTATTTTGCACGAAAATGTAAAAAAATGGATATCGAGAATTTGATCATAGGGGCACTTTAAAATAGACTTATTTAGTGAATAAGTGAGCTTAGATTCTTTAGGGACGCGGTGACAGCTATCTAACTCTGAAGATACAAATCAGATACAGTTTTACCTTCATAACGTGCACCTCGTTTGTGTTTTCAGTTCAAATCTACCCATGTGACAGTAAGCCTTGTGTAAACGGAGCCACCTGTAATAATGATGACAAAGATGTATCTTTATATCACTGCAGCTGTACTAACGGCTACAGTGGTAAAAACTGTCAAGGTAAAACATTGTTGATAATGGATTATCGTTTGTTTTTTCTTTTCTTTTGTTGTTATTGTCGTTGTTGTTTGGGAGAGCTAAGGATGGGTAGAAATATGCTCTTTTCAAACTCACGAAACTATAAATGATAGTCGACATCAAACTAAAATTACAGGGATTAAAAGAAAAATCGAAAATTGTAACAAATTGATAAACGACAAGACAAACAATCGGATTAGCTTATTTGAAATCGAATACAGTGACTTTCTATATCAGGAATATCAGGAAAGCTATTCATCAATACGCTACTATATAATAAAGCACAATCATAAAGATTTGATAAATTCTGAAATCAACATATGATGTTTGTCGATTTCACAAAGTTATTTTCACTGTCGTTTTCCCTTATGCCGAGTAGTTGCATTCTTCTAAAGATGAAATATTTCGTGTTTACTTTTTCAGTGCCTACTTTCAGCGAAATCGCTTGTTTTGAAACATCAACCAAATTACTACCCGATGTACTCGGAGATTTCAGGGACCTAGTCAAAGACAATAAATTCCAACAGGCTATCAGCGAATGCGCTGAGTTGGCCTTCGACAAGAGCTACAAGTTCTTCGCACTAGGATATCATGGCATATGTCGGTCAGGGCCGAATGCACGGCAACAGTATCACAGCAAACGCTCCCTTAGTGATATGAAATGTCCGAATGGCATCGGTATCGACAAGTGCATTGATGTCTACACGTTTGGTAAGTTCTCTCTCAGGAATATTTGTCAAAGCATGGGAATTAAAAGCAAACTAATTAGAAAAATAACATCAAATTATTATTAGAATTTTTTCTGGGTGGTTTTATAGTCGTCTTTTATTTGTAATCAAATACGTTTATATGCGTCGATGTTTTCTCTCCACAGAATTCATTCCGAAATTGGATACCTTGGGATGCTTTGTTGAAAAGAAACGAAAACTTCGACTACTTAACATCAAGTTCGGGAGTTTTTCCAGCTCGTACAAGGCGTCAGATCCACACGCGACGGTAATCAAATGCGCACACCTCGCGCGCGACATGGACTATGAATACTTTGCTGTTCAAAACCTTGGTGACTGTTGGACAGATAAAAACATGGATGGCAACTATGACAAGTATGAGAAGGCCGTTCCAGAAAACTGTGTGGGAGGGGTGGGTGCATCCTATACTAACTTCGTATATCGACGGAGGCCTGAGGCTGCAGTTTAATGGAGACGACTGCAATTAAAGTGAGTATTTCGTTTTCCTGTTAAAAAAAAAAACTCGTTTTTTTCTAAAAATTTCTGAGACCCAAAATACAAAAATAAGGATTATCCTACCCAAGAACTAGCGTAGAATTTATATTACCGGGGCAGCAGTCGTAAACTAATAAGCAAAAGTAATGATATTAATAACAATAATAATTAATAATAATATTGATCTCAGTAAAATTCGTCAAAAAAACTATGATAATCATTTAAAATTACATGATAATCATTTACAGCACAAAACGTTTTGCAATAACAATTGTAATAAATTCGTCAAAAGGGAAACAAAATGTAGTTTACAGAAATGAATAAACTGAGAAGAGCTGAGAAATGGAATGACTAACAGTCACAGAAACGTTGCAGAAGTATTTGCAGTTTATGTCATCGATTGCACGCGAGAAGAAAATTACTCTCAAGCTTTGCAATACACATTCTACTTATTATGGAATCTTACTCGCATTAATACTACTGATAGTAAAAATTCAAAATTGATAAAAAGAATACATTAATAAATAATAATGAATATATAAATAGTAATGAATAATCATGATCTTAAGTTTTGTTTGTTTCTCTCAGGTGCAGTAAAGAAGCGAACGTACAACGACAACGGATAAAATACTTTCGACCTTCACTACATTGAGAATTAGTATAAATGGAAGGAAAACGTATAAACTCTAGTAAAGGGAAATTAATTAAAACAGATAAAATGTAACACAATGCTGTTGAATGAGATGATTGTTGCTCATGGATGTTACGTAACATCCATGAGCTTAGGAGGCAGTCGGATGGCACTCGATCACTCGATCACTCGATCACTCGATCACTCGATCACTCGATCACTCGATCACTCGATCACTCGATCACTCGATCACTCACTCGATCACTCAATCACTCGCTCGATCACTCGCTCGATCACTCACTCGATCACTCACTCGATCACTCACTGGATCACTCACTGGATCACTCACTCGATCACTCACTCGATCACTCACTCGATCACTCACTCGATCACTCACTCGATCACTCACTCACTCACTCACTCACTCACTCACTCACTCACTCACTCACTCACTCACTCACTCACTCACTCACTCACTCACTCACTCACTCGATTCTGATTAATTTATTCATTAAACCGGATTAAATCGTTTCTCCCAACCCTCCCCTGCTTAGTATGGTTCTTTTCCTAGACACTTCGTGGTGTAGGTTCAGCAGGTTTTAGCGGGGTACTAGAAAGAAGAATTTTTTGTCCGACAACATGGAGTTTGTACATATGGCGGCTAACGCGGCACGAAGATGGTTTTTGGTTCAACTCGTGGAGTTGTAAAATTGAAATTTGTCAAGCTAAGCAGCAGTAGCTGTAACAAATGGACATGGAAAGACAAGAAGCATAGCGCTCGTCAAAAACCCATGTGTAAATTTATATTGAAAGGTCAAGGTGTTTTTTCATTAGACGTAAACAAAATTCTCCGATTACAAGTCACGCTAAACTCACGCTATGCAAAGAATGTAATCAGATACTCTTTTTTTCGTATATTTGCTGAAGGGCAAGAGAGTCACGTTTCGCAGACAGTGTAAGTAACCGCGTTTTTTAAAGCTTTTGCGTGATCCGTGAAGAACCTGAAATATTAACCGATATTCGTGATTTTACCACACAACTCTACGTGATTTTGAGACACAAGTTCTCCGAATAGTTACAGTGGTCTATCGAGAGTGCCTTAGCCATGCAATATGCAATACGGAGCCTTGATTTAGCCATTCGCGATTTTGCTTCCTACAAACACTGTTTTTAATGTAAGAACAGGTCCTTACTTTCTTATTTTCGTAATTCGGGAATCGAAATCTTTTTATCCGTGAACCGTGATCCTCTGTATTTTAGGTTCGTGAACCGTGCCAGAGACTTCCCTGTACGACCCTCTTGATATCTAAAGCTTTTAATCGGACATTGTAAACAGACCACGAGAAGATGGTAACTTGTTTTTTTGTTAGATTATTTTTTTATCAGTGCTGGCCTGATGGGCCGCTTGACACAAATGTAGACTTTGACTTCCACCGTCTGAGTTTCTATTTGCAGAACGAGTGCTTGTGCCAAACGTCAGTTTCCCATGAAAATCACTTGATTTTCATGCGAATGACCGTGCAGGTGACATATATTTTCATACCAATAGTTTCGCTCAAAGACTCGTTTTGCCAAAGTGGCAAAAGTAAACTTGGCATTGGGCTATTCATCCATGAGCTGCTCAGAGAGCCTTTGATTTTGAAATAGGTTATCGCCGTGAGGTATACAATAAAACTGCTCGCCAGAGTTAATATACATTGGCGTTTGTCAGGTCGCTTTCCTGGATGTTAATCTCACATTGCAGACCGTTTGTATAAGTGGTGCATATTGCAAAACTCGTCTTACTTGTCGAGCAATCTATGACCTATCTAATCTAACGCAAAATCTGATGATTTGGAAATGTGTGATTACAACAAAAACTCAACGGGGGTAACCGTGTGGCGCCAGCATAAAAGCGCGATCCCTGGGGGCTTTAAGGCTGGTTTTCACTAGCGCATAAGAATAAGTCGACATACGCAGATGCAGTTAAATGCTGACGATAAGCGCCTTTTGTTGAAAATATCCCAAGTAAAAAGGGGTTAATTATCAACATCTTACTGCTTCTGCGTACGTCTGCTTATACTTATGCGCTAGTGAAAACCGGCCATGCGAAGTAAGGTGTTACGACAAAAATAAAAGAATAGACTTAAAAGAGGACTTTATTATGCTGGTCTGTCCACAGACGTTTATTTATATTTTTGCTTGGAGTTTTCTTTTTCCTAGGGCCACCTTTTTCAAATCCCCTGCGGTTAAAAATTTTGCAACAAATCTCTTTCAGTGCACCTCTTTAAAACCTGTATTTAATTTTGATTCATTCTTGTTAATCTGCACATATTTTGTTCTTAGGGCGAGGGACATGGCTAGCGTTCCTTATCTATTGTTTCGTTTGGCCAATTATAAAGAACCTTATCAAAGGTGTAGGTCTTCACCCCAAATCAGAACAAAATAACGGGCAAAATGCAAAATTCTCAAAAGTACTTAAAATCAACGCGCTGCCTCGCTGCGCTACCTCGCGGCTGTACTATCGACATGGCGTGTAAGAACCTAGTGCAGTGAGTATACCAAGCGAGCACATGCGTTTTCAACACGCTGAAACTTTGAGTCCCCGTCCACACGCATCCAGATATTTTTGAATTCGCAACTTTTTCTTTCCGGATTCAAAAATATCCCCGTCCACACGAAGCGCATTCAAATCGAATTTGCCTGTCCACACGCATCCGATGGTATCCGGATTTGCTCTAGTTTGTGTCGCCACATTGGTTTATTGTTTGGTAAGAGATTGGACACGATTTTGCTACGTCATCAGATTCGAAGGTGTCGTTGCGGATTTATTTTTCCAATTTGGAGAGCGGATTCAGAAATATCCGGATTCTCTGCCGAATTCGCCGGACACGTGTCGACACGTGTGGACGGAAGCCGTATCCGGAAAGAAAAAGTTGCGGATTCAGAGATCAAGAGATCATCAGAGATCAAGTTATTGATAAATTTCGATCAACGGAATCATAGTTAAATGGGATTAAGAAGAACAGTACATATTGCTGGCAAAGGAGCATCTTCAGTTACTGTTCAGAAAGTGTAAGAAGCAGTTAACCTTCAGGCTAAGAAAATGGGAGCACAATATTCTGTATCTTCAACAGAGGAATCCTTGCGAGTGAATAAAGTTGACGCATCCTCTGCTCCAAAGTTCCCTAAGGATCAGAAGGGGAAGAAAAGGCTAGGCCGATGCTACCGGTGTGGCCAAGAGGGACACTTAAGCAAGGAGAAACGCTGTTCATCCCGCCAAAGTGTGTACACGAAGTATAAGAAAGTGGGTCATTATGCAAGTGTAGTCACGACGAAACCCAGCAATGATTCAGCAACCGGAAACAAGTCAAGTGGTAGAAAGAGAGAGCTTGGAGAAACAAAATATGTGGAAGAAGTGGTCGAGGAGGACACAGAGGATGACGAAATTCTGGGCATCTTCAAGATTCTAGAAAAAATGGAAACACCACGATTTTTGTGTCAGTAATGTTGGTTCAGAAGTGTCTTAAAATGCAATTGGATACCTAAGGTCCTGTATGATCAGTAGTATAACCAATGGCCCTTATGTAGTACCAAGATTACGTTGAAGGCTTACAATGGTGTCCGAATTTCTGTCTATTGTGAAGTTCATTTACCTGTGGTCTATGAACAACAGGAACTGGTGTTACCTTTGATTGTTGTGGATGAAGATGACCCTCCACTGCCAGGCAGAAACTGGCTGGAGCAACTGAAGTTACACTGGCGCAACATCTTTCATGTGAGAAAGGCTGACACCCTGTCTGATTTTCTAAGTCGGCACAAAATGGTATTCTACAAGGGACGCGGAATCATCAAAGGTTTTAAGGCAGATATAAAGTTGCAAGATGGTGCGAAACCGATATTCTGCAAAGCTTGTCCATTTCCCTATGCACTACGCCAAAAAGTGAAGAAGGATTAGACCGTTTGAAGAAGTTAGGAGTCGTAAAGAAGTTGGAACGGAGTGACTGGGCTTCTCCCGTTGTCTGCGTAGAGAAGAAAGATGTTATACGCATCGTACGTAGGTGATTTCAAGGTATCAGTGAACCAGGTCCAGAACCTCTGTCCCTGCCCTCTTTCAGTCAGAACTATGGATCCGATGTTACAAGGAATAGGCAGAGTGCGTTGTTGTATCAATGACATCATAATCAGAACAGATCCCTATGAACACTTTTTTTATTGTTTTATTTTTTTTAATTATAATACACTTAAATGACTTCAATACAATACAATGTGGACATTACCTATAAGCTACAGCTACATATATAGAGTACAATATTAATACTATCTATAATACTGCAGCTACTAACGGATACTAACAATACAAAAGAAGCAGTGAAAGCTGGCTACAAAATAAAATACAAACCAATTGCAATCTACTGAAATTGAAATAATAATGGTAAAATAAAAACAATCGAAAAAGTAATATTAAAGGTAATAAATATATAAGAAAAGAAACGAAAAAGCTTAAATAAAGTCTTTCCATTTTCTGTTGAAGTTGTCAGTATTTTTATTTTTAACTGCTGTTTGTTGAAGAGCGTCCAATTTATTTTTTTAAAAAAGAAGGAAAGCCATCAAAGGATACCTCATCGGAGTCTTGGGTTGTACAGAAGATATAATATTTGGCTACGAGGGTTATGTAATTTAAAGTGTGTTTTGATTCTGTGGGGTTATCATGCCAACCAAAAAGGATGTCACGTTCGGTAGGAGTTAAAATCTTTCCGTGATTTGCGAACCACCAAGCAGTCCAAAATTTGGAAATTACAGGACATTGGTAAAGAAGGTGAGCCAATGTTTGCGCTTGCATATTTTACAGAAATGACAGGTTTTCGGATTCACATAACTTCATACGAAAAAGGGAAGATTTGGTTGGAAGTATATTGTGGATAATCTTATCATGTGTATTGGAAAATTTGAAGTTTTGTTTCAAGCGTGATTACAACGGGGAGGCTATGAACATTTTTTTGACAATCATTGGAGAAACCGTAACGTAACAATCTTGGCTCGGCAGTTGGAGGTTGAGAGTAGTGATTTATTATTGCTGCATAAACGTAACGGGTGGTAATACTTTTGGACAAAGAGGATTCCTGTGACACGTTTTCATTGTCAATTGGCATTTTTTTGGATTTGATTTCATGTCTCCAGCTGGGCGGAATGGCATTTATAAGACCATAGTAGGTTGAGAACGGGACTTTTAGGTGAAACGTTTGTTGAAATGCGTCGTATGATGAGAAGCTATGGTCTTCATTAAGTAAGTTCTTAATATGAGTAATTCCACTTTGGTGCCAATGCTTTGAATAGATCATATGTTTATTTATTAAAATGTTTTGGTTATTCCAGATTATTTCGTTTTGCTTTGGTATATTGTCTTCTGAGATTATGGGTTTATTTTCCTGCCAGTATTTTAGTATCGCGTGATAGAAGGAAGGGGGGGGGACACTATTTAAATGAAGTAACTTTAAGTCATATCTTCAGTTCAGCAAGAAAGAAAAGCCGCCATATTGTCGGAAGAGATGTTCGATGAGAATTTTCCAGGAAGAGTGTCAGTTTTGACGTATTCTATTGACCCAGGCAATTTTTAGCGCGATTTCCATTGTTTGAAAGTCAATCATTTTGAAGCCGCCTTTATTTTTTTACCAATGATTGTTGTTTTTTTAATTTGGGGGGGGGGGTTAATTTTCCAAATAAAATTAATAATCATGTTGTAATAATAATAATAATAATAACGGTTTAATATCAGTACATCCATGGTATGGCTCTTCGCCTGATATAAAAGTAAAATAAGGAAATTAACATAAATCTTAATTATTAATTTGTAAAAAGCTAGATAATAAACGGTAAAATGTAACTATATACATACATTATCTAAACTTGGCAGGACGAACGCTCCCGAACATTTTCCGAGAATTTCCGAAAATTTCCGAAGAAGCCCGAAGATCGCCGAAGATTGCCGAAGACTTTCGAGGAAGACTAGAAGATGTTTCGATGATACACCAACGAATTCAAGTACAATTTAAGAGACAAACTTGATATCAATGAAATCATCGATAAACTCACGTGTGAGATTATGGAAAATAAACCACTCGGGTCCCGGATGTATTTTTTATGAATTTTACGAGTGGTATATTTTTCAGTAAAACATCCGTGTCTATATAATAAATAGCTTTATGCGCGGCCTTTAGAACGTGCCACTCTCTACGTTCTTTCATAGGCAACCAGCCTAACTTAAGAATAGAGTCAATAATGTTCACATAGCGTCCAAAAACAAAACTGGCTGCCGCAAACTGGATGCGCTGTAGCCTTTTTAAAAGACAATCAGTAATTGGATACAAAATTATACCATTAAAGTCTAAGCGAGATAGAACCAGACATTCAACCAAATGTTTTCTTAGATGGTAGTTTGTAAAGTTCTTGATTTTCCTCAGCGCAGCTAGGACACCATGACAAGATGAGGCGAGATGCTTGACATGGTCATCCCCTTCAAGGTGTCAGTCATATGAACCCGAAGTAATTTAATAGAATGAACACGCTCGAGGGGTTTATCTCCTACAGATAAATGTATAGGACGTTCAGCCAGAGAATGGTACGACGACATATGAGGAGTTGAGAATAACATACACTTAGTCTTTGCAGGATTCAGCGCCAAGTTGGAGTCCTGGGACCAATTTGCGATACTTGCAACAGTCTCATTCATGTCCACAGCTCTTCAGTCTAAGTCGTTGTTGACCGCTTCAGGCAAGTAATTAGGTGAACTAAGGTTTGAGCTGTTGAAAATCAATTTGGATAAGGCTAGAGTTTTAACGATGTTTACTCTAACGATTAAGGTTAGTTTTCTATTCTTCTAGATATTTAAAATATTTTCCATACTTCGCAATTTTTCGTCGAAATTGAGTTTGGCAGCTTTAGTTGCGTCATAGGAAAAAAAAAAACACCTAAGGCACAAATGGGGTCAACGGGCCAACTGAAATTGAAAGGAGTGTCACATCTGTTTTTCCACTGGCCAAGCCACATCGCTTCAGTTTTGGAGGCATTAACTTCCAGGCCGGAAACAGGTTTAAATTGGTCCAGCAGTTTAAGTAAGTAGGAAATAGATTCTGTGTCTCGAAGAAAAACCGTGGTGTCATCCGCATACGTGGTCGTTTTTACTTCGTGGTTTCCTACTATTATTCCATTTTTGCGATCGTGGGTTTTGATAGCCCTGGCAAGAAGTTCAAGACCAATAACGAAAATAACATGAACACTTGCAAGTACTAGGTTGACCCGGCTGGAGAGGCATGGTATATTAGCTAAGAAGTCTAAGTGTGAGTTCATGGTACCCAAATGTAGAGTTCCTAGGTTACCGTGTAGACGGGGAAGGTCGACATCCCACAGATGAGAAGATTGCAGCTATTAGCGAAGCACCAGGTCCAAAGAATGTAGCAGAACTCCGCTCTTCCTTAGGGTTGCTGAACTACTATGGACATTTTATTCCTACCCTTTCCACCTTGCTTTTGCTGCCACATGAATTGCTTCAGAATGGCGTGAAAAGAGAGTGGTCTGAAGAGTGAGAACAAGCTTTTCCGCGAAGTAAATATCATCTTATGGCTGGTCGTGTATTGGTTCCATATGACGAGAAAAGGAAGCTAATTCTAGCATGTGATGCTTCTTCGTATGGTGTAGGAGCTGTGATTTCACACGTAACGGATGATGGAAAAGAACATTCCGTCGCATTTGCCTCGAGAACACTTACAAAGAGTGAACGGAACTATTCACAAATAAAGAAGGAGGCTCTAGCTAATATTTTCGGAGTACAAAAATTCCACAAGTACCTGTATACAGGCCACAAGCCCTTAGTGACCATTCTGGGTCCAAGAACAGCAGTACCAACCCTAGCAGCAGTCAGAATGCAGCGTTGGGCAGCAATTTTACTGGCCTACAACTACGAAGTGGAATATCGACCATCCAAAGAACACGGCAATGCTGATCCATCATCACGCCTCCCTTGCAACAATCCGCCCTTGAAGGAAGAGACTGAAATCTTTTTCTTTCTGGTCTTGAAGAATTGCCCATTGATGCCAAGGACATTAGACCAGAAGAGATCCTGTACTAGCAAGAGTATTATCCAGTGACGAACTGAAACCATACTTCACACGAAGTCACGAGGTATGAGGAATGCGTGTTATCATTCCGCCATCGCTTAGAAACAGATTGTTGCAGGAATTACACGAAGAACATCCTGGTATTGTTGCAATGAAAGCAATATCCCGAAGTTACATTTGGTAGCCAAATTTGAATGCTGAGATTGAGTTGACCGGGAGAACATGTAAAGTTTGTCAAGCGGTGTATAACGAACCTCCTAGTGCACCCTTGTACTGGTATCCGGTCACTTCGTTCCATAGTCAATTCGTTCCAAGTCACTTCGTTCCACTTACGGTCACTTCGTTCCAAAAAATAGTCACTTCGTTCCACAAATAGTCACTTCGTTCCACAAATAGTTGGAAATTACAAAGTAGTTATTTTATGTTGTTGTGCAATTCAAATAGCGAGTTTAACTTGCCTTGATATGCTATTCAAACTGACGTTTCTATCTTTAAAACTATACTCACTTTTTTCAACTGTCTACCTGCGGTGTGCGAGAATTTCGTATCGCCAGCACCGAAATAAACTGTTAGCTCCACTTTGTGTGTGTGATAAAATGAGACCATTTTATCATTCAATGTAGTTAAACCCCTAAACTCCCACGCCTTTAAAACCTTTAAAAGCACGCTCGATTAACTATATTCCTTTTTAAAACACTTTATATCCACGCGCGACGTTTTAACTGTCTACCAACGCGCGATTTGCGAATATTTCTCATTGCCAGCGGCGAACTAAACTGTTAGCTTCAATTTGTGTGTGGTAAAATACTTGGAGCCCAGCAGACTGGACAGTATTCAAACATGCCATTCGCACCAACAACGACATTGAGGGGTGGCACCATGACCTCAATCGCTGAGCCTCCAGACGTGGCCAGCTGACGATGTACCTTCTTATCAAGCTCCTTCACAGAGAGGCTATGCTGACAGCCATCCAGATCCGCCTGGTGTCTGAGAAGAAACTAAAGAGAATACAGCGCCGCAAGTACCGCGATCTGCAGGCAAAGATCTTTAATCCGTGGGACGAGTTTGACACCAGTGAAAGATCAGCGAAACGTTTACTGAAAGCCTGTTCTCATCTTAATGGGCCCACAGAAAAGTAAATGTTAATAACCAGATACCCAAACAAACGGCTCCTTTAGGAGCCACCAAATAAATAAAAGCAATGACCAACAGTAATACTAGCTTTCCTTAAGCATAAAGTAGTTAAACAAACACCGGTACCTCAGTACCATCCATCGTCCAATGGATCAAGAAGAGCGCACAGTCCAGATCTTGAAGAGAGCATTACGTAAACATGCTGAAAGTGTGAGAAGAGGCGGCAAAAAGCGTTCACTGAAATACCAAGTGTCTGTTCCAGTATAGAAAAAGTCCTCATTCAGTGACAGGAGTAGCACCATCAGAACTGTTCTTGAAACGCAAACCTCGCACCAAGTTCACATGGTATTTTACTACCGAACATGAAAGAGCACATCCAGAACCAGCAAGGTAGACAGCAGCGGTAACATGATAAGAGTCATGCCAAATTTCTTGAGCTGTCACCATACGACTCGGTGAATGTGCGAAATACCCGGAAAGGAATGAGAAGTGGGTTCCAGGTACAGCGATAAGATGGTTGGGACCATTGACCTACCTGGTGAAAGTTCGTCGCCAACTGCGTTATGTTCACATTGATCATCTCCTGCAGACGGAGCGTGTAAATTGTGAAGAGGCTTTTTTGAGGAAGTGGTTCCTGAGGAGTCATCAGTTCCAGTGTCAGGATCAAGTACACCACCACCACCGAGTGTTAGTGATTCAAAGAAAAACTCAAGACCAACCTGCTGACACTCAGAAGCCTGTTGCTGAACCAATTCCTCAGTCCTCAACTCGAGATTCAAGAGACTCAACAAGTAGCTCAAGAGCCCTAGAGAGGTTTAACCTGTGACTTTAAGAAAATTTTTAAGGCTAAGAACACTATCTACTCTAAGTAGAGGTTTTGTTGATATTAGAAAGTTTAAGTTTGTTATTGCCATGTATTTTTGGTGAGGCGCCCAGTTCTTGTTAGGGTTTGCCATGTTAAATTGCAGTTGTTGTGGGTGTGATTTAATCCAGCCAAACAGCTGTCCACTGTTGCGATCCTCCTTTATCGGTTCTTGTCATGTTGGTGTCTCGAAACGTTTTTCACGTAGTATCAGCCTTGCAGTCTATTGTCTTTATACCTTTTTTAAATCATCGGATGGTTTCTCAGTATTTAACAAAATGGATCGAGCATCATTTAAATAAGCAACACAAGTTCCCCTTGAAATAATCACACCATTAGGACCTTTCTCTTAAATAAGAGGTCTTACGCTATCTCAATACAACAACAACAACAACAACAACAACAACAACTTTATTAAACCAAATATAATAGTTAGTGGATGGCCTACCCCACAAATAGCTAGAAAAAGCTAATCGAGGCGGGGTAAGCCAAATACAAGAACACACCTATTGAAGACAGATTTACACAACAGCAATTAGTTTAACAAATAAAAGGTACAAATTACAAAAGGACTGATTATTTACAAATATCTATTGACTGATAATTAAAGACCAGCAAATCTACTCGCAACTATATTTTACATACTAATTAGAAAGAAACACAGTTTACAAGGAACTTGGTTATTTACAAAAAAAGAGAGAGAAAAATATACATTATTAGTCAACTTCTCCAACTTTCTTAATTATCACAGGGATCTAAATATAGTCATCTTCGTTTTGCAAAATATTTAATAGCGACGTTCGAAGAACCCTTTTAAATGTTCTTTTTGGCAAAACCCTCATATGGCATGGTATCTCATTCCATAGTCTTACCCCAAGTCGAGAGAAAGAACGCCTTTGCATTTCCAGTCTAGAATTTTGAACATAAAGGTTCCCAGAGGTGGATGATCGTGTATGATACGAATGAATGGTGGATGTTTCCTTAAATAAATGCAACATGTTGATTGGTGCATTGTTACTATTGATGTCGTACATTAAACTGGCTACACATTCATGATATAGAAATGTTATGGGAAGAACGTTAGCTTCAAGAAATAAAGGAATTGCATGATCACGAACATCTGCAAAAAACAACAAACGATAAGCCCTTTTCTGGAGATCAAATCAATTGGTTTCCCTAAAGGATTACTCTTTAAGTGATTCGCTCGTAACAGTATGATGTTACACTCATAGATTCTGCATGTTTTCCTCTCAAAGACGTTTTGGGAAGTTTGATTGTTAGATATCATGTGATCTTGAATTACAGAGTACGTTGTAGAGAAAACATAATAACAAGGATAAGGATGTATTTGATTTTAATGGTAATATGTAATAGAGAGCTAGCTTCACAATGCCGGGCGAGATAATATATCATACTTATTTTCATTTTATTTAGACACCTGTTTCAAAACAAAGCACACTAGGAAGTCGTCTGCTATAGGTCTTAAATCTTAAATTAACACTGGAAGGCTATTTCACATGTTAATTTCTTTGCCTTTTTTATCTTCGCTGATGTTATTACTACATTAACATATCAATTTCGTTCAAGCCGTTAATAAAGTTTATTGTCTTTTTTATCTGCTATGCTCTGTAACAGCACGAAACACTTTAGTGACTTCTGTTCTTAATTCTATTTTTCCTTCCATATCACTCTCATAAGAAAATCTTTTGTAACTGAGTGAAATAAACACGGCGTCGACATATCAATCAGATTCAATAGTAACACATGCATGGGCGGACTGGGTGGAAGGTACCTAGCTTAAGTATGAAGATGACAGTCCTTTTTAGGTCTACGCCGAAAAACACACGGCAGACACTAGCTAACCACTGCTACTCCTGACCGCTCTTATTCTAAATCAATGTCATGCGCAGGTTGAACAATTTTATTTAACTGAGGCTGGAAATATTGTAATTTCATTCTTAGATCTCGAAATATAGTATAAGCAATTGTCGATCAGGGCCGGGTTGTTCGAAAGCCGATTAGCGCTAACCCAGGATTTAAAGTTAACCGAAGTATTAATTTTTCTTGCATAAAAATTTTTTTCGCTTCCTATTTTTTGTTTAGTTTGAGATTATTCAAATTCAAAAGAGAAGGCCAAACAATATAAACAGAAAACCTCTCCGAAAAGTTGCAAAGCAGAAATATAAATTCTCGCTAATCCTCGGTTAGCTTAATCGGGCTTTGAACAACCCGGCCCTGGTGCACACGTGTAACAGTGATAAATAATACATACTGGAAACACTTTTTAATTGTATAGTAAAGTTCATTAAAACTCATTCAGTGATTTTATTGCATAAAATAAAAATCTATCAAAGTACAAACAAGTGTTATTGGAAGTGTCATTTTGTCAATCTTTACAAAAATGAGTTTCAAAAAAAAAAGAATGCTGTAGCTACATCCGAGAAAACTGATTTTCCGATGGCGGGTTCCTTGAAAATTAACGCTTTTCACACTAAAGGATATATTTATTCGATTTTATTGTAATAGAGTTGCCATAATGTATGCCAAAAGCAAATCAGTATAAGATTGGTTCTGCCTATGGGGGACCTGTATTGTTTTAAGTAGACTGGCAGCAAACAAAGCCGTTATGCTGTACCGCGGTGGTTTTAGTTTTTCCCCATCTTTGTGTGACCAAGCATGCGTGGAAATAGTATGATAGCCATTGCATCACATGGCGCAAGTTTAATGAAGCACCGTGTACACGTTTCCTCGATAGCGCGCCCGCGCAATTAACCCAGCGAAACGTCAGGTTTAAAAAATAGATTATATATCTAAGAATCTACGGTATAAATTCGGCTCTTTTGTCTTTCGGCAGTTTGCTGAAAAACTTCAATAGCAATAATAAAACTATAGTTGTCCGACGTTTCGATGTTGCTAGCATCATTATCAAGGCAAAATAACACTTTTATCGGTTTTATATTCACAGCGCGATAAAACCCTCATTTTTACCTTGATAATGATGTTAGCAACATCGAAACGTCGGACAACTGTGGCTTTATTTTTTTTTGTCTTTGGCAAAAAAAGACTGGATTAGCTCCTCCATATCTCATGTCACATTCATTCTGACTAGTTTTTAAAGATAGGAACTATGCTTAAAGTTCTTGTGCTTATGATATCAAAGCTACAAAAATATATATACAATTTAGTTGTTAAGACAAAAGTGCGAATATCTGTTGAACTTGAAGTGTCAAGAAAAGTTATTAAGATGGTATTGAAAAGAGAAATAAACGATCAAACCCTGTTTACACGATCAAACTTTGTATGTGAAAAACGTTTTGATATTAAGACTTGAAAGATATTAAGCTTGAAATCCCTCGCATACACACCCTGACAATGCTGAGAAACTCGACAAGTGTTCGTTTGAGTTTCACAAATTGGGTCACAGGAGGAGAGTTCGTCTTCGTCCAGACAACCAAAAACACGGCCGGGGGAAATCTAGATTTTCGTAGGTTTATTATTAACAACGTGTTTCATTGAAGCCCGTCTTTGCCGCAAATTTAGGATATCGTCACCCCATTTTAACAAAAACATTTACAATTCACTTAGTTCTCTCAACGACTAACCTTAACAATGGGAACAATCTGAAGTGTCTTTTGTGCGACCAGACATATGCATAAAAGAATGATAGCACTCACAGCTGTTGTAGACACGTAGATTTGTAAGGGTCGTTAGCTTATTGTCACGTGATATTCATAAATTCTGAATTGTCAACATGGTAAAGATATTTAAAGCTCAACTTGATAAGATTATTTGACGGGAAATTTACTTTATTTTATAAGAAATTATCGTTCTTCGTTTCGTTCATTGCTCGGTATGATATTTTTTGTTCTTTTATATTGACATGTAAATGATGTTTGGATTACAATTGAGGTTTAATTGCTTTTTGTAGACTTAAGCACCACGCGGTATTTTAACAACTGCTTACGAGAACGTGTCTTCAGTTAAACGGCTTCTTTTCCACTGTTTCTGTCACAGGAGATAACAGGCGGACCGAAACTGGTCTGGCCTAAAATTCTTCAGCAAAAAAGAGGACTATGAACTATCATCAAATGAATGTTACTGTTTGTTTTGAAGCTTCTTTTTCTGCCCTCATTAATTGGCACTTAGCAATCAATCTATCAGTTGAGGCTTTTTAATCTTTTGAAAAAGCTGACAGCTATTTTCCGTTTTGATAAAGTTAATTTAGATTGTTTGCGGATAGTAAAAATATGACGGTCTAGCCTTAGATTGCTATCATGACTGGTTACATAAAACTGCCGTCTGGCTGCAATTATTATAAAAGGTTTCGCTTTAGAGCTCTGCTCTTAAAAAAAGTACAGAATCTTTAGAGTGAAGACCAAGCACAGGTAAACACTATCACCATCTTAGAACTTGTTGAGCCTAAGAGATATCTTTGTTTTTTTTCCTTTGGTTGATATTGTTCTTAAGATATCATAATTTTAGTCACAATGAAAAGGATACTTTACTACGTTCATTTGGCTGCTTACCAAGAACTCTCACAATCATTTTAGCTTTATTTTATAAGAGCACATTATTTTGGTCCATAATTTTTGTAACTGCACAACTAGCGAGTAGGGTTTATCGAGACAATTTGCAGTCAACTGTACTTTTTTCATTCTCTTTCTCCCGCACTTTTGTCTCTCGACTTTGTTTTTCAACCTTATCATTTATCAACACATCTTAAAGGACCCTAGTCAGCCTCCGCCATTTTCGATACCATCGAAGTCGTTGATTTTGCATGGTGAAGCGAAATCTTATTGCTTTACTGTAAGTCAGTTGTGTTCCTGAAAGTGTGTTTAATTATCTTTAGTATTTTCACAGTGATTTCCTTCGTTTCGACATGCTTAGAATAAAATATAATAGCCAAACTCTTTCATGTAAACAAAAACAAAGGTGTGGCTGACTAGGGCCCTTTAATGTTACTGACAAGGCTTTGCTAACATCACTGGAAAGATTCCGAAACGAAGGAATATTATTATCGTCTCGTAGTAAACAGTATGGTTTTCAAAAATATAGACATAGTATATCGTATAATGTGGATATTACAGTTCGTAATTCTTGTCATCCGAACGGCCGTGTCCTTGTGATCATCATCCATTTAATTTCACTGAGCGTAATAAATTGAGCAGAACTTTTCTTAGAGATCAGATCAAGAATTCAAAGTTCTATACCGATCAATTTATTTCATATGGGGGGTTATTTTATTTTATTTTTCGTCACTTTTATTCCTCGGTTTCAAGTTTGTTGTTTATATGTTAAACTAGTTACTCTCCAAATTTGAGGCCAATCGCCGATTCCCTTTGAGTTTTAACTCGTCTAAGTGTCTGCTTCAAGCGCAAAAAAATATTCGAGAAAACAACGTTACAAAAATTCTTGGCCCACAATCAGTGCAGGGAAAGTTTACTACCGTTAACCTCCTGGTGAAATTTACGCGCGAAGAGTAGCAGCGCGAAGAAAACAAAGAAAAGAATGTTCGGGGGAGCAACTGTGCGTGGATAATATTCCAATCCCACGAATTCGTCGGTATCGGACTCATTAGAGTCTCGCTCAGCATCGCCGTTACATCTGACAAGTTTCCAAGTTTTACAGAACCTTTCTTTTCTCTTGACTCGACTTTTTTTTGCCCGCTTGATAAAAAACTAACATTACTTTCGCTTCTTTTATTTGAATATACACACTATTTAAAAAACTAACATTACTTACAATACTAACATTACTCAAATTTCATTCTTTCTTAAATTTCTTACAATACGATATTTACTAACAAAAACTAAACTACATACAATAGAAACAATACTTACAGCACTAATTTTACTTACGCTACTAACAGTACATAATACACTTATAGTAACATTGCTTACAATAGTAAAAATATCACTTACGATACTAACATTAAAATTACACTGCAGTACGCAATACTAAGGAGAGCAAGAATAAAAGAATAAAAGAATAAAACCAGCTTGTTACAAAAAGTGCAAAAACAGGCTTCGAATTTGCGTGGCATGATGCATTATTATTTAAATTATGCTAAAATATGCTAGAAAGGAGAGTTGTTTATACTAATACGGAAATAATGGAGTCACACTTTTTGTAGTGTTGTACAAGTTTACCATTTCTTTTGGCAATTAAGAATTCTATGCTAAGAGTGGCTTTCAATTTAGCCTTAAACACTACTAAACTTTTGTATTGTCGAGATTACACCTCTAGATATAAAATTTGCAAGCAAAAGAATCTGTTTTATTACTATCAAGTCTTCATCAATATCAAATTTACCAAACAAAAAATCTACGAGTGAAAAATCTACTATTTCGTATTTATAGATAACACCTCTTTCGAAAAGAACACAGTTGTCTTACAAAAAAACAATAGATGTTCGAGGGACTCATTTGTCTTATAGAAGGTACAAAATAGCGACTCTACAATTTTAAATTTTAAAAAAAATTATCATTTGTAAAAATAATATAATAATGATGTTGAAATACTCTCAACTTTGTGTCCAAAGTAACATTGAAGGCTAATGAATAAATTTCTTTCCAGTTAGTAGAGAGGATTGGGTACTCTTAGTTTAGCTTGAGAGGTCGGAGGAATTTCTTTACTGGAACGGAACTCTCTGTCAAGTGTTTTGAAGGAGATGCTTGAAAGATCAAGCATCTCGCCCCTTATTGAAACAAATTTTGAATAAAAGGATGCGGTTCACCTTGAACATTTTCCCGGCCCTTGATGGTGGAACGCCATGCATGCGGTATAGCACTGA
Organism: Micromussa lordhowensis; assembly: GCA_964020085.1. Classification (NCBI taxonomy): domain Eukaryota; kingdom Metazoa; phylum Cnidaria; class Anthozoa; order Scleractinia; family Lobophylliidae; genus Micromussa; species Micromussa lordhowensis. Next base: position 38,472,808 of record OZ026599.1, on the reverse strand, counting down.
CCACTCCCATTGTTTTGCATTGAGGACTTTTTGACTTCCTAGAAAAATATCATCTTTAGAAACCAAATCTCCGAATTTTACTTATCCCACATGTGTTGCGAAAGAAGGCATGATACAAATATTTACCATCACTCAGGATATATTTATTATTCCACACAAGTTGATTCATTATATCTTCATAAGAACACTATTCCATCCTTGTGAGGCAGGCATAGATACGAGCAACTTACGACAATAGAAAAATGCACTGCAAAATGAACTTTCTTTCTCCTTTTTCCAAATAATAACTCAAGAAAATTTTCAATATAACTCAACAATAACTCAAGAATAAAATTCAACAGACTTCTTCAAACACATGATTCTCTGTGCTCGAATCATAGACTCTAAGTCAAGTATCTTTAACCCTCCATATCCAATGTCATTAATCACAGTTAACCGTTTTATCTGAAATTTTAAAAAAGATATTTGATGGCTGCTTGTATGAGATCATTCGAAACATGAATAAGAGAGGCTTACAACAAAAATTTTGGAATGGTAAATGATTTGACAATTTGTATTTTCCCAGTAAGAGTGAGCCCTCTCCACTTCTTCATACTTAATGTTTTTTAAATAAATTTTTAAGTTTGCTTCAAAATTGGCGTTTTTCCTAGACAACTCATCACAATCAAAATGCACATCCAAAATTTGAACTGATAGCTTAAATTCATGAGGGAACGATCCAGACAAGTTATGAACCCCCAAGCGAAAGAATTCTGTTGTTTCTTCGTTCAATTTTAAACCTGAGAATTTTGAAAAACATTCCAGACTGGAAATCAAATGCTCGTAGGAAGACTTGTTTCTTAAAAAGCATATCAGGTCATCAGCAAAAAGAGAACGTTTCACTTCTTCATTCTTAATTTTTATATCATGAATTTTGTCATTTTTACGAATACTACAGCCATAACTTCTATAGCCATAACTTCTAGATTTAAAATGAACAAACGAGGGGATAAAGGATCCCCTTGTCTTAGCCCCGGTCAACACTGAAATAGTTTGTTGCAAAACCATTATTTTTGACGTAGCTTAAAACATTTGAATGGAAAGATCGAAATAGTTTGTTGCAAAACCATTATTTTTGACGTAGCTTAAAACATTTGAATGGAAAGATCGAATCGTGATTTTTACGAACGTTACGACATGTTTTAATTTTAAAGACATGTTTCGATGTTGCCAACATCATCTTCAGTTACATAATGCTTGAAAAACCGTTGGACTTTATAAGATCGAATCCATTGAATAAAAAATGGTCCAAAATTTAAAGTGTAAAGGACTTTTAGTAGGAATTAATGATCCAGGAAATAAAATGCTTTGTTCAAAATCAATTGTTACCAAAATACCAGACTGTCCACTTTATTTTGTGTATTCTAATACATCATCAATAGTCCTGACAGCATCAAAGATTGATCTAAGTTTCACGTACTTATTTTGGTTATAGTGAATCAAGCCAGGTAGAATATGCTCTAGTCGTTAGGCTAACGCCTTACAAGCTATTTTGGTGTCCACATTAATAAGAGGGATTGGTCTCCAGGTTTTAGTCAGCCTTTCGTCTTTTCCTTTCTTTTCTAATAAAAACATGACAGCTTGTTTCTGAGAATTAGATAATTCTTCATGAATATGTGCATAATTGAAACGGTTACTGAATGTTTCCCAAGAAAAGGCCAAAAGGCTAAGTAAAACTCCACTGTGAGGGCATCATTACCAGGAGTTTTATTTTTTTTGAAAACTTTTCAAAATATTTAAACATTCACCGACAGTCAAATTTTCCTCACATTTCCCTTTCCGTACTTCAGAAAGTTTAGGTACGGACACCTTTTTTAGAAAGGAGTCTGCTAGGGTTTCACTTCCTCAGTAGGAATTTGCCTGGTAAAGATTTGAGTAGAAACCTATGAGTTCATCCATGACTACTTTTCAATTTTTTTCTAAATCTGTCATTTTCGCCTTTCTTTCCCTTGCTTTACGAAATTGTATCTTGTCGAATTTTATACTTAATAAGGTCCCAATCTAGGAAAGTGGATATCTTTAAATTGTTCAATCCACACCTCATATTTACTGTTAATTAAAGTTACGTAATCTTTATCACCTAATAAACTTAGATTGAACTTCCAGAAAAAGGGTCCAGGTACTTGTTTCTCTATCCCATAAATCGAAAACAGGATTGCTGAATGATCTGACTCAATGGAAGAAATAATGTTTGCCTGATCGATCTCCTCTTGCAGAGCATTATCAACGCCGGAACCAAAATCAAGCCTTCTTTGGATTATCACTGCTTTCTGTCTCCAAGTGAAGCGTTTTATTTCTGGATTCCTAAGGATTTGGTCATTCCAAATGTCAGCTAAATCATGCAATAAGGAAATGTTTTCAATATGCTTAGCCGATTCCTTCAATTTTGGTTTGTCACCAAATCTATCAAGATCAGGGTCTGAAATAACATTAAAGTCTCCGCCAATTATGATCCTACAGTCATCATCTATACCACTTTTGTCCAATTCATCCTACATTTGATAAAAAAGAGTTTGCTCACTCGTTTTGGAGCGTAAATGTTTACAAATAAGAACTTTAAAAATAAGATCTTGCACAAATGCCTCAAGAAAAATAAAACGCCCTTCTTTGTCAGACCGCACAGATATAAGTTGGAATTCCAAGCTGTTCTTAATTAGAATGAGTACACCTCTGCTGTGTTCCGAGCCATGAGAGAAAAACATCTCGCCCTTCCACTGCTTTTTCCAAAATATTTTCGACTTCCTTAGTGCTGTAAGTTTCCTGCAAGGCATGGATCAACTTTTTGTTTCGACAAAGTTGCCAAGCTACTTCCTACCATTAATTCCAAACCTTAAAACTTTCAAAGGCCAAAAAATGTCAAATGTATGTTTATAGTGGTCATGCACTTAGCTACACCAAGCTAGTTCACAGACATGTCACTCAAACTGAAGGAAACAAATATTTCAAATGAACATAACAGGCTTAAAAATCCCAACTGGCGGGAGGCTGGCCAGTTGGCTATATACAGGCGTGACCGAGGAGTTGAACCAGGGTCCACAGAGCAACAACTCCAGCTAGGTAGTCAGAGCGGGACTTGAACCCGTGACCTCCAAAAACAGATTAGTCATAATTTCAAAGGTGAAAACTGATTCACTGAGACTACGTGGTGTCAAGCAATATACCAAATTTCATTTGCATTTAGCTGTGGATTATCTGGATTATTCCAAAGTCAAATTCTTCATCGCATTTGACTTTGAGAGACTTCAGAGAGAGATCGCTTTAAATTTCAAACTTCGACATGGTCACTTGTTTTAATGTATCCTGACAAGAGATTATCAAGGTAAGAGAGTGAATCCCCGATATAGGCCTTACACCCAAGTTAATCCCTCTTAAGTTATATTTAGAGATTGTACCCAGCTCATTCGAGGATGTTACTCGCGCAATGTGGGGGACTCACTCTGTTACCTTGATAATCTCTTGATCCTGATCACCATGATGGTTTCAATTAGAGGAGCGAAAATTCTCAGTACACTGAGTAATGTAGAAGCATTCCTTTTCCTTTTATGAATTTTTTTAGCCGACGTTGCAGGAAAACGCAAATCAAAGGCCAAAGATCACTCATTGATTCGTCCACCTTTCCCGCTTCCGCTCTTTCTACTTACCTCTCCTCTCACCCCTTTGTCCAGTCCTTTATTGCTTGCCTACTTTCTCGGTCCATTATTTCCCCTGTTTGTTTGTTTGTTTGTTTGTTCGTACGTTTGTGCCGTTTGTGTGTTTGTTTTTAGTTTCTGTTGCATTGATAATTGATACATTTTAATTTTGATGTGCTAAAATAAGAATTTTTTGACAAAAAATGTTGCATCCCAAAAAAAGAAACAAGTGCCATATTACACCCCTATCTCTCCATAACGACCACCTCTCTACAACAGCCACTTTCTTCTGTCCCCAAGGTGGCCGTTGTGAGAGGTTCCTCTGTATATGTATATGTACTAATGGAACGGTTTTCGCTTTGTTTGCAGTTGGAAATTGGACCATGAATTTCTTGACCAGCCTCTGTCTGTTCATTTGTCTCTCGATTTGTGATGGTAAGCTTTCTTTTCTAGTCCTTCGACTGAGGATCCTTTCTAAAAAAAATAACAAAGCATGACGAAATATTCCCTTATCACCAATATTTAGACTGCAGTGAACTGAGTTTTGAGATCCTTCTATTGTTGTAGCACATAATCGTAATAGTTGTCTCTGTTTCTTAGTTTCTCGAATATGCATCTAATCATTTCTGTTTTGCGCACAATTTGAAGCAAATGGAAAACACCTAACAAATAATTGTTAGGTCCTAATACGGCCCTTAGAATTCTGTGCAAACCTTATACTTTTAGAAGCATACACTCCAAGAAGTTTTAGTTTGATAGTAAGATTCAATTTAAAGATAAGTATGGGAAAGTTACAGTCGCCTAACAATAGTACCATGCGTCAGATATCTTAATTAGTTTCGTTTGGTTATTTCAAATAACACATTGGTGTAAAGGACTGGATTTAGTAAATCTAGTCCTTTACACCTATGTATAATACCAATTTTTCAGTCACAGGAGACTATGCGAGGTCAAAGGCAGAGGACAACCAGGGTATGGCTGCTCAATTCAAGCGGGTATGGACTTTAGATACCTTTTTTCTTGGTAGTAAACGGTCGGGCAGACCAAAAAATCGGAAGATGGTTTGTTTGTATATGTCAGCTCTTTTCCAACATTTATCTATACCTGAGCCAAAACGTGTGGAGTTTGTTGGAAACAGTTATATTTCCTTTCCTCGCAGGAAAACATTCATCTACGCATGAAAAGACATGAACTTGAACAATACTTCGGCGCAAGCTCACCGGAAGAAGGTAACTGTAATGTGATGTTATGCAGTGCTCACCGGGAGGTGCTATCCAGAGCTGTGCAGTGCTGTGTAGTGTAGCGCAGCTTAGTTTAGTGTAAGGCAATGTCATTTATGCGTAGCGTTTTGGCTTTTGGTTTTTGTTTTTTTGCACAGTACCAGAATACGAAGTCATTTCTCCCATTCAAGTTGACGACGACAACAGGTTTCTTTCACATAACCTCAACATTCACGCAAGGCAGAAAAGACACGCAGAAGAGCCACGTGTCTGGTACTACAATGTCAAAGCTTTTGGTATGTCACTCCATCTCAACCTTACTAAGAACGAAGAACTCATGTCGCCATGGCTGACTGTTGAGCGACACGAAAATGGAACAGTTACTAACGAGGATCCACCCCACAATGCCTTCTTCAATGGTCACGTGAATTCGAAACCTGGGTCTTCGGTTGCCGTTAGTAATAAAAATGGACTGGTAAGTTAAAAAAAGGCTTTCTAAGAAATAGGATTCAAGTAGTTATATTCAAGTTGGCTAAGTTTTGATAACTTTAGACCAGTAGTTATATAAAATTAGGTATGACCAAGTTAGGCGGCTAAGAAGAATATCGGACAATGAGTTGCCTGTTAAAGCAATGACCTTACTTTCGAGAATGATGCTTGATGCATCGAAATGTCGACTGACGGGTGTCTGGAAAGAATAGCGAATAGCAAATTGTACGAATAGTGCGAATAGTGCGAATAGTCTCAAATAGTGCGAATAGTGGCAAACAGTAGTGAATAGTGGCAAATAGTGACGAATAGTCGTCAATAGTCACCTATTTTGCTTTGCACTGATCTGGATTCGTTAAAATTGATCTCGTGGAGCAATAGCGTTTATCCGCGGACGCTAATAGATTCGACCAAGCAGGTTCTGTGGAAAAAAAACAATAAAATGGAAATGTGAGGTAACTGTTCTGTGATTAGTTTATCAACTGAGAAGACGCAAGCGAGCTGCTCTGATAATCGGGTATAAAAGCAGAAAAATCTAAGCTGTATCTATTTGGATAGTTAATTAACTATCCAAATAAGCAACAGAATTTCACTGAATTTACTACCTTTTCTTCTTAGAACTCAGGCTAGGGCTGTCCATCGCCGCCATAAAAAAAAAAAACAGAAAACACAAGGATAACCTAATACAGACGTATTTACGCTTTTGCAGTGGTGAAAATAGAAGAAATTACGTTTAGAAACACCTTTTAATTTGTCCTGATAAGCATCTATGCTTTTTAGCGGGAGAATCCCATCCCCTCCCACCTTACTGCGATACTGGGTACCAGATTTCCGTCATTTGTCACTATTTCCACCACTATTTGCCATTATTTTCCACTAGTCGCCACTAATCACCACTGTTCACCACTATTCGCACTATTCGTACTATTCTGTGTACGATACTATTCGCTATTCAGGTTTTCCTGACACCCTCGACTGACAGTACTTTTAATCTTTCTTGTAAGAAGTGTACTAAGCGCAAATGTATTAATCATTATTTAAAATAAATAAGATTCAGTAACGTCAAAGCTTATTCATTCATTCCCGTTTCGTCTCTAATTCGTGCCTAAGTAATGACTGAAGTTATTTTTTGTTTTTTCAGATGGGTATAATTCAACTAATGGACCAGACGCTGTTTCTTCAACCACTCGCCAGTCATCTTGTATCTGACAGCAATGCTAAAGCGAACAATCACCTGATATACAGACGTTCAATTGACGAGAACACAAAAGGCCAATATGAAGGTATGGAAATGAAAAGACTGGGTTAACGTTCAGGATTGGTAATCGAGTATACCAGTAGCTAAGATCAAACAAAACGATTGCTCCAGCCCAATATTCTCTATGAACCGGGCACTGTCCATCCGGCATGACCCTCTTGAAGATTGTTCGTTTTTTAATGGCTTACGTTTCTGAAAGAACTTGCTTTCACATGAAAGATTCCTTTCTTTTTGTTCCAACTCGCCAACAAACCGTGCTGTCAAAACTGCGGGCCAGTTTTCTCCTAGTACGGTCCTCACGCTTGGTTAGTAAGATATATGTGTATATCATAAATAATGGCAATTGAACTGAGTGGAGTGCGATTTGGTCTGAAATCATAAGCGTGATTTCAAAATCGAGTTCGAATTGAAATCACAAGTATGGTTGCAAACCAAAATTGCACGACCCGAAGTTCAATTACCACTTTATTAGATCCATTTTTAAATCGCACAATTTAATAGCTTAAATACAGGAACAAGATTTTGGTCAGGACCAATATTTATTGAACCAAGTTGCCAAATTTGCCAAACAATGGCTTTTTTGTCTTTTATTTTCCTGCAATGTGACTGGTGAGTTTAAAAAAGCCTTAAAATCTGATTGGTTGTTGTTTTACTGTCCCTATTCTCATTGGCTGAGAAAAATATGCGATTTAGAGCAACAAAAGATAGTGCGATAGTGAATAAATCGCACCGCTAAGAACCAATCACATTACAAAGATAACTAGTGATTTCAAAATGGATTTAATAAAGACCGTAACATTGCCTTCCAGAAGCAATAAATCACACATAACAATATCCTTTAATTTCTTTATTAACAGAATTAATATCTCAGAAAATAATCAAACGAAATGACAATGCTAATGATGATAATGATCATAAGTACTTGGAGATTACTTTAGTGGCGGACAAAGATACAATTATCTTTCACGGTGACGATACCGCTGCGCACTTGCTCCAGCTCGCAAACTTGGTAAGTTTATATAATACAGTTTATACCATGTTATAACATAGATAGGACCCTGCGCGCGCTATATAGCTGCTCTGATTGGTCAAAAACCCATGTTTTATCAGAGTATAAAACATAGAAAAAGCGTGTTTTATTGTTTTGCGCGCGTAAAATCTATATCATAAAGCAAATGAAGAAGCATAATCCGTGTATTACGCTGTGATAAAACACTCCAGACATTCAATTGAGAACACTCGAGAAATGTAGAAAATACTCTCCTGCGGCTCGTGTTTTCTACATTTCCCTCGAGTTCTCAAATGCCCGTCGTGTTTTATCACAGTGTAATACATGGCTTAGGCTTCTTTATTTGTTAATTAAGAGCCCGATATTGTCTTTATTCTCCAGTTGTTAATAACTATATCGCAATGCAAGCGAGCGAGTCTTTGGGTAAGTGAGCGAGATGGTATTAACAACAAGTGAATAAAACGATATCAGTGGCTCAGGGGCGGATAACACTATTAACTGGACAAATATCCGTCCAGTGGACAATTGTTGACAAAACATACTGCAATGACGACTAGATTGTGTTTTATCCGGAGGATATCGTTATCCACCATTTGAACAACTGAAGTAGAGCCCTTAACAAGCAGCTTAAAAAAGCGCCTCCAAAAGAACAAAATTTTGGCATAGTGTCGCAATAAACAAAAAATAAACATCTGACCGGGTAATAACATTTCCGTAGTTTTTCTTCTTAAGATGTCTTTCGGTGCCTGCGGCAGGTTACATAATGGTTCACAAAAAATTCAACCTCATTATAACATATAGAATAAACTTTTGCTTTTTTTGTTTTTTGCACTGTATATCCATTTGGTTTCTTCAATAAAACCGGCAGGTTTACATCAGAAATTCAACAACGTCTCACCAAAGATGCCATTTTATACAGAAAACTGAAAAGTGAGTGCTCACGTCAACGTTGGTGGCAGCTACAATAAAACATTCAACCAGAGTGGTGTAAGCAGTTTACAAAGAGATATTTTATTTGACAATGCAATCCGGAAAGTGATCTCGTATCATTCGCCAAGAAGTGTAATCAGGTCGGCTTTATCACACAGATAACCACGCTTAATATGTAATAAAAATATATCCATGATATTCACTCCCATCCACCGATCACTGCCTCCCTCCGTGTTTCTATTCAACAATTAGATTATGAGATCAAGATTTCTATCGCGCGAAAGTTAACGAGGTCGCAGCTTAAGTCAACTATCAAGCGATACTTGATTGTTTTAGCATAAATCTACTAGTCGTTCAAAACTTTTTCTAAATCCTCTTTACGGATACTTCGAAAACGCAAAGCGCCCGCCAGTTTGTTAACAAGCGCACACTGCTAGGCCACTTACTGTCTACCACAGAATAGATACTGAGTAGTGTAGCCAACCAGAGAACGGCATTCATGATACAACGCTAGTAGATTTATACCGATAGGTGATCGAAGACGCGACTGAAATCCCGTGTTCATAATCTAATAGTTAAATCGGTTACAGATTTTAAAACAATCTGGAGTTTCCACAGTGGTGTTTAATTATGCTTAATCATGCTAAACTTGTATTGCAGCTGAACGCTATATATCATCATGATTCTATCGGCAAGAAGAAAATCACTATCTCTGTTGTGCAGATTAAACTTGTCAAAGATGGAGTAAGTCGAAATTTTAGTATCGCCAGAAACAAAAAGAAAACATAAATGCTGGAAACAAATCTAGCGCAGTGTACATTGTAATATGCTAGTAATGTTTCTGTATTTCTGTTATATCAATATTGCTCCTAACTGCTAGAATTGAACTGAATACCTTCAGGTCTGTTAGGAAGGTTTTGTTTGGTTTCGAATTATTTTTGAAATTCTTATCTTTAAGATTAAACGGGCTAGGCCACGTAAACCAGGGATGTTCCGTTCTGTTCTGACAGAAACGATCAAATAGAATCTCGATAAGCTTTAGAGGAGACTCAAATATGGCTCAATATAGTTTCTACAAGCGATAGAAGCCTATGGAGTTAATAGTGAAAGACCCTGCATGGCCACTGCGCATGCATAGCCTGTTGCTTCCCGCCCGCACACGCCAAACTCGTGAGACAGGCCTCAACCTCGTTCTACCACGTGTTAGGACAGAGCGTTTAAAAAGAGCTTTATTTGATTGCCCTCTTCACTTTAATTGCCCTCTTCGTTTTAAGCCCCATTTCCCCATTGTATTGTGAGTATTTTTACCTTTCTTTCCATTACACATTTTTATTGTACATTCAAATGGATGTTTTGAATCTTAGTTCTTAGTAAAGACGGTTATTATCATTTTCGTTTTGTGTGCAGTGACGATTTCACATTGAAGAGGACATTTCATTGTTAGTTTGGATTTCGATCAGTGTTCAGAAACAAGAGCAATAAAGTAAAAAAGCATGACTCGTGCAGTTCTAACCTCCTAAAAAATGGTGCACAATTCTCTTTTTATTCCCAGCTTGACTATAATTGGAATTCTGGAAACCCAACAAAGCTTTCAGCTCTTAAGCAGTGGGCAAAAAATGTCAATATTCCAACATCAGATTCACATCCCAATCACCCTGACGTCATAGCATCCATTTCCCGGTAAGATGTATTAACTGCTAGAACCTAGATCGTTTCGTTCTTCTGTGAGGATCTAAAGCTCTACACATGTCCATATATGTATTTCCTAATCAAACATCAAACATAAGGTGTCGTAAACCTCTTGAGCACTTTGAAATGTTTGTATCATTGCTGAATATGACACTTTCCCTCCCCCCTTCCCCGCCCAGCACCCCCCAACAGGGTGTTTGACAGCTTTTACCTTTATTTGTTTTGTGTTTTGCCTTAGGTTTGTAGTTTTTTATCATTTTCAAGTTGTAATTTGTTTGGTGCTTTTTCACTGCTTCCAGCTTGTAAGTAATAAATCTATAGATCGGCCTGGCTGCCTGCTCTTTTTAACTTTCTATTTATTTCAGGTAGCCAGGCACCTAACTGTTTATGAAATAGAAAACATGTGCCGTGTTTCTATCGAGTTATAGAAACACCAGTGAAAGTTTGGGAGAACGAGCAATGCTGTGGGAACACGAGCCGCAGGCGAGTGTTTCCACAGCTTTTTCGAGTTCTCCCAAACTTTCACGAGTGTTTCTATAACTCGATAGGAACACGGAGAACATGTTTTCTATTTCTTTTAGAAAATACCGCGACGAAGAAAAAGAAAAACAACTTGTTTACTTCATCAAAATGTAAATTCTCTTTGGTCGCGCCATCATTACGTCAACAGCTCGTGCTAGTTCTGTGTTTCTATCGAGTTATAGAAACAAGGTTTTAAACCAATCAGCGTGCGTATTTGCTTTGGGTTATTTCCTAAATTAATATACAACCTTGTAAAAATATTTCTTTCAGTTTAAGGGGGAAATGAAGCTTGTAAAGTGTGTTTTGTTTGCTTTGCTTTTCTGTTTGCTTCTTATTTAGGTTTCTAATTTAATCAGTTCTAACTTCATCTTTTATGTTTTTTTACAGGGGAAGTATTGGAGGTAATTCTTTTAGCTTATGCTAAAGTCGAAAATGTTTTAGAAGTTTATTTAATTTTCTTAGCTGGGTTTTCACCTATCTGCACACAATAATCATATGTCAAATCAGAGCAATTGTTCTTTAATTTTCTTATTTTAATTTCAGGGTTGGCGGATTATGGCACAATATGTAACGGCAAAATGAGCTTTGCGGTCAATGGTGACGGCATGGGCTTCGCAACTGCTTTCATTCTCGCTCATGAAACTGGACACACGTGAGTTAAAGCACTGTAAACGGGAAGAACAGCATGAAGTCTTTGTGAATTTGCAGAGCTAGAAATTGCTATGACATCAAAATGTGTATCGATACAATCTGTATCATATTTCACAAAGTCCTTATTTAACACTCCAGCTATTCCCAAACGATCGTTAGTTTGCATCATAAGTTTGCTCCTTCACCTCCTTGTAATACCTTTGCCTTATTAGGCAACAGAGAGCTTTCATGGTTTATTCTTGATTTTCTGGTTGCCTTCCAGGGAGGACAAACGCTCCTTTGATCCCTTCAATTTAATTGTATAAGTTTAATTTATGGGTCACCAAAGCTCGTGTTATTTAAATAAAAATTTACCTTGTTACCTCAAATTAATCCAAAAAATATTCCTTGGGCCATTTAAACTAACGATTTAAGTTCCTTGTCCCTGTAATTAAAAAGCCTGGGAAACCCTCATTAGTAGCTCATTAAATCTAATTGAATTCGAAACAACATAGCCTTTTCAGGCCAGAAAGACTAAATTCGCGGTCTTTTCATTAAATTATGAATTCTACAATTTAAGTAAGAGTGTTTTCAACATGAAGAAAAAAGAAGCGATCTATAGCTTTCTAAAGGCCTACATCGTCCTAAATGGACTGAACAAGAGCTTCCTCGATTGAACTTCAAGCAAACTGGGCCATAAACCTGAGTAACCGAAAATTCCACACTGAAAACGCATCGAGTTCATTCCGCGCTAGCGACTAACGTTAGCAGACAGCTCTGATTGTTAGCTATTCCGAAAGCGCCTAAAATTGATAAAACAAGGAAATGCTACTCACAAGTGATTTTTCTTGGCTCTGTTCGCGGCCTTTTTTTCCTCATAAATATCAATGTGAACTTGGATTTCATCGAGAGGGCAATTATCCCTTCCAACACTACAGCAGTCTTTTAGCTAGATCAAAGTTCAGGCCAAATATCGCCAACAGTAGCTAGAAAAGTTCAATGGCACTTTTAACCTCTATTGATGTGGCTAAAGCTCTTTGCTTTTTCAAGCGAGCACAGCATTATCGCCACAATGCAAATGGCCTAACTCCTAACTACGGGACTAAACGGCGACCCCTTACATCTCAAGGCCGTTTCATGTACGACAATGGACAACGCTTACTAGCAAATCGTTAGAGTTGCACCTTCATTGGAGTTAACGTCCTCGAGCATACTTCCTTAGGACAGCAGTTATAGAGAGAAAATCTATCAGCTCCTTCTCCGACGTCCGCACGATCTTAAATTCAGACGAGTGTAGACTGGGCTAAACTTAACACCAATTAAAAAAGTTGTTAATTAGATGCTTTGTTTCTACTCGTAAGGCTTGGCTTGAGCCACGATGGAGGCTCAGCGAGCTGTCCAAATAATCAATATGTCATGTCTACATCTATCCCCGGTGGAAAAATGGCGGGAATGTG
>OZ026599.1:38447436-38454936 GCA_964020085.1 Micromussa lordhowensis | reverse complement strand
CAATAAAAGAATGAACGAACGAATTAAAATTAACGAATGAATGAACGAACGAACGAATTAATACGAATGAATGAATGAATGAATGAATGAATGAATGAATGAATAAAAGTGCATAGCAAAACTAATCAACTAATAATACTCCCCCGCTGCCCAATGAGCCTCCATTGCAAACTAATTCCAGTCCTACACCAAGAATGCAAATATGGCTTATTGCGCAGACTCTTTAAAATTAGTTTAAAAATGTACAGTGACGTTCTTACAATATTATAATAGACCTTTTCACGGTTTCTGACGCCATCTTACCTTGGGGGTGGGAGTGGGTAAACACGGCGCAAATTACTATTTATTTTAGTTATTACAGATTCACTCCACTAAAAATTACAAACAGATAATAAATTTATTTAAAATTAATGACTAATGTAAAGAGTTGTGGAGAAGGAGACAACAAAAAGCGCTGATGCACCATATTATGAATGCCCCCCTTTTAAATAAAATTATTATACTGCTGTATATCTGTTCCTCGCAAGTTATTAAATACTCAGAACCTCAATCATTCTGAAATTTTTGGGCATCGAACGTTTAAGTTTTCTGACATTTGCTGCAATAGACCAATTGCTCTGGGGAAAAACTTCAGAGTTTGTGGAGTTTATTCCCCGGAGCCTCGAAGAATATAGTAGGTCGATATTACTACGATTGGTTGCAGTTTATTAATTTACTAAAACTTTTACAACAAACGTAATATTTACAGACAATATCTAGAAGACGTTAATTTTATCCTTTAGTATAAATCTACTATCGGTCTATCACAAATGCCGTTCTCTGATTGGCTAAGCTAGTCACTATCTATTCTGTGGTAGATAGCGAGTAGCGTAGCAGTGTGTGTTTGTTAACGAAATGACGACCCTTTCTAATTGTTTAATAGCCTGTTGGGTGTGATTATAAAATCGGATCTGGATTTTCGTTTGATCGATGTGGAGTTTGCAATGGAGACAGTACCAAATGCACCCAAGTGATGGTCACATACACTGATGACGGGCGTGATCATGAGAAAGGTAAGGAAAGACATCGAATTACAATATTTAGAGAGGAATAGCTGGTTTTCATGCGGCTCCTCTATCCTGGTCAAATTTAAATTTGTAGATGTTGGTTCTTTGTTAAAAGAGGAGAGCAGGAGAAACGGAGAATAACAAGACGACAACCATTAACAAACTTTACCCACGCATGGCACATAGCCGGAATCGAGGCTCGCACTCTAACCACTGCGTCATTTTCCTGCTCCCCAGACACACCGACTTGCTTGGTTATACTTGCTTACCCTAACAAGACGCTTTTGATACGAGGGCCGCAATTTCCAAACTTATTCCCTAATTCTGTCGCATAGAAGCTTTTATTTAAGGTGTAACTCAAGTTTATAAAGTTTCAACTTAATTACGTTTCTTCATTACAATCACAGGAGTTGACAACGCGGACCTAATGTGTGTTGTACCGAAGGGATCAAAAAATATCTGGGTGAACGAAAAGTTTTCCGATAGAAATAATATAGGTGAGAAATAGTTTTTTTTTTAAGGTCCTGAAAATATAATGGCCTAGCCACACAAATATATACAGCTGTTTCCACAAAGGTTGTCCACAAAACTTAAGCACACGACACAATGACGATTGATATTGATAGTTTATCGTCACTTGATTTAGGTTTCTCGGTGTTTCAGCTAGAAGGAAAGGGAAGTATGAGTACACGTGTTTGTGCTGTTTTTCTTTTATCACGCTGAAACACCTTGCAGCTTGAATCCAGAAACCTTAAGCCACCATTACCCATAATACCTTTCAACATTGTCGTGTACGCTTATGCGCTTTTTCGGGACAACCTTTCTCAAAACAGCTGTATATGCGCAGATGCTTAAATGGCCTTACAAATGCCTTCCACAACACTTTCTATATATTTCTGTACATTTATTATGACGCACTTTCTCCACTCGTTTCAATATGCTCACTGTCTTTTGATTGAATAAAAAAACAAAAAGCAGTCACAGTAGGCTTTGTCACAGTGTCTTTGAGCGCTCTGTCCTTTTCTGTATATTTAATATTACACTATCACACTTTTTTTTATTTTTGAAATGATTGTCTTATCTTGTAATTATTATCTTTTGATTAAATACACAAAACAAAATTGGTGGGTAGGCAGGTAGCCATATGAATAGGTAGGTAACTCAAGGAGTCAGGGCTAACGCCGCTTTTTGTGCTTACTTTTGTCCTTGTGTTGATTTATTTACCATCAGGTGTACAAGATTCCAAGAAAAACTACCTCATAACACCGCCTAAGGCTGTAACTATCGTTGCAGCTGGTAGCACAATCACTTATGGTAAAAAATCTGGCAAAGAATTTGTGTATATCCCTGGACCAATTAACCAGCCCCTTAGATTCATGGTAAGAAACACAACTAAGACTATCTCTTGCTTAATTTAATGAATGGTGGCTAATGTTAGCGTATGAGCTGGCCAATGCAGCTTTATTTCTACTTTTTAAGTTTTTACAGGACTCCTTTGATAACAGTTCAGTTTATATTGATGAGTTTAACCTGTCAAAATCGTCGTTTTATTATTATGGTTATTGTTGTTGTTGTTGTTATTATTATTATCATCATTATTATTATTATTATTATTATTATTGCTTGTGAAAAGATCGCCTATATCAACATCGATTGCAGTTGACGTTGAGTAGTTCTGAACCATGGGATTATATCAAAGTGTGTGGCGCAAGTATATCTGGAGCTGGATGCAGTACAGAGATTCCTCAGAAGATATTATATCTCTTTTCTATCTTTATAGTTCGTGTATAACAGGGGCAAAATCCAGGGAGCTGTTTGTAAATATCTGAGGGCCAAGAGATCAGTGATTAGTTCAAGCGACGTTGAGTGGATCATTGATGAAAAGACAGGATGGTCAGAGTGTTCTGAGAGATGCGCTGGAGGTAAAACCATTAGATCTGCCACGTACCAGCGGCACCCAACGAGAAAATTAAGTAAAAAATCCTTTGAGGGATATTTCTAGGCTCCTTGTAATGTTTAAATACTGTTTAAAGAGTTGTTTTGATCAGCTAGAAATATTTGATCTGTTCGGATTTCTTAGCTGAAAATTGAAGTGCCCGAAAATGTTAGGAAATTAAATCTTCATTTCAGAAATTGCTAGCTGAACGTTACCTTCGAAGAACTTCTCCGCGAAGTATTTGCTTATCCGAAAATGCTAGGCGACCTTATTAAGAGCCAAAAATATCCCTTCCGAAAATCTAAGGGACTATTTTCCCGTGGATTTATCCAGGTTTCGTATCCTTTAGCTGATGTTTTAGTTAAGAAATCAGTAGCTCTTTGTCAATGCATTATCCGAAAGTCTTAGAACGAGTGGACTCTCCCGAACAGATATTTCATCCGAAGTTTCTCGTTGGGTGCCCCTGACGTACGCGTACGCAATTTAAGTGAATAATTATATCATATTTTAATATATTGATTTAGCCAAGTCTAAAAAGTGGAGCTCCCAAAAGGTACTAATCATTTTAATACTCGACGCAATAACCTTTATTCACCAATAAGCATTTAACCAAATTTATTTTTTTCAGGTCTCTGTTCAAGTAGTGTTACGGCCGCACTTACATTAATGACCGTTATCAAAACCGAATGAATTGAATAAACAAAACAAGGAAATCTCCATAAACAAGAAATGAATTTAGAAGCAGGAAAACATTCAAAAACACGTGCGGTGTTCAAGTTAGCTATTCATGATGAAGCGTAATTTGAATATTATTTTTGGCGTACAGCTTTGCAGTCTAGCTTTATCTGTTCTTAATAATTAAAAAGAAATTAACCAATAAGCATTTCACCAAACCGAAGGAATTGAACAAACAAAACCAGGAAATCTGCATAAACAATATGCAAAGAAATGCATGTGGAAGGGTTTATGAGTAGAAACTAGTAGATAAGTGCTTTTAACGAAGCTTGTGAGAGTCGTTATAAGCACATCCAAGCTAATCCAACCCGGCGTAACGAAAAAAGAAACTTTAGCAGTCTAGGGAGCAGCTGTCCTTATTAGCACAAAGAAAACTACAAAATTCGGCTTATTAGTATTTAAAAATACGATTTTATTATTTTTAGCCGTGAAGGTATCGGCGAAAAGTTTGACAACGGACACAAAACTATTTGTAGTTCGTATAGTGTGATCGTCCGGGTGAGGGTAGTTCTGAGAAGAACTGTTGTTGGTGACTGACGTTTCGACAACCTGAGTCAAATGAATAGCGTTTGTCAGTCGATGATGTTATAAATGTGGTCCGTTGAAAGTGCCACTTTGATTGGTCACTTTAGCCATGATGGTATTGGCTGAAAAGACTCGTGTAAAGTTTGTCATCAGTCATTGGTCAGTTTCGATCCGTCTTTTGTTAGTCAAATTGCTTGGTTTGAGGTCCGTGTATAGCTAGTCAAATTGAGTCGGTCTGTTACAAGTCCGTTTGTCGGTTTCGTTTGCGTGGTGGATAAGTCGTTTATAAGGCAACGGTAGTTATTGACATCTGTTAAGAGGCGCTTGTTCTAAGTTACTATAACAGCTTTTAAGAGAATCAGGGGAGAATTTAAAATTGCGAAGGACTTTGAGCTATTTTGACGAAAAATAGCAGAAAAAACTGAAACAAATCTCCAAGAACGAACTGGCTCTACAATTAGAAGAGGACGCTGCTAAATAACATGAGGTACTCTCTGACGGCAACTGATAAAGCGAGAGTTTTTGGAGAGGTTTTGTTAATTTCAATTGGCCAGTGACAGGAATTTACAACAAATTAAATGGCACAAGTGTTTTATATTTATGTTTTATTTGCAGGGAAACAAACTCGACAAGTAAAATGCAAACGAAAGGACGATCAATCAATAGTTGCAGATAAGATCTGTGAAAAAGGAGACAAGAAACCACAAGATGAGCTGCCGTGTAATACTCAAGCCTGTACTCCAGGGTATGTCAATCGGCAGCTCTGCTCTGCCAAAGTTAACTCAACTTAACTTCAGCTTCACAAACTCGCTAAGGCGGTTAACTTACCTTTGTTAACAAATACCCAAGTGTTTCACTCGCCCCCTGACACTCACTGTACGTTTGAAGGCTACAAGGAAATATAACTTGCATATCGACCACAGGAGTGAAGAAAACATAGGTTCCATCACATTAAACCCTTGTCCTTGTATCTGAAACAGATGGCACCTGTCTGGATGGAGCTCCTGTTCAAAGACATGCGGACGTGGTGTAATGACGCGTGAACTGTCCTGCAGAGCGAAAGTGAGTCAGAACCCAGAAGAATACAAAATCGTCAGTGGAAGCAGCTGCAAGGGGGAAAAACCAACGGCGCTCCAGAGAGCTTGCTATGTATTAGCCTGTACTGCTGAATGGGTTCCTTCTCCGTGGGGAGAGGTAAAAACTTTGTCTATTTGACGTGTTCTCAAGTAATTAATGATCTAGTTTTTTTGTGTAATCAACGATACTGTAACGTGACTAATTATATTTTTTACAACACCTGAAGCCAAAATAATAAACATGCACACAGAGGACCACGCCATTAGAATTGCATGTACTATTTTTAAACAAAACACGTTGCTGGGAGCCAATAATTCATTCTCGAAGCAGCTCTACTGTTGCGTTTTATCAATTGTTTAACTAGAGCATGTGTGAGAAATCCGTTGTATCCTTTATTGAGCAGTTTAATTAGTTAAAGAAAGATTATATAGATGCGATAACGTGTTACAGTTAGCTGTTGCGCGGAAGACCTCTGCCGAGGGGATCTCCGATGGTAAACCGAAAATAATCCTAGCAACATAGCAGTGTTTTCTTTATAATCCTTTGAATAACTCCGCCTGATTATCTCCACCCAGACAGACATCGCGTACGTTATAGATGGTAGAATATATCCCTCAGGTGAAAAGACTGAAATACATGTTTGGGCAAAAACTGGAATTCTTAAAAAATAATAGTTTATTTGTGAAACTTTGACTAATGTTTAATTTTTTGGGGCAGTGTTCTAAAACCTGTAATGGTGGAATTATCACCCGCACTCTGAGCTGCAAAAAGCTGGACAGCGATGGTCAATTTAGCCCAGTGCCAAAAATATTTTGTAAAAAAGCCGTCAAGCCGCCTGTATCGGAGGACTGCAATTATGATGTCCCTTGCTCCGGTTCGTAAAGCCCAGGTATGCTTACAATAATTAGATCTCTTACGTACATAATTAAAATCTATTCAATAAAATACGACTAAAACTTGTGCCTGTCTTTCTCTTATTTAACCTGCATTATCACATAATGGACCTTTTCGGCTAAATAACTATTAATTACAGGAATGGCTCTGACCTCCAAATGCACTGGGAACTAGTATGGTTAGCTATAATTTATAGCACCCCGGTTAGTCTACTTTTCGTTCAGGTTAGCCTACTTTTATCTCAGGTTAGCCTAATGTTCACTCTGGTTAGCCTAACTAGCGTTCCGGTTAGCCTACAGAGCGCTTCGGTTCAGAGCCTACTCGGTTAGCCTACTCGGTTATATGTAATGGTGACACGGTACATTCTTAAAAAAATCGCTTTTCGGCAGCCCGCTCCCTGGTGGGGTAGTGGTCATGAGACTCGCTCTTGACTTGTTTGACTCAAATTCGATTAAAAACTGTCTTTCTTTTATCCTTGTTTAGAGAAAAAAAACTCCGAAGCCATTCCTCCAATTGACGCCATTTTTTCGGCAGTACGGCGGTCATTTTGAATTCTATGGTTTCAAACACCTATTATGGCATGCTCAGGGGGCCAATTAGCATGTACTTGCCCCCTGAGCATCCCATAATGGGCATTTGAAACAACAGAATTCAAAATGGCTGCCGTATCGCCGAAAAGCAGGTTCATTGATTGTCTCGCGATTGATTGATTGGTTTATTGATTTGATCTATTGATGCGCAAAGAATTCAAACCCGACACTAATGCTTGCGAATCTTAGACATGCAAATTTCACTTCTTTTCAGACCTGACTGAGTTTGCAGTAGTGTAGCAGCTGTCCAAAGCTGCTTTTGTTTTATCATTGTAGCAGCTGCTATTGTGTTAGGGATAGGGGCATTGTTTCTGTTGTTTGTTCTATTGTACTCTCATAGGGTAGCAAGCCAATCATGTGAGACCTTAGGAGAGCTGCTACATCACCCTGAGTTTGAGGGGAATTAAAGCCGCAACGAAAAAAAATCCAAACATTGTGGCTAAGTCAAACTAAGCAAACGTTTTCATCGAGATCAGCGTTCTTTACTCATTCCAGATGTCCTTTACTGTTTAAAATATCTTAGATGTTTGTGTTATTTTCCATTTCAATTGACTCAGTAGAACTCACTCTTGCCTGCTTCAGGTTGTAAACCAAACAAGAGAAGAAGACTGACGTGATAAAAGAGGTCAAAAAGAAGATGCACTGTGATAAACGTCCTAGAAGTCGTTTCTTGATTTAATACATTATTGTTAGTTGC
>OZ026599.1:38334936-38442436 GCA_964020085.1 Micromussa lordhowensis | reverse complement strand
GGCCGGGAGCGAAGAAGGACGGCTGTTTTCGCAGGCTAGGTAATCCAGGGTTTTAAGGATTTCTTAAATTTACGCTTTGATAGAGGTTTAAGCGGAGCATGTTTATTAACCAGTTTGAAAAAGCAATATCAACATTTCCTTGCGTTCTCGCAAAAATCGATCCCAAATCGACTTGCGCTTATTCAGAGTTAAAGTCCTCTCCTGAAAACCTAGAGAAGTCACGTATCATAGTCTTTTTAGGGTAATCCGTTTCACAGGAGAATTCTGTCAAGCAAAATTGAGAGTAGTGATCGCTTATATCCGAGATGATGTTTCTACTAGTGATTTTTCCGCAATATTTATTTGCAAAAATATTATCTGACTCTATCTAGTTGGTTTATCAATCGTTGGAATGAAAGAATAGCTTTGTAAGGTGAGCACAAACTCGTTGGTAAAATTGCATGTTTCGGCATTGAGGAGGTTTATGTTGAAAAACAATTTACATAATGGGCGGGCCGCCCCTTATGTAAATTGTTTTGTCGGACTGACTAAATATCTCGAGGGCCTCATCAGAATATGCCTGAAAGGCTCTCTGGAGAGTTATGTTGTCTGTAGATTATTCCACAGATAATATTGCTTTTCTTTTCAAAACGAAACTCGACCCAGAGAGCTCGAAAGGCGTTGGTTGACGTTTTCTCTATAGTCCTTTCCCAGGATAAACCGCGCGCAATGGAGACTGGGCTGAATTATCGCCAAGGCGAGGCTGTGGTAAGTACAGATCTTCCAACGCGTGCAAAAGTAATGGCGGAGTTTGTCGATGCCAACAGCGATCAGTTCCATAAAGCCTGGAAGAAGCTTGAACTACAGCAATGGCTAAAAAATCACGGACTAAAAGTGTCAGGCACTAAAGGGGAGCTAGTGGCCAGAGTGGAGAATGCGAAACGAGCTGGAGTGACCCCGGCCGGCGAGTCACGAGTCCGGGTCCCTCGAGGTACTTTGTATTGTTGTGTGCCATTATGCCACAGTTTTAGAGGAAAAGTTGTAAATGGAAAGCCAGTGAAATTGCATAGACTGCCCCTTGACTTACAACTGAGACGACAATGGATTAGGAAGTTACAAATTGTTCGCAAAAACTTAGTTCCAAAAGCCGGAACACGCGTATGCAGCCTTCACTTCAAAGGTTCTGATGGCCCGAAACCCTGGTGCAAACTACCTACAGTACTTCCTTCGAAGCCACTGCCAAAGTCTCCCACTATAAAACGGCCATTGCCCGACAGGTCAAAAGGCATGCTATCGAAACCTGGGCTAAAAGCAAGAAAACGCGTATGCCTTGAAAAACGTTTTAATAGATTTGAGGATAGTTTCCACGATTACTTACCTTTAAGCCCGGTAAGTATATCTGCAGACATTGTGTAGGAAAAACAAACAGATACCGGCGTGCAGTTTTGCGCGAGTTCTGAGGACAAAAATGTCCAAACCGAGAAACAACATGTGAAGTTGGGGTGCAAGTAAATCTTCCTTTGTTGACAGCGGAAAACCTTGAAGGTAACGATGCAAAGACTAAATTTTACACAGGAATTGTCAATTTTGGAACTTTAATGCTGTTATTCAATAGCATTGCTAAAGTAGCTGTCAAATTAAACTACTGGCAAGGGAAGGATTCTTTAAAAGAGAAATCCTATCTGACAGATGAAGGGAGGCAAAAACCTGGACCTCAGAGAAAAATGAGACTGATTGATGAATTCTTAATGGTGATGATGAGACTTAGGCTGGGACTTCTAGAGCAAGACTTGGCGGATCGTTTTTGTGTCTCAACAAGTACAGTGTCTCGTATCCTTATTACTTGGTATGCTATTCTTGCTGATCATCTAAGGCATTTAATTACTTGGCCTAGTCGTGATGTAATTGCATCAAGGATGCCACAATGTTTCAAAAAATTTCCTTTTACTCGTGTGATTATAGATTGCACTGAATTTTTTATAGAGACTCCATCATCTTTAGTAAATCAGTCGATCACATATTTTAGCTACAAATCTCACAATACCTTTAAGGTACTTGTGGGTATTAGCCCATCAGGGGCAGTAACATTTCTGTCACAGTTGTGGGGTGGCAATGCTTCTGACAAGCACGTTGTGAGAGAATCGGGACTGCTTAATCTACTAGAGGGTGGGGACAGTATCATGGCAGATAAAGGATTTGATATTGATGATTTGCTTAAACCACTAGGTGTAACACTTAATATGCCTCCAAAAAGGGATTCTAACCGTCAGCTGACAAGGAAGGAAGTTGAACAAACAAGGCGAATTGCGGCTGTACGAATCCATGTTGAAAGGAAAATGGAGCAAATTAAGAATTTCAGGATTTTACAGGGGACTATTCCTGCTACAGAATGGAATAATGCAAATAATATCGTACTTATTTGTAGTGCTTTAACTAACCTTGAGCCCCCCTTAGTTAAATGACTTTCAATTTAGTAGTACAATACAAGACATTGAGTAAGTAAGTGGAAGCATTGTTGACAATAAATTCATTTGTTGAAACAGTTTGGTTTACAGTTTATTGTGAACAATAACAAACCAGCTGACAGCAGTATATAGGAAAAAAAAAAACAGTTATAAAAAAGGAAAAACTACTTGGTCAGGGGAATCCCCCTTCTGACCCTCACAGTTAGAACTTCAGTTACTATGGCCACCTTAAAAAATTCCACCAGTTTTGGAAGCATCTTCTTCTTCCAGAATGTTTCATCAAACTTAACCCTTATTACTAATAAACTTTTGAGTGTCCATATCACAAAGTCGCATATCTTTAGTTTGCAAAGAGCCATTAGACCCTGAATTTGATAGTAGTAAATTGATGTTTTCTTGAGTTTTACCTTGCCCTTTGAATAGGCCATTTTACAGTTGTGTGCTTAGTTACCTGGCCATGAATGCAAGCGAGGCTGGAGGTGACCTTGCTTTGATACAGACCTTCAAGCTTTTCTCATGTAAATGTCAACTAGTTAGCATGAGAACAATTTGATTTGCACAATAAAAGCAGAGAGGTCTGTATCAAAACAAGGTCAACTCCAGCCTCGCTGCCAGTCAGAGGCCAGGTCACTTTGCCAACAACTGTAAAATGGTCTATTGATGTAACAAAAAATTTTTTTGTCCTGTGCTGCAACTCTAGGAGTTAGGAAACGCCATTTATAAGGACACTTAATTTCAAGTAATCGTTGATATTCCCTGCAACCAGGGCAGTATACAAACCCATCAGGGCTTGCACCAAGAAAGGGAAGATCTGACTGAACTACAAGGCCCCTTTCCATGACAGTGAGTCTCTTGTGACCCTTTTTCTTCATGAATTTAACATATCTCTCTTTTGCTACCGACTCATGCTGAGACCCCCATTGTAGGGGTGCAGGTTTTGAGTGGAGAGACCCATTAGATTCTTGTTTGTAACCCATTATTTCTCTTACAACATTATCTGGAGGTGTTGTTGGGATTCGACCAAACTGTGATGCTGTTATTCTCCCTTTCCTGGCTTGCAACCATTTAGGATTGACACTTTGTCCACGAGTACTGATTTCAATCAGCTCTGCCTCGACCTTTGACATTTTCAGTGATGCAAAATAATTATTTCTTTTTTCTTTAAATTCATCTGAGGCATATTTAAGGTTATCACTTAATAACTCTAAATTTCTGGGAGGAAATTTTTGCGGTTCATAGTGTTTAGCAAATTCCTCAACATCAAATTCCGATGTTACGACCTCTTCATGTGTCCTGATGTTATCATCACATGCAATGGCACCATCACATGAAACAACATTTTGCCTTTCTGTTACTGTAAAAATTACACAGTCAGGATTCACTGACTGTAAGTTATCCAGAAAATTAGGGAGGAAAGAGTTGCTGACAGGAGCACCTGCCTTGTACAGCCCTGTTTTAGGCGTGGCTGCCAGCCTGGGCTTTTTGCCATACTGATGTTTCACTGGTTGCAAACTACTTATTCGCTTGGGGCTAAGCTTTCTCTTTCGGGCCTTGTTCCATTCACATGGCAGTGAAGTACAAGACACCTCCCCTTCATTTGTCACTTTTACATAGTCTTCAATTGCAAACAACAATGCTGTGATATGATTACAAGCTTCTCCTAACCTACAATGAAAAAAAGAGAGCATCTTTTATAAACTTACAACTAGCTTCCTAATTCCTAAAAAGAAACAGCCAGACAATGTTTGTGGTCCCAGGCATGAAGAAAATTCAAATATCCCTACCCCCCGGGACAGCAAGATAATTCAAATACCCTACCCCTGGGCCAAAGCGATTGATCAAATCCTACCCTTTGCCCTCCCCCCCCCCCCCACCACACGCCGGCTAGACATTGATAGGTGCATAAAGTTCCTTGCAAAGCAACTTACCCGGCTATGCAATTACAATCGGCTGAGAAAACGTTCAGTTAGCGAACGGTGAATCTAGTACATTTACTATAAACAGCTACCCAGACAGATTGTGTGGGCCCCCTGTGCTTGAAGCATTGCATGTCCTCGTTCTTGTAGAACTTACAACTTCCAAAGACGAGATAGTTCATTATATCTTTACTTGTTAGACGAGGAAGTCTTGATAAGTCTTTTGTCCACGATCTTAGATTCTTTGGATCAGGGAGAGTCTCTGTAGGCGTACTCAGCTTTTCTGCAGCTCGTTTTGTAATCTCCTCATTTTCACGGGCAGCTCTTTCGACCACTGTCTCAACTCCCGCTCGTTTCGCATTCTCCACTCTGGCCACTAGCTCCCCTTTAGTGCCTGACACTTTTGGTCCGTGATTTTTTAGCCATTGCTGTAGTTCAAGCTTCTTCCAGGCTTTATGGAACTGATCGCTGTTGGCATCGACAAACTCCGCCATTACTTTTGCACGCGTTGGAAGATCTGTACTTACCACAGCCTCGCCTTGGCGATAATTCAGCCCAGTCTCCATTGCGCGCGGTTTATCCTGGGAAAGGACAAAGGAGGATTATGCAGGTATCCCATGATGCAACGCGGATGAACTATATTATCAAGTCGACTTGGTCACATGATCCTTCATTAACATGGAGTTGCTCGCAGAGAACGCTTCGGCACTCTCCGATTCCCCCTTATTGTACGTCCACTGTCTTGATTTTAACAGTCAATCTTACATTGGGTCGTCGAATTTAGCATGTTGTAGGTTCCTGACGGTGTTAGGACACGTTAGTTTTCCAAAAGAATTGCGAGAGCGGCGACTTTGTCTGTTTGTCAACACAGAGAAGTTGAAAGATCTCAGCAGCAAGACTTCCCCAGCTGTTGTCAAAATCAAGGCATTGATCGATCTCTAAACTAAATGAAATATGCATGTGGTCATTTGTTGTGCCCTACATTACACGAGAACGCGCTAAGTGAAACATTTGACTCGACTGGTGGCAATCCAAACTGGGAACCTGACAATTGGAGAAGAATTTCGGCAACGTTTTGGCGGCAATTTTCGCCAAAAATTAACGGACATAAATCCATACAAATCGTGGGGACTTAAGGGGACTTTGTACTTTATTTTGAAAAGATACCCTCTGAGTACTATCAGGCTTAATTATATGCTAATGTACCAAAGATTAAACACAAAACGAGCCAAACTAAGACAAGAGGTCAACCTCAACGAATAAACAAAGCGAATCACTCACGCATACAACTCGAAACAAAAACATAGTTTTTTCGCTAGCCATACGAACAAACCTACATCTAATACTTACTAACGAAGTATTAATGTAAAAAGAATCTCAAAAGCGATTTCACTCACCTTTACTCGTTGTGAATACGGAGAAAACGACTTCTGAATGTGTGTATTTTTCAGCCACATTCGCTCGCTCTCAAGGAGAATTTGACACCGCTCAATCAATAATTACGCGCAGGGCGTATTGGGATACCTGCATAATCCTCCTTTGGAAAGGACTATTGATCTTATACTTAAATTTGTCACTAATGAACATATCAACACCTCCAGCGGAAAGAGGCGACGGAACAAATTCAAATTCATAACCTGGTAGAGATGATAATTGTTCCGGTAGATCTGAATTTACCAGTTTAGTCTAAAATGATACCCCAGCTCCTTCAAAAGCTGAGTTTCTAAGCTTTCAAAATTTCGTTTCAGGCTTCTAACATTGTTGTGAAATAAAGAAAATTTCGGAATTCCGGTTCTAGCATCATTCAAGTTCTTTTTCATCACATGAAAACTATGCGGAGAATAGTATTGGCTTCGTATTTTGAGATTAGGAAGGTTAAGATCGGGGTCGGAAGGGAGCTAGGTATAATATTGTTGAATTGACCATGAATCGGGATTAAGTTTATGCCAAAATAATTTAAAACGGTGCCCGTGAAATATATGATCAAAACGGCTAGAATGATAAACGTTTTTGTCATGATTTCTGTACAGCGTATGTACAACTATGACATCTTTATTACGCGGTGCGTAAGAGTTTACAATTGCTGTGATTTGTGCCCCTTTGCCTAATTAACAAGTGGTATTTTAAACCCTCTGTGACGCATGCGCATTGTGTGGTCCTTCACTCCAAAGTAACTTAACCTCTTTTAAGCAGCTTACCTAAAAATGTGTTTCTCGACAAATGGATGTTTTTCTAAGAGAGGGTGAAGGGTAAGCTTTTCCCTAAGCCTTTCTTGTTTTCAATAATACACGTGTACACCTCGATGAAAAATGATTATACCTCAAAGATATGAAGCCACCCAAGAGTACTTTTAGCAAACTACCACCATTCTACCAAATTCGCCGTTGTACATACATTACTTTATTTACCCTCGGATTTTAGAGTAGCTTATGCAGCTAATATCTCCGAGCATTTAGCCATCAGATGAGAGATAGACCACCACACCGGGAACTACGTCCCCTACTCTTTTTGAACAGTGCGTGGGTTCTTTTACGTATTAAATGGATTTGTATTAAATGAAGCTTGAAAAATTACTTTTATATTTCCAAAAATGTTGATAAATGATTAAGCAAAGTTGTTTTACTAACTTATCTTTTCCAACTTAACTTTGCCGCCTAATTTCCAAGAACGTCATTAAACTCGACCACAGCAACAGTTTTCAAGTCGATGAAGAATTCATGTTCCTTTACATGCGCGAGTTCCAAAAAGTAACTCTCTTAAAAGATCTCTTTAAAATGTTTTCCTGATCTTTCGCTTCTAACGTAACCAGTTCGTCGGCGTTTGAAACTTAATCCTGCTTCTGAAACATTTTTGTTTCGTTTGGAATTACAGCAAAGACTTTTATCAGTCTTTTTGACTACTTGTTTGTTCAGCGCGAAAATGATTGTCCTTCAAGCTTTTTGGTTTTCCAGTAAAGTAATCTTATTGGTTGGAATCCGTGAACCAATCGTCAACTGGGTCGAAGACATATAAACAGCCCGCTTGGAGTTATTTTCAGTCTGGGAGAGTCGCTGTTTACAAGAATTTGGTTTTCTATTTGATTGAGGTATCTTCCTACATGTACAATGTTTGTGTCTCATCCACCATTTCAAGCTCTTATTTTAAAACAGGTTTTAGTTCATTTGATAGACATTAGCTAGTTCTTTATCAAAATTTTCTTAGTGTATAATTGCAAGCAGCCTCTGCCACCTTCTTCTATATGAAGAGCAATAAGGAGGACGTGGGCGTAGGAGGCTAACTTGGGACATGTCTAGGTATGGATGATGTGTTTACATGCCGGGGATATTTTTACTTCGATGGAAAAGTTTATTAGCTACTTAAATCTCATTAAAGAAGTAATTTACTTTGTACATCACACAGGTTGTCTGTCGTAACATTTTTTCGTCACATGTCAATCTTTTGGACAAGTGGTCAATTGAAGAATTTATATTCGCAAAAAGTGATCAGAATAAAAATATAGGTGTGTGTGTGTGTGTGTGTTGATCGGATGCCTTATCTCACGGCTGCGAGGACCCGAGTTAAAGTACAAACTTAGAAGCAAGCCTCATCACACAGTAAGTATTCTCCATGAGTGAATTCAGTAAAATGTATAGTTATAGGAGATACAGCAGGTTAAAATGTAGCTGTTCTTTGATTTTGTGACATCCGGTTTACCATGAGAATTGGCAAAGCTAAGGTACTGATGGTTTTGAAAGGCTACTTTGAATCAAGTTAACTCCAAAACTGGTTCCATACATATCAGCCATGTAATAGCCAGAAGTCTTAAACAAAATTACTTATGAGAGGTTAGCATAACCAGCTTTAACCACCCTCTATTAATGTTAGAGTCTTCCAAGCTACAATCACAACTAAATGTTCGAGGCGATAACAGAATCTCACCCAGTGAAGTCGAAGAAAATATTGTCGTCGGAAAATATAGCTCACAAAAGCTACTTGCTGAAAAGTCTACCTAACTATTTGTAGAATGTTACTTAAAGACCAAAAGGTAGCGAGCGACTAATTAAAGATGCTTTGTCTTGTTAAAACATGTCAACCATTGGCATTGTATATATAGAGACTTGATTATTTCATCTAGTCCATTGTTATTATCAACATCATCTGTTTGTTTTCTAGATAAAAAGCTACGATTAGATTCAATTTAATCTCTGTAAGACACAAGTCTACGAAAGGTTAATCAGTTTTTGACGTCACTCATTATACTTCTGTGTTTAAACACTGTCCTTGTTTTTCCTTAGCGACCAAAAAATGTGTTTGTGTAAAGGAGCTGTGTATAGTGTTTCAAAGGAAGAACCATTTGGCACAAATTTATAAAGACCGCAGGGTAAATATTTAACTTTTGGTCTTGATCTAACAAATGTCAAATTTATTTCAATGTTGTTACACTTTAATGACGCGTGTCACATCACACGAAAGCGAAGGTCATTCAACTGCAAAAGGGTAACTGCTTTGATGTCTGTTCACGATCAGTTTATCTTGGTATGTACAGTAACAAGAGGCTTGTTTTCATCTTGCCCCGTCTCAACAGGAACGTACTTGTCCTACTATTTCGTTGTAAATTTATGTAACTTTTAAGTTAGAAAAACAAATCGCACGGTTGTTCTTTTTTTTTGGCGCTTTTATTATTTATGATTGGACAACAAGAATTTGAAACTACTCATGCGTATCTACATGGATAAGCTAACACTGTGTTAATTTCGCGACTGGATTCCAGTTGCATCGCAAACCTAGAAATTGATTTAGACGTAGAGTTGAATGTAATACTACACGGAATCTATTTAATGGCACATATTCGACACAAATGTCTTAAGTGAATTAACTAATAAATCAGTTACCCTCATCTTAACAAGTGTGAAAGCCCTAAACCATCATCAGCTATACAATCCTGACAAACGGACACTGAAAAGTGCTGCGATATTAATGATGGTAATAAATGACAATATAATCTTTATTGAGGATTCCGATTTCACTTAGAGCAAGTGATTTACACTGTAAAGGGTCCTGCAAGACTAAAAACATTGATGAAAATAATGATTCCCATGATAACAGTTTAAAATGCATAGATGCATATCAACAAAGGAAAAGTTTAAAAAAGGATCAATGTTAGTAAATTTATACATACATGTTTATAAAATATTAAGAACAAAAAATTAGGGAAATACAACGAAATCTCTAAATAAAAGGTCAATTAAAAGTTGCTCTGGAAAGGCTTCGTTTAAAGCTGGATTAAGAGGCGGCTTCCCTAAATGAAAGAACAAGGGAATTCCACTCATTTGCAGCAAAGTTAATACTTTTGACAGCAGTTTCCCTAAGACTGTTTCTGGATCGTGTTTTATAATAATGAAAGTCACAATTTAAACTATATTGCGAGGCACAAGAAAAGTTTTTAAGCCAAGTTTCCTAATGATTTTACTTCTTATTTGTTCAATGTGATCTTTCCATAACAAGTTATCATTAATTATCAGGCATGAGAAGAAGAGTTCACTTTTGTTTAAAGTTTGGCAAGGTGTTTGATCCGTATCCAATTTCGTCTTTGGGGCGATTCAGTCCTCCAATCTTTCATTCTTCCTTTTTTTTTTTTTTGCTCTTTCGTTCGAAAGTACGTGCGCCAGCTCCATGAATCATAACAAGAGGTTCGCGTATTCATCAATATTAACGACATATTTGTGTTGTCCACAGAGAGCTAGCCCTGGAATCTACTCATGGATTTGTCTACGCTTTTGTGTCACTTCATAATCCTAACTGCTTGTGATATTGGTAAGACTTTTTTCGTGATGTATCCTTCCGCTAGGGTCCTTATTGAACAACTAAAGCTTACGAATAATCACAACAAAAATTAAAGTGCCGTTGCACGAATTGAAAACAGCTGGCGAGTGAGCTTTGTATCGGTTGTTGCCGACACAGAACAAGAAGGAGAAGGTTTGCAGCCGGTACATGAGGGTGATCACCCTGTCAATGTACGATCTAGTTGAAAACAATATAATCCAGCAAGTGCTTTTATTTGAAAATAATTATCGAATGATTGTATGAATTACACCTTCCTTCGCAAAAGTCAATAGCGGGAAATTGCTATAAGAAGATATTAAGAAGGAAGATTTATGCTGGAGGGCCTGGATCGTACAGACCGTCTGATTTGCCTCCATAGTACACTTGTTGAATTAGTTAACCGTAGTCTCGTAGTGTTCGTAGTCGTTCTTGTGTGTTGACCCTACTTTCTTTGGTGCTTCTTAAAAACGTGATCAAGGACATATATACTTATAACAACTTTGCCCAGTTTTATAACAACTTTTCTTGAGTATGTTAACTATACTTTTCATCTCCAGCACGATTGTAGTATTCAGTATTCAGTGCTAATAATTATATACATTCTAACCCACTCCTACCAGACTTAATTAACAACTGCAGATCTAAAAATCAAAGTGATTTTTAGTACCTTATAAAACATTGCTAAATAACAAGTGCTAAGTCCAATCTCCAATACAGCCTTGGGAATTATTTACAGGATATTTTAGTTGCAATGTTCAAGCGTGCAATGGTTTAATATCTCATTCAAAGGGAGATTGGTGAGGTCAGATATTGAGGACAACGACAAGTCGGGATTTGCTGCTCAGTTCAAACCGGTATGGACCTTTGCAACCTCAAATCAGGAAACATAGTTGCTAAACCTGTAAAACTTTGCTGATGAAACATTGGTTCCTAGTACTATTCCATTTCCGCGAACTCTACACATTTGCTACAGAAGCAAATTTAATTTGTCTCCATGAAGCCAACAAAATGAATTTGACTTAGACCAAATGTTTCCATCCATGAAACGCCAGTAAAACAATTTTAGGAAATGTTTCTGGAAAATTGCTCCCTGCTTGCGTGGGGCCTTTATTAACTATAATTAATTTGTGGAGTTGGCGAAATGCACTTGAAATAATTCTTTAAAAATTAATAAGCTCTTAAAGTGGTCTACCGAATCTCGATGCCTGTAAATTGCTTCTGTATATATGAAATATTGTTTTATTAAAACATTGGGCCATTTTAAGCTTTCTTCGAACATACAGTTTACAAAATTAATGTTGTAGCAGTTTTAGCAATTATTGAATGAGGCTGAGTAGGATATGAACAATTCTGCAGAACAAGGAGGGTGTTATCCACAGAGGCCGAAGGCCGAGGTGGATAATACCCTCCGAGATCTGCAGAATTCTTCATATCCTACGAAAGCCGAATTCAATAATTGCTCTATTATTCATTCAAAATATTCCCCGTTCTTAAAGGAGTTTCGCCATTTCGCTCTTTGTTTTTTCGCTCACTAAAAATAACATAATATCGTCCCAGATTTTCTCGGTCAACGGTTCAGTAATCTGCAGCGGGCTGCACTTTGACGTCATTTTGACGTCATCGGTTCAATAATCTGAAGCGGGCTGCACTTTTGACTTCATTGATTCAATATGTCGAAGATTCCTTCCAAATTTGGTGAACAGCAGCCGGTTTTAATCAATCAGAAACGGGGAAATATTTTGAATGAATAATAATATCAATTATTACCTACAGCAAATAGACCATGTCCAATATATTAAAATTCTAACTTGGCTTCGAGGCTTGGGGGAATAGAACAAAAGAAATCACATCGATATTGAGGTTGTTGGAGCCATGTTAGAATTTTAATATATCGGAAATGGTCTATTTCCTATTCTTTTCTGATATCTATATGTTCTAAGCATTTAGAACATTTCAGCCAGAACTGATGAAACTCGTGGTCTGAATTCTTTAAGGCCATGTGTTTTATTTTTGATGTACTTTCGGCTTAGTCAGTATAATTTTCTCTATTCTAACAGGACAATCTCCATCTACGTATGAAAAGCAGTGAACTGGAACGATGTTTTGGTGTAAGCTCACTGGAGGAAGGTAACACTAGACGAAATAATCGATTCCTAACCTCGTGATCACTAGCAATTTAACAGTAGTTATTAGCCAGCAAGAAGCTAAAAACAGAAGGCCAACAACATAGACAGAAAACTTCACCGTTAAGTTACAAATCCCAACTAAAATTCTCGCTTATCCTGAGTTAGCTCAATCGGGGTTTAAACATCCCGGCCAAGTAGTTCGCTTTTAGCCTTGGCTTAATCTATATGTTATTTAAACTGTGACTGCGACAACCATTGTTCTCAGTGCTCATTAAATCTTGGTGGCGTTGACGTTACCGTCGTCTGAAGCCCCCTAATAATCCCAAGATGATTTTAGAACCTTCCTTTTCTGTTTTTTTTTTTTTTCATTTTTTTCCCACAGTCCCAGAATACGAAGTCATTTCTCCCATTCAAGTTGACGAAGAGAGCAGGTTTCTTTCGCACAATCTTAACATTCACGCAAGACAGAAAAGACACGCAGAAGAGCCACGTGTCTGGTACTACAACGTCAAAGCTTTTGGTATGTCACTTCATCTCAACCTTACTAAGAACGAAGAACTCTTGTCGCCATGGTTGACTGTTGAGCGACACGAAAATGGAACAGTTACTAGCGAGGATCCACCCCGCAATGCCTTCTTTAATGGTCACGTGAATTCGGAACCTGGGTCTTCGGTTGCCGTTGATAATGAGAATGGACTGGTGAGTAGAAAAGAGGGAGGCGTCCGTTTGTTGTCATCTGGTAAAATACTTTTGAATTAACAGAATGCAATGAGTCTCTGGAGGACATGTTTTATTAATCTCTACTAGTCATCACTGAGTACTGATTAAATTAAGTAGGCGCCATATAGGATGACTAAACACTTGTTGTTGTTCCTTTAGATGGGTATAATTCAACTAATGGACCAGATGTTGTTTCTTCAACCTCTCCCCAGCCATCTTGCACCTGACAGCAATACTAAAGTAAACAATCACCTGATATACAGACGTTCAATTGACGAGAAAAATACAGCAAATCGTTACAAAGGTAGTGAAATAAGAATTTTTTTGTATTAGGATAGCGTTCAGAACTCCAGTTAGATCTGTAAATGTGAATTTTATCCAAGTGAATATATGAAAGATCATATATTTGAACTGCGAGGAAAGATGAAAAGACATGAATGATCATAGCAATTATCAACTTAATTATAAGCTCCTCTGAAATCGCAGCTGGATAGGTTGTGTACATAATCGTTGAAACGTTTGCCCCTGGGCGATACTCGCGGGAAATTGTGTTAATAATACGTTCAAAGGAAAGCTGCAATGAACTAAGTTCATTCAAATGATGTTCAATATGTCTATTGGGCCTACAGGGCTTCTGCCGTATTGTTATCTCTTTAATTACACCAGCCTAAACAGCGATACTATTTATTATTATTATCTTAACCAGAAAACGTTTTGTTTTTAATTATTATTATTGTGATTATCATCATCATCATCATCATTATTATTATTATTACTACTACTCTGGCCAAAGCCAGGTATACTGAGCCAGGAAGTATTTGTAATGTTTGTAGTTGACATCATTTATGCATAATACGAAGTTTAGACTACTTATAAAGCATGTCAAAGGATTAATAAATAAATTTTAAATAAGCCATTCCAATTTTCAGCTCTTCTCAATTTCATTCATTACTCAGCCAATTTTTTAACTTGAAATTATTTTAAAGGACAGTCTAGTTAATATGGCTAGGTTTCTTGTTTCCTCTCCAGCAGCAGAAAGCTAGCCGTATTTACTAGACTGTACATGTACTAGATAATAATCACATTCTGTGCTTCAATTTCATTGTTTAAAGAATTATTATCAAGAGCCAGAGAAAAGAACGGTGCTTCCAACACTATGAAGAGAATTAAACGAAGCAACAATGATGATCTCAAGTACCTTGAGATGACCCTGGTGGCTGATAGATATACAATATCATATCACGGCGACGGCACTGCTAAATATTTGCTGATGCTTGCAAACCTGGTAAGTGAAAAAAAAATGTATTCACAGATCTGCCTCCATTATCTGATCGAACATACTGTCAACCTTTTTCACAACATCAGCCACTGCACCCTGGTGGCAGATAGATTTACAATATCATATCACGGCGACAAAACTGCTATAAAATATTTGCTGATGCTTGCAAACACTGGTAAGTTTAAAAAAAGCATTCTCAGATCTGCATTCATAATCTCATTGATGGAACAAACTTAGCTGTCAAAATTTTAAACAACATTAAAATGTTTCCCAGTATCAAAGACTGAAAAGACAGCGTAAACTTGTAGCGTCATTCTAGTTGCGAGCCGGCTTTGCGTTCACCCGCGTACAGATGTTCCTTGCAAAAAAAAGGAAAACAACATATTTTACCTGTAAGTTTTATGAGCGGTCGGGCAGGATAAATTGGGACAGTCTTCCGTGATATCTTAGACGGAAAACGAGTAAATTTCATTGCTTGATTTTAGTTGTTGGACGTATATACTACCTTAGTCGTGTATTAGCTGCACGTATAGCTCATATCTTATCAGTGACAAATGTTTAGCTTGAGTTGAAATATAAAGGTATAAAGAAAGTCATTTAATCTTATCTTATTCAATCCAACCTAGCTATTTTATCCCTTGGACTTAACCAAGATTTTAGACTGTATTTCCATGTTTTTTGACATTGTATTGTAACCGCATTTTGACAAGGACGATTGGCCGAATTTGGAGTTGCTTTTGTTTTCGTTTTCTTAAGTAAAATTTCTAAACAACTGAATTTTTGTGCTTCCAATTATCCTTAATAACTTTTTGCTAATCTTGCATTGCAGCTAAACGCTATATTTCATCATGACACTATCGGCAAACAAAAAATCACCATCTCAGTTGTGCAGATTAAACTTGTGAAAGATGGAGTAAGTCGAAATTTTGTGAAGATACTTTCCAATGTTGTTATTGCTAGAAAATAAACAAGTTAGAATCAACATTCAACATTCTATGTAACCATAACATTTAGCACAATTTGTGTTGTTAGCAATATTATCAGATTCACTTCCAGTTAAGAGGTTCAATTGCTCTGATATAAGAGAGTCAACAACGCTACGACCTATTTAGGTTGGTACTGGGGATGAAGAGTTTAGTTTACAACTTCATAACCTAAAGGAGAGCGCCAGTAGTCTAAAGGTTTACAACGTCTTGTCTATGCTAGGTAGGTAAAGTTTTCATACGAGCCAAGTGGGTGAAATGCTACTCCATCGCAGCGTTACCCTCAGCATTAAGCTCAACGGTACCCATTTATACACCTGGGTGGATAGGGGCCTGTAAGAGCAAAGTGTAATACCTAAGAACACAACGCAATGTCCCCGGCCAGGACTCGAACTCGGACCCCTTGATCCGGAGTTGAGCGTACTAATAATGAGGCCACCGCGCCTCCCAATCTTGTCTATACTGTGAAGAAATTTTCTTTGGTTGTTCCATTAATGATTCGATTTGAAGCCGCTTTAAAGAAGATATATACAGAGGACAGCTCATTTTGTTTTGCTAATCAAACCTTTTCTGGCTTATTTTTCAGCTTGACTATAAGCAGAATTCTGGAAACCCAACAAAGCTTTCAGCTCTAAGGCAATGGTCAAAAGATGTCAAAATTCCAACACCAGATTCACATCCCAATCACCCAGACGTCATATCATTAGTTACTCGGTAATATGTCGCGTGATCTTAAACCCAGATCTGTTTGATATTCCACGGAAGACTGTAAAGATATCCGTGTATGAGTTTTTAAGATCTACAGGTACTCGCACTGCTGTGAAATGAAGCTAGCTTTCTATATATGACACCATGACTTAAGTTAATTTAGTTTAAGGAACAAATAATGATTAGGCAGCCAGTAAAAGTATCTTTACAGTTCCGGGATTTTAACCTAATTACGCGGATTCAAGAAATTGTGCAAGTCTGAAACTAATCTTATTGCTAAATATATTTATCTGTTTTGTTATGTTTGCTTTTGTTCGTTTCTTTGTTTTCTCATTTGTCTTGGTCAAGTCAGCCATATTCAATGTATTCTAAGTTTATTTTTATTCTCTTATCTTTACAGGGGTGGCCTTGGAGGTAACGTTGTTTGAGTTAGCACTAAAGCTGAAATTATGTTATGAATTTGTTCAGCATCTCGTAGGTCAGTTAATTAATACGAATTTGCTTTAACTGCATTTTTGGCATGAACACCATAAAAAGGGAGTAATCTATTTTTTGCTAATTACAGGCTATGCGGATTTTAACTCAATATGCAAGAGAATGAGCTTTACAGTTAATAACGATATGGGCTTGGCCACTGTCTTTATCCTCGCTCATGAAACTGCGCACACGTAAGTTGAAACACTGCAGCCTGCATGCTTGAAGAGAACGATAAAATTATTCATTTAGCGCATTAGAAAGTTATTATGAATAGACATGAAACATGAAGATGATCAAAGGAAAAATTCAGTCTCCATTTGTTTTTACTGTTTTCTCTGGGTCGGGTTGTTCGAAAGCCGGTTAACGCTAACCCAGGATTAAAAGTTAATCGTTGTATCTTTATTTCTTGTATAAAAACATTTTTCACTGCTTATGTTTTGTGTAGTTTGAGGTTATTCAAATTCAAAACTGAAGGGCAAAATATATAAACAGAAACCTCACCGCAAAGTTACAAAACTGGAATCAAATTTCTCGCTAATCCTGGGTTAGCTTCATCGGGCTTCGAACAACCCGGCCCAGGGGAACAACACTCGCAACTTTTCGCAAAGAGTGTATACTCGGCCAAGTGGACTCCATTGTGTCTTCCTTGCGACATTATGCCGATGTTGCAATTGGAAGGCTCAATAAATCGCAGATTTATATTAACAAATTTATTTGCACCCAACAATTATTATAGAAGGTGAAATATAATAATCAAAATAGATTTTAAAAAGTTCATCTGTCCTCTCGTTTTGAATTTTTTCTCGGCATTTCCAATTTTAAAAAGGTTGAGCGTAAAATTTATTAAATGCTTTGTTGAATTTGTTTTTATTGTATTTTGCACTCATTTATCAGGCTTGGAGTGTCCCACGATGGAAACTCAGCTAACTGCCCTAATTACCAGTATGTCATGGCTGCATCTGTTCCTGGGGGAAAAATGGCGGGAAAGTGGACTACTTGCTCCAAACTGAAAATTCAAACCTTGTTAAGGTAAAACAATATGCTGACGTATTTACATATTCCTTTAGACCCCTGGTGGAGTATGGGGCGCCCACGATGCTGCGCCAGAGGACTGCTTGCCGTCGACTTCTCTGCTGTGTTCCAGTTTTCATAATCAGCCGGGGAGAACATTTTATTTCGTTTTGTTCATCCTTAACATTTGTCTAGCTGATGTTTGCTACTTTCAGTTATAAAATAACTGAGCCACCACTCGCGCTCTCATTGGTCGATAGGTGTGTTTAGATGAGAGTATGTAAACACGGTTGTGACGTTTTAGATTCGCGCGTATACTCGGAGGGTTGGAAGAATTCTCGAAAGTTATGCAAACCCTCGACTACGTCTCGGGTTTGCATAACTGTCTCGAATTCTCCCAACCCTCCTCGTGTTTAGATGAGGCTATGTAAACACGGAAAAAGTGCTCTATTGCTTAAAGAGCTCTATGGCTTAATTCTTCTAGGTTCGCCTGCTCCAGGTTTTAAAAGGCCTTCCTATTTTGCTTTAAAACCCTGTGTATGAATAAAATATACATGTGCTAGAAAAAAAAATTAAATCGTCGAACATTTTCCTCGGGGTCTTCAATACAAAATAATAATGTGATTTTGCATGGGAAGTGATGAATATGAGCAAACTCCTAAACTGTTGATAGCATGATTTAAACAAAACGAAAATCAAGAAAGGATCTTTTGAAGGCAGAATTACTCAAACTCTAAGTGTTATTTTCTAAGTTTTGGTAAGGAACTGAATCTCGGCTTCTGCTTTCAGTGTAGTAACTGATAGAGGTGTCAAGTATCTGAAATTGCCTATTAGTTGCAGCTAATGATGTGGGCAACACGTCTTCTGTTGTCAAAAACCATAATTTCTCTTGTTCATTTAATAAGTAACAGAGAAACCGGAATTATTATACGGCTAACTAATTTGTTTTATATCATCTTTTGTTATCCTTTTTAATTGCTTTTTTCTACCAGCAACGCACCCAGCTGCCTGGGAGAAGTACAACAACGCAAAAATACTTATTTGAAGATATTTCAGAACGATCTCCCAGGAAAAATGATAACAGGAGACGAACAGTGCAAGCAACAATACGGAGAAGGATATAGACATTGTAAACAAAAGCAGGTACTTACAAGGAAAGGAGTTTTAGTTGGCCTGCATAGCTTGCATCCAACACAAATGCCCAACTACTTTCCACTCTCCTCGCGGCTTTGCCGTCTTTGTTACTTTTTACTCGTGCGAAGTTTTTGTTCAACCATTCATGATCACTGAAGAATATTGTCTTAAAATACTATTATCTTTTATAAAATAACTGACATACTACGCGCGCTCTGATTGGTCAATAGAGTTGCAAAACCTATGTTCTATTGTACCGGTAAACACATAGAAAAGTGGTTACGTCACTGTTCCCGTAATGGCCGAAGAGAGTCATGAAAATTTCTCCAACTTCGACCCGGCTTTTGGTCTGGAAAGGTCAGAGGGCGAAATCTAAATAAACCAAAATCTAAACCAACGAAAGGAAACAATAGTGCAGAGGAAGACGGGTCCAGCGAGAAGAGACGATTTGCCGTGGTAGAAAGTAAAGATCGATCTTGACAGCTCTACGGGAACGCAGAACACTAGCGACAAAAAAACGATTTCGCTGGCTGAGATGTCAATAACACGAATATCTTTCATTCAACATATACATGGAAATTTACAAAGAAAAACAGGACCAGAAGTTGGTTCTGATATATAAGTTTATATGCTTAAACTCTTTTGTCCATTGCAAAACATTTTACGCCGATTCCGTTTACGCTTAAGTTTAGAAGGAATTTTTAAACGCTTTAGTGCCTTCCGCAGTCTGTGGAGGATGCATTTCTGACTACAGGCGAGCTTAACTGATCAATTTGGGTTGTTAAAAAGCAGGGAGAATATTTCTTACGAGTTGACATTTAAGCCTAGGAGAAATTTTGAGTTTAAACTCAACGCATGCATGCATAACACGACCAATGGATTTGGTTTCCGTGAGCTTAGCTTCAGTCAAGCGATAGCTTTCATTGAACTAAATACAGAGAGACGCGCACTTCATAGCCTTCAACATAAATAAATAAATTATGAAAAATTTTCGGAAGCAGCGTTTCTGTAACTAACCTTTATTCCGTTCGCAAACCTTTGGTGGTGGTCTATTGCTTAAATAAAGACTAAGGAGTCATGATAATAAAATGTCTTTTTCCTACATTCTAATTTTATAGACTGCAATCTAAGGTGGTTATTTTGCAACTTTTTTGGCAACGAAAACCGAAAGAGGGATATTTGCATTTGATATTTGCATTTGACTGCAAGTTGTGAAATCGGTTAAAAATCAGAACATCAGTAAAAAGATTCTAGAAAGAGAATTATAAATATAATAGCAAAGACATATTCTTCAGGTAATAATCTTTTGAATTTCTTATATATTGCTTTCAGTCTGACTGTGGCTCGCTGTACTGTACAAATACCGGCTGGTCGTGCTACAGCAAAGTTGCTCCTCCTCTTGATGGAACATATTGCGCCCCAAGACACGTGAGATATTTTCCACATTGTTGGAAATTAATTCCACCACCACAACAACAACACCAATAATTTTAATGGCCCTTTTAACCGATGTCACGCAAAAGCAACAATTTTTCGTATTTTTCAAATAAACAAAAGACCACTTCCATATTTAATGACAACAACAACAACAACAACAACCATTTCATAACAGAATATGATACAGCAAACTTAAATAATAATAATAATAATAATAATAATAATAATAATTTATTCACTTATGTTGCGCAGATTAACAAACATATGTTCAAATGCGCATTACAATTATGAATGATATGCGACAAAACTACTCAAAATAGTAAGAACTAAAGAGCTGAGTAGTTAAAAAAAGTTATAACGCTTTAAATCTGTTGTAGGAAAAATATATATACAGTAAATTTTAATTTATGACGCCCAATTTAGTAAATCTGCGTAGTTTATAAGAATCCGTTGCAAACTCATAAAAATATGGAACCCCAAACTTACAAAGAAATGTATGTGAGGGGCAGCGCTTGCATACATTTTTTTGTAAAAAATTTGGCAAGTTGTGGCTTCTATTTTTAATGAGTTTGCAATATGCAACAGACTGTTTTAGTGAAAATTTACACATTTATTTAATTCACAACGATAAATCGAGCGGTGCGGTTTATTTTTGTTGAATAAAATATCGGAAAAGCATAACATCGGTAAAAAGGTCCATTTTACGTTAATACCTAGGCATACATATTGTAAGCCGCGGCCAAACGATCGCAACATGTCAACGCAACATATCGCAACATTGTTTGGCGCAACAAGTTGCGCGCGTTTGGCCACCCTGTTGAGACGTGTTGGGTGTTGT
This sequence comes from Micromussa lordhowensis, assembly GCA_964020085.1. Taxonomy (NCBI): domain Eukaryota; kingdom Metazoa; phylum Cnidaria; class Anthozoa; order Scleractinia; family Lobophylliidae; genus Micromussa; species Micromussa lordhowensis. The sequence continues at coordinate 38,421,561 of OZ026599.1, read as the reverse complement.
TGGCTCATATTTGATTCAAACTGAGCCAACAACAACCAACATGTCGCAACACGGTGGCGCGCGCAACATATTGCACCCACCAATGTTGCGATATGTTGTGTTGACATATTGCGATCGTTTGGCAGGCGCCTTATTTAAATGTCAGCCAGGCAAGTTTCGTGTCAACATCAATACAATGTTACGGTGTTTACTCACTGGATTGCTTGACAGCATGACATTATTATACAGAGAGACTGTAAGTCCATCCGTCACCTTTACCAATGTACCCGGCTCGTGACTCGATCGACCTCAATAACATGAGCCTTTCCTTTACAGTGGTGCATAGGCGGCGAGTGTGTTGACGACGGGTCCCAGATAATAAATGGAGGATGGAGTAAATGGAGTTCCTACTCGACTTGTTCGCGAACATGTGGAGGAGGAATACAGTGGAGAACAAGGACTTGTACAAATCCACGGTATCTCTGAAAAGAGTTACTCACAGATTCCAAACGCCTTTTGTCACGTTTTTAAGGCTAATTTGTTCAATTTTCTAATCTATCAAAAATCTTCTTTAACCTCTTCCTTCTTCGTACGCCACTTTATAGATTATTTAAGGATTATTTATTTTATTCAAATGAAACCTTTTCATTTATGACATGCCAATGTCATAACGCAGCAATTTGCCATGCCAACCATATATACAGACAAATATTCCAAAAGTTGAATTTTCCTGTGTTTTCCATGATGGCTTTTAAACGTCACGGAGAAATGAACAACCACGATTGAGGATCTGCTGCTAGGAACTCATGACGTAATTTTCTTATCATAATACGTAGCCAGGTGCTTTTTGTTTCCCTTGAAAAAAGTTAACTTTCATTTTTAATGCCAAATATACGCGGTCTGAACAGGGTTAAGCTGTGAGGAGCCTGCATGTTGCAATTAAAAACTGTGCTTGTTACCATATTTACATGCATGCGCCATAGTCATAAATCGAAACACCCGCATTTTTCCCATTATCAAAATTACTAAATTGCGTTGCATTTTTGTTTCTTCTTTAAAAGTCCTCAAAATGGAGGAGAGAATTGTGAAGGAGAGTCTCGAGAACTTCCCTGGATCTGCAATAGAAAGGTCAAAATCCAACAACAATGTTCCTCAGATGTCTATTTTAATTAAGTTTATTTAAAAGTGAATTATGAGATTTTAAATTGATTATTGATTCACAATGACAGAAGGTAAAAGGCCGACTTTTATCCAAACCTAGAAGATTTAACTGGAAAGATGGCGGAGAAAAAATTCTTTATATCAAAGTTTAGGCATGCGTAGTCTTTAAAAGTGTACAGTTGGAGCAACACTACGTCTTTGTAAAGTTTCAATATTGTTCCACTATAGCATGAGTGAATCCACAGTGTTAAATGGGTTTTCTTCTAACTTCTTGTTCGACATGACTCTTCTTTAGCCTTGTCTACCTGGTTCCAAAGATTACCGACTTGTCCAATGTCAAGTTTATAACGCCGCTTATACAGTTTACTACAGGCGTGGAGTCGGTAAGTTGTTTTAAAGAGACATTACAGGAAACCTCCACTCTTAAAGCAAAAGGATGTTAACTTGTAGGAAATACTGTATTATGTCAAATTTCGGTCGAAAGCCCAGCGATGAGGAATCAGTGTCAGCAAAACAGGGTTTGCCTTTCACCTATATTTGCTTTTAAATTTCCTGCGCGCCGCCATCTTGGATTACATGACGTCATATGGTTGCCCAATTGTTTCACACAAAAGATGCTCTGCTTCCTAACAATAGCGGCAACCAAATGACGTCACAAAATCCAAGATGGCGGTGCGCGGGAAATTTAGAAGAGAAAATAAGCAATAATCTTAAGTCGATTTTTGTTACTCTTGAATATTATTTTCACTTTGTCCAGTAAAATTTGAGATAGTCATTACTTCATACATTTTAAAGCCAACTTGTTGTAAGAGTGGAGGTTCCCTTTAAAACGAAATCCGACAGAAAATCGAGCAATTTAAGTTTTTATCGAACCTTAAATCAAAACAGTTTTAATTATATATTATAGTCATTTTTGCATTTTCTTAAAGCTTAAGTGCTATAAATTGTTGCCTGAAATGAGACCAAAAACAATTTCCCATAGGAACTCGAGAAAATCTATTTCAAAGTTCAGAGGAATTGTACAAATTAGTACAGGTAAAATGTCATCATCAGTTTTGTTTCGCCAGTACCGTTCTAGTGTTTCATATGAATTACAAAACTTGTTATCGACTTTTGACGTTAATAGAAATGATATATTTAGAAAAGATATGAAAGCAACCGCACTGAAGTTTGTATTATAATGTAAACAATTTAGTTTTGTCAGCTTTTTACTCGAACTCCTGGCGGATTCGTTCTTGAATGGGTAGTTAGCAATGGGAAATTCATTATATTCTCCAAGAAATTACAAAGTAAGGAAAAATTAAAAAAATGTTACGTACAGCAAAACACTACCACACTTTTAATAAAAGATTTGAAATATTCTTACGAAAATATTTCAAAATATTTTCAAAATTATATTGGCTTTACAAACGTTTGAATCGTTGATGCTATCCAATAAATTCAATGTATAGGAAAAACGACTATGTTGGGAATGTTTCCATCGATCGTGCTGACGCGATCTCATGTTCTTTTCTAGAAGCATGTAGGCTGTATTGCCGACAAGGATACGTCGTTTATCCCAAGGGCACAGTAAAGGACGGTACGAGATGTCAATATGGTCAAATTACGAACAACGATATCTGTATTGGTGGAAAATGCGTGGTAAGATAATTTAGCCTAACCATAACTGTAACCTTACTTTGTCCATGGTTTCCAGCTCAGAATACGATTCAAACCAATGGACTCACGGGCTTGATTTCAACAAGTGCGATGTACGTTAAGAAAAAACTACTTCAAACAGGGACTAAGAATGTTGTTCGGATTCAAGTTACGGCCCGATAGAAGGGATTGCATACACTTGAAAAACGGAGAATTATTGCAACAGGAATTATGTCATTCCAGTTGTTAGTGACCATTGTTATTACTTATATTCAGCATCGACTTTCGCCGAGGGCTATTTTGCTCTTAAAAGGTTTTTGACTACAGAGACCAACCTTTTTTGAAATGCCTTTCATCGAGGTCTCCGCTAAAACAGAGCAAGAATGAAAGAGATGTTATAATAATTGACAAAGACACTCTTTAATCAATTGAGTGAGTACCTTTATCTGTGTTGATTTTTACTTTACAATAAAGTTTCCATATAACGCGCGATTTGATTGGCTGAAACAGCGTGCTTTATCAGAGAACTATCATCGCTCATTCGACAAGTGACCAAGCTTGATCTGATATTCTCCTTTACTCGGAATATAACCAGTGGACGCAGTCTAGTCTTTATAACATTGACGCTAGTTTCGGGCAATCTTGCTGCAAGCGACTGCAAGCCGTAAACAACTGTAGCTCCTTGGCAGCTCCTTTCAAATACAACTCAGCATTTCGCATTTTCATCCGCAAGCTTTGAGCTCCTTGTTTTTTAATTTCCATTTGAAATGGTACACGTTTTTATGAGCTGCAATGCGGCCGCATACTCTTGCGTAGAAACCTTTATATCCTCATTTAAGAATTTAACTTAAAAGCAAACTTTGAAGGCATCGTTCTTCTCCTGGAAAGAAACTTGATACTAAAAGCTTAGCAGAGGTTCAGTTTGTGATTGACAGCTCTTTTCTCGTTAGCCAATCAATTTTTTTTTAACAGTTCTAACAAGAACTATGATTGGCTTATTTTAGCGTGCTTTATCAGAGAACAGAGAACGGCTGACGCCACTTTTCCTCGTTTGGAAAATAAAGTTTGGCATGAAAATTCAGCAAATTATTGGATTCTTTATCATAAAACAAATTAAGAAGCCTCCCCTACACTTTTTTCGTGCTCTACCGCTTTCTGCGTGCTTTACAACGGAACAGAGCACAGTCGAGGCTTCTTTATTTGTTAAGTATTTTCATGAACATGGAACAAACTTCTGATGAAATTATCAGCAATTCCTTTTCTATATTCATGCATTTAAACCAGTTATTTTGCTTTTTTTGCGTTTTGTTTTTATCGTGTTCGTCAGCTTTCATTTGTTTCGTGTAAGGTACTTTAATCGTTAATCTATAATTGGGTGTTCCTAAAACAGTACAATTAAACTATACCAGGAGGTTTAAACTAAAATCTATATTTACAAGAATAAAAGCTGATTTAAATTTACTGTTCTTACTCACTAAGTTACAGAAGCACTTAAAACATCAACATCAACATCAACATAATTAATTAAAGCACTTAGCATCGTTAAGTAACATCGAACAATGTATCAACGATGTTATTACTATTCTTATAGCCTGTTGGGTGTGATTATGGGATCGAATCTGGATTTTCATTTGATCGTTGTGGAGTTTGCAATGGAGACAGTACCAAATGCACTCAAGTGATGAAAACATACGCTGATGACTGGCGACAGAGTGGTAAGTAGATACGTAACGTTTCACTGAATGAATATGCCAAGTGAATTTATGTTAACAACTCTCGGTACTGTTCTTTTAAATTACAGAATACCAGATAGGTTTTCTTCGAATTACTTATATGACTCATTCGGAGGCTTATATGTTATTCCTGCTAAAGTATTTTGGGTTGTAATAATGTAGTCACTTGAGATGTAAATCGCGACGTCTCGACTGCTTACTGCTAGTCTTCTTCAGACGAATGTCGATTGTGATTGGTGCATTTCGATCCTCCCATTGTTCCATTGTTCCATTGTTCCATTGTTCCGGACATTTGAGAACACTCGAGAAATGTAGAAAACACTCGCCTGCGGCTCGTGTTTTCTACATTTCCCTCGAGTTCTCAAATGCCAGTCGTGCTTTATCACAGTGTAATACGCGGCTTAGGCTTCTTTATTTGTTAATTCAATCTATGAAATGTGCTATAACATTATACATTTATACATAAAAACTGTATACGTAATATTAAAAAGTGATATGATGGGTATTTTAAATCTGCAACGAAGGTAATGGTGGACACTCGGTCATTCACTCAAGTAACTTTTCCTCAAGCTCGTTCCCAGCTCTACTGAACTAGGTCTGTTGGGATTGGTTTGTTAGCAGCCCAGCTTACTCAGCGAGCATGCGCGCGGAAGCTCAATACATTTGTCAAGGCCAGATCCAACACTGAGCAGTGAACAGCCACCCTAACTTTAATTTCTTAATCATTCATTATATATGCATGAAGGCTTTATTAGGGGTAGCAATTTACACGATAGCACTTTGTTGAAGAAAACCACGAACAAAATTGTACTCTGAAGATGTTTATTCTGTTACACGTCCTTCCGCCGGTCGGTACAGCTGAAAATTACAAAATACAAATAAAAAGCTCGCGACTCGAACCCGAAACAAATATAAAGTTACAAAGGAAAACAATACAAATGAGCGGCGACTTACATATTTTTGGGCATCTCCAGGCCTAATCAAGAAGTCAACATCGATAAAGTAAAGGTGACAGAACAAGCAAACTTTTCGCCCACACACATAACACAACGCATATCAAACTGCCGAAAGCACATGGTCCCAAAATCACGTGACCCGCACAAGGGGGTACAGAGGGGCACGGTAAGGCAAACTGTCCCAAACACACTTGATAATAATAGAATGAATAAAATTACAAAAAAGACAACTGTCAAAGTAGCTGCTAATTTCATTGTCCTTATTGGTTTGTTATGATTGGATAAAATGACGACATAATGAGATTACTCAATTAAAGTCTCCCATTAAATAGAATTTCTTAGCTTTTTCACAAAGCTCATAACTTTTCACACAGGGTTGGAAAATGCAGGCCTTATGTGCGTGGCTCCCAGGGGATCAAAAGAAATCTGGGTAATGGAAACGGCTTCTGATAAAAACGCCATAGGTAAGAATGCTGCTGGATTGATTAATTTCTCCGTCTAGTTCAACGATCCAGAAGAAAAGGGTCGTTTAGTATTTTTCTTCACTAGCATTATCTAAAAGCTGTTTTTCTATCATGATATCATTTAAAAGATAAAATAGATATCAAAATTAAAAAAAAACAGCTTTGTAGCTTACGGTAAAATGTTTCTTTGTTTTCGCCTTATTTCGTCTAACAAGTTGATTTATTGCTGTCAGCTGTGCAAGACGCAAAGAAGAAGTACCTGACCGAACCACCCAAAGGTAACAGGATCGACGCGGCTGGTAGTACAATCACCTATGGTAGAAATTCTGGCAGACAATATATGTACGTTCCTGGGCCTATCAATCAGCCCCTTAGATTCATGGTAGGGAACTAAGTTAACTATCCTATTCTATAGTTTATAATGGACCTTAATTGCGTTGGCCGTTTCGGGGGATAAATGCTTCGTTTCCTTGCTTTTTACCGGATGCCTCATAACAACCTCGATTGCAAACTAAAGTAATGTCAGAAGAACGTGACGCAAAGCACAAAGCAATTTAAGTTATTTTTTTAATAAGCCAAACAGGCCCGCCGAGTTCGAGTAGAAATCTAACATTCTGAGGGTCTTAGCGATGTACATATACATTCACTCGTAACTATCACTTTTCCAGTTGTTTCGATTCGCAACTATATTGAATTTTTCACTTCCACTTTTTTAGTTCATTTATAACGGTGTTACAAACCAAGGAGTTGTGTGTAAATACCTGAAACCACAAAAATCAGTGATTAGTTCAAGCGACGTTGAGTGGATCATCGATGAGAAGACAGGATGGTCAGCGTGCTCTGAGGATTGTGCTGGAGGTAAAAACAATAAAAAACATCAGTGCTCTGCGAAGCCATGTTTTTAGTCCCTTTATTTCAAAACACAATGTCCAAGACACACACACATGTATTGCAAAATTATTGCTAGTTAGTTGGTTGCATTAGGCGCACTAAGGTTAAATATTTAATTGGATACCCACTTTTTTCAATCTTCCAACATGAACTACAAAGCAGACAATAGCCACATGTACGCACTGCGCACCTATTCATTATTTCTTCGGCTCGCTTTTTCAAAGGAGAATTCCCAGAAATTCCCGTTTCGATTGTTTCATAAGGAGTGGAATCACACGGTCTGACGAAAAGCCTGCAAATGCACCAAACTCTGAAAGCACCCTTTTAAGCCATGACCTAATTGGTGCATGCTTAACTGACGTTAGTACCTTTCCCTCTCCCCCTTGAGTTCTGACAATCATTTCGTGACGCGTGTAGGTAACTATGTACAGATTATTTCTGATAGGACAAGAGATCCTGTGAACTTGTTAGGAATGTGTGTTTTATTCCTGTATTTGCCTATTTGTTTAGGAAAGAAAACTCGACTGATAAAGTGTAAACGAAAGGATGATCAATCAATAGTTGCCGACAGGATATGTGAAAGAGGATCCAAGAAACCTCAAGATGTACCTTGTAACACCCAGCCATGTACACCAGAGTATGTTCACATCACGTATCACAGGAAACATACAACGCTTGGCTGTTTATATCTTTTCTTTCTACTTAACATAATAAGACTACCTGGATGTGTCTTTTCACGTTGGCTTTATGTCTAGAGGCGTCTATGGTCTGTTTCTTTTCGTTACCTTTATGTCCTGTTTAAGAGTGGCTCAAGCTTGTTGCCAATGTGTACGGTGAGCGTATTTTGTCTTGCTGATTAAACTTGTCTCTGTGTTAGATGGCACCTGTCTGGATGGAGCTCCTGTTCAAAGACATGCGGACGTGGTGTAATGACACGCAGACTGTCCTGCAGAGCGAAAGTCAGTCAGAACCCAGAAGAATACAAAACCGTAAGGGACGTCAGCTGTAAGGGACCAAAACCAAAGGTGCTCCAGAGAGCTTGCTATAAAGTAGCCTGTTCAGCTGAATGGGTTCCTTCCCCGTGGGGAAAGGTAAAAGAAGTATTTGAGATAATATTTACATCTACGGCTTTAATTAAGGTTTTTGTTATCTACGAGTAATTGTTCATATATGCAATGATATAAACCAAGATATGATATTAAATTGGTTATCAAGGTAAACAAAATCCACGAGGGGCAACAAAGAAAGAAAAGATAATATTTTTACCCACATATTACCTAAGAAATAATTATAAAGATTCTATATTATTGGATGTACATTTTAAAAGATGCAGAGTTAATAATATTTAAGAAGAATGATGACATGTGCGCCTAAAGAACAAATATTATTTATCAAATCATACATGTCAAACCTATGAAACTGGAACGCCTTAGGCATATTTTTAGAATAGTCACTGACCTGCTATTTCTAACTCTAACCTCAGATTCAAGAGCGTTGCATTGTAATGGTGTCCTCTCTCAAAATAATCTTGCTTCATACGTTCTTAACGTACACTGGACCTTAAGGTTCAATACTATGAGCATGACTTCGAAAACTCGAAAAGACAAAAAGTTTTCACTAATGGAAACCTTAAAAGAGTAGTTAATCAACAACTTTATTAACTTGTCTAGGCAAAATATCCGAGGCTGAAACCCTCTATTAATTCGGGACACCTAAAAGGTAGTATTAAGGAACTGTTTTCAACAGTAAGAGCTAAAATTAAGTTCTAGTTAAAACTTAGTTAAATTTCGTTTAGTTAAAATTAAGGATCTATTTTCAACTTTTCATGAAAATGGGTTACGCATGCACATGTTATGCTAAACATATTTTATTCCACTCTTGCAAGCACTCATATGGACAAGAGATGGCATGGTTAGGTGCTCCACAAAGACTGAAATGCATCGTACTAGTCTTCATTACATAGATACGAGTGTTTTGCTGAAAAATGCACCACTCGAAATTCATACGAAACCACATCTGGGTCTCGGGTGGCGTATTTTCCATATCCTCACTAGCAAAGATATTGATGACTTCACTGATATTATGTTTGATCCTTAAACTGTACTTAAATTTGTTAGTGTATGATCGAAACATCTTCGGATTCTTCGTCGAAAGTCTTCGGCAATCTTCGATTATCTTCACAAATCTTCGGAAATGTTTGGAAAATGCTCACAAACGTTCGCCTGGCCTTCGGAAATCTTCGGAAAGTGGTCGGAAATCTTCGGAAATCGTCGCTCACTCGTGAGATATTAAGTAAAACACTCAAATTCCATATCTACGCACGCCCATGTATTATCCTCTATTTATGATTCAAAGACGGATTTCCGCTTTCTGTATCAAATCCGCTCGTGTTAGTAGGCAGTCATGGCAATACAACTGGATTAAGGCCTCCTGTACTTTTACAGGCCTTACGGCATGCTTCCGTATGGAAGAGAATTCAAGATATGTCTTGTTGCTCATTTTGTTGTTGTTGTTATTGCTGTTTGCAGTGTTCTAAGACCTGTGGTGGTGGTATTATCACTCGCACTCTGTCCTGCAAAAAGCTAAACAAAGACGGTCAATATAGCCCAGTGCCAAAAATCTTTTGTCAAACTGCAGTCAAGCCGCCTGTTACTGAGGCATGCAATGATGACATTCCCTGTATTGGTGAGCGCAAGAGCACAAGAAATTATTACTTATACGCTTAATATGTAATGCTGTTTCCTTTTTTTTATTTTTAATCTTCGCCAAATCTTAAAGCAATAAAATAAGAAGAGAACACACTAATGTCAAGGATATGATGGAAAAACAATTTATCCCATATTATTTCTCTAAGCCTTGGAGCAAACTTGAAAGTTTGATACATCGAATTTGCCTATTGGTATATGAAATTAATATTTTCCTGCGATATCTTTTAGAAATGACGAAATAGGCCATAAAGGCCATGGACTTATACTCATTCTTTTTTTCCTATTATTTTTTATTATTTTTGCAGTAGAGAAATACCGACCACTGGGCTGTTACAGAGAAAATCCGCATAAACATCTTTTGCCAGTAATGGAGCATAGCTTTCGTTCCGGCGGCATAAAATGGAACAAAATTGAATTAGTAGTGGAAGCGTGCTATCAACTAGTGAAAGATACCAAGTACAAGATCTTTGGAGTGAAATTCTACGGTGAATGCTGGGTGGGAAAAACGCCCAGTCCAGAGTTCAAGACCAGTCTTGGCAAGTGTTACGCACGAACCGTGGGGAAAGCTCATAGTTATTACATTTACGAAATTCTCTAGGTAATAAATACGTTATTTCTAGGTACTACATACATTTTTTGTCTGTATGCGTTTCGTTCGATTTGATGGCGTCATTAGGAGGGTACGCCCGCGGGTCACCCGGTGTACTGAGGCACCCGAATGAGTGTCTCGAGAGTAGCGTCATTATGAGTGCACGGGAATTGCTCTGAGGGTAGCTTGACCATTAAGAGGGGGACACTTTTTTTTTGCTTGTTAAAACGTTGGGTATGTTTGAATCGCCTACCACAGACACGTCGTGAGATTAAGAGCGTTAGCCAGCCTGGGCCAGCTGCTGCTTTGGCAGCTTTTGGTGTTTCCATATACCATGTAAATGTGGGATAACAGGTTTTTCGGGGAAGAGGCATCTCTCATAACAGGAACATCTTGTTTCCACATAGACAGTTCCCAAATGTCACAAACTGTTCCTTTTTTATGTTTCAGATGGAAAAAGTTACAGAGTTTACTGAAGTATGTCGTCGCAAGTTTTTTTAGTACACAGCTTTCATTCTGGGATATGTTAGCCTCATATAATACATTCAACTGAATCACTGTAGAATTGCAAATAGTACAGCCTTTATCGTATCTCATGATCAGTAATAAGAGAGGATGAAGGGTAAGAGCGAGAATCCCCCATACAGGCCTTATTGCTCAGGTAATCACTCTCAAGTTATTTTTAGATAGGGCATTCAGTTCTCCTGGAGAATAAGGTTACCACGCGCGTAGCGTGGATGAAAAAGCGTCGAGCGTGACTTGGGCTGTTTGGGCTGTTTGCGCATGAGCAATATTTGCGACCCTCACAGGAGGGCGTAGAACCGGAAAAAGGCTTACATGGGATGTAACTCTTCATTGTTGTCAATAAATATACTTTGAATGCTTCGTCGTCATTTCCTTATTATCACCTTTCACTGAGAATTCTAAGCAACAAGGTCTTACTATGTGTACATCCACGTAATTGAAATTTCTCATTACATATAAATTGACAATAAAGTACCGACAGAACACATTATACACAATGTATTTCATCAGCATGTATTGGGGTAACGTTTGCAGCAAACATTAAATCGATTGCCTCTATGCAACAGGAAAAAAGGCTACCAAATGATGAAATGTGACGTTTTAGATTCGCGCGTATTATTTTATAAAAGCAATAGAGCACGTTTTCCGTGTTTACATAGCCTCGTCTAAACGGGAGGATTCTCCCAACCCTCCTCGTGTGTAGATGAGGCAATATAAACACGGAAAAAGTGCTTTATTGCTTAAATATTAAACAAAGTTTCTTTATAGTCAATTTCAGTGCAGTAAGTAAACCTGGTTTTTCAAACAGGATTCGATCTCGATGATTCCTCCGTCATGGTTCGAACGACAAGTTATAAAGCAGTGCAGTGGAAGTTCTAAATCAGCATGTGTTGGGATAACGTTTGCAGCAAACATTAAATCGACTGCCTCTATGCAACTAGAAAAAAGGCTACCAAATGATGAAATGTGACGTTTTAGATTCGCGCGTATTTTTGAGAATTATTTTATAAAGCAATAGAGCACTTTTTCCGTGTTTACATAGCCTCATCTAAACACGAGAATTCTCCCAACCCTCATCGTTATTATCATTATCATTATTTATTATCATTATTTTATTAAAATTAAAATTTAACAGATTTTTAAATTTACACAACCCGCATGTAGCATCGCCAATCGAGGCGGGCTGTGTAACTTACAATAAGATACATTACAAGTACATTACATTACAAATACATTACATTATAGCAAAATGCAGAAAAAAAATATATATATATAGTGCGTGAGCACGAAACTCGGAGTTACAGGAAATTTTGTGTCTTCGTTATATCTTCTAATTCAAAGCTCTACACCTTAAAAGTGTATTGAGCACTGTTTAATGGCATTAGCCACTTTATTACACGTATATATATATAGATATTTCATTATTAAAATCAGTTAAGTAAATAAATAGAATAAATAGGTATACACTTATATTCACAAATAGCTAGGATTTACATGAGATGAGAAATAACCTATATTAAGTCATAGAACTAAAGAAATTAATAATAATGGCTATTAGAGTTTGATTAACGATAATTAGTTATTTTTAACATTAGCGTAGAGACATCAACATAATCATCCCCATTACCAAGTACTGACCGCAAGTAGAAATTTATGAATTTTATTTTTGAAAGGTTGTAAACTTACGCAGGTCAGGCTTCAGGCAATTCCATAATTTAGCTCCGAAAATGGAAAATGAATTAAGCTGAATTCTCAGTCTTGATTTATTAATATATAAATTACCAGCATCAGAAAATCTAGTGTTATATGTATGAAGGTCAGATGAACAAGTAAAAAGATCACAGATATTCTGAGGCGCACAATTGGTAGATATGTCGTGCATAAGGGAGCATACTGTTTCAAAATAAAGCATATTGAGGGGTAAGACATTAGCAGAGACAAATAAAGGAATAGCATGAGATCTGTTACCAGCAAAGAGCATTAGCCGAAGAGCTCGTTTTTGTAAGATAAAGACTTTCCTCAGATAGACCTGCGCAGCTTGTCCCCAACCAGCAATTCCGTAATGTGTATATGGGAAAATCAGAGAACGGTGAACTTGGATTAAAGTATTCAGAGGGACAGAGTGCCTTAATCGTGATATAATTCCAACAACCCTGCTAATTTTAGAGGCGATGTAGTCGATATGATATTTCCAAGTTAACTTTTTATCGATGAGCACACCCAGGAACTTTACGTAATCTTTGCATTCAAGAAAAGTATCACTATTTGAGGCATTATTGTATATTCTTATATTAATTTGATAACTAAGCTTCTTTTGTGATGGTCTGAAGATGACAAAATTGGACTTTTTTGCATTTATGGTCAGCTTATTAGCATTCAACCAGTCACAGACTTTCTGCAGTTCGATGTTGATTACACTTTCTAATGACATGGTTTGTATCATCAGCAAATAGATAAAAAGAAAGCTTCTTAGAAGAATTATAAATATCATTAATATAAATCAGGAAAAGTAGAGGGCCTAGAACAGAGCCTTGTGGGACCCCTGTTAGCACATTTCTTTTAGATGATATTTGTTTATCAATTTGAGTAGTTTGGACACGACCATTTAAGTAGGATGAAAACCATTCATTTACCGGACCCCTTATACCGTAATGATATAGTTTACTCCACAGTATCAAAAGCCTCTTTAAAGTCGAGGAAAATACCGCACGTGAACAATTTTTTATCCATATTACTTTGGATCGAATTAACAATATCCAAAATTGCATGCTGAGTTGACATATTCTCACGAAAACCATACTGACCATTGTACAGAAGTCAATTTAATTCGACATAAGATTTTAATCTATTATACATAACTTTCTCAAAGAGCCGATTGAAGAGCGAACGAAGAGAAATAGGACGGTAGTTACTTGGGTTCGTTTCATCGCCATCCTTGAAGATGGGAATAATTTTTGCATGCTTTAATTTAGATGGATATTTTCCTGTTAAAACGGAATTATTCATTATATGTGCCAGTGGTAGAGAGAGTACACTACTGGAAGATTTCATCGTGTTTAGATGAGGCTATATAAACACGAAAAAGTGCTCTATTGTATATGTATTAAACAAAGTTTCTTTATAGTCAATTTCAGTGTAGTAAGTAGACCGGGATTTTTCAAACATGATTCGACCTCTATGATTCCTCCGTCATGGTTCGACCGACAAGTTATAAAGGACTGCAATGGAAGTTCTACACGATTGTATGGCATATCTCTAAATCCCAAAATGCTTAAATCATGTTCATTAAATCCTTACGCTGCTTTTTCAATCAAAATTAGAGCGCGCAAAAACACCATCGCGTCCTTATGTTTCCTGTGGGAGACGCGGTGGCCTCATTGTTAGTGCCCTCGTCTCCGGTTCGAGCGGTCCGGGTTCGAGCTCTGACCGGGGACATTGGACATAGGACAAAACTAGATGAAGCACTATCCGTCCAAAAGAATAATGCGTTTTCGCCGTTCTTCTGCTAAAGACGCATGATTCGTCTGGACGAACTTGGGCAAACATTTGCAGTTCGTCTGGTTATGCGTCTTCAGTGTAAAGACGGGCACAAGACGCATTATACGTCTAGACGAACTCTTCTTGGAAATGCGTTTTGAACGACGCACTACGAGAGATCTAGACGCATAATACGTCTTGTGCCCGTCTTAATACTATAGACGCATAACTAGACGAACTACAAATGTTTGTTCAATTTCGTTCAGACGAATAATGCGTCTTTAGTATAAAAACGGCGATTTTGTTGTGTTCTTGGGCAAGGCAAAATAACAACAAAACAAATTATCTTGGGGTATTCAGAATTGCTGCTAACTGGGGACACAACATAAAAGAGTTATAAGATAAATAAGTATGTAGAAATTGTACAAATAGTTTAAAACACAAATTATTACAACACAAGATTGACTACAATTTGGAATATTTGGAATTCTTCTAGAAATCAAGTTAAGATAAACATAGGTGACAGTTACACAGTTATCCTCAAGTAACGATTCTATGTCTCTTTTTCTGATGGCTGAGATGAAGGCATTTAGGCTTGCTCTGTTCTTATCTTCTCTTGAAATTCTAGGCCCACTATGGACCCATATATCTTATAGAGTGTTTCCCGTATCTTACAGTCCGAAATGTTGGAATCTTAAAATTAAAATTTTACTCTCACTGTGCCTTTCTCCACCCAGGTGTTTTAATGGGTACCGGCGATGTTAATGCTTGGTTACCCTGCGATGGACTAACATCCCATCCAGGGGGGAGCAGAAATACTCCTAGTCGCTTCATGCTACAGAAACCTGGACAAACTCCGGCCTGATGGGCCTCTTGCTCGTATGCAGACCTGAAACTTTGAATTTACTTCATGTGAGTAGTTGCGAAATGTTTACATTTTGTGATGTCTTACATGGAGCAAAACCAAAAAACGAAAACGGATACGAAATGGATATCATCATTAAAACGAGTGCGAAATACGGTGAATGATTTAAACTAGCTCCCGGGCCAAAACACATTAATTAAGCCCTCCTTGTTTTTTGAGGGGAGATCGAATCATTAGGGTAGTACATAGTCCCCTCCGCAGCCGTTTTTTTTGTGGGGAACCGGTACTTAGTCTCATCCGCTGCCGTTTTTTTTGAGGAGGAGGAGGGGGGACTTAGTCCCCTCCCCGGTCGTTTGTTTTTTAGGGGAGCGTTGCGTGATATCCCAAAAAACGGATGCGGACGAGATATTGGTACAGGTACTAAATTTCAGATACGTTTAATCTATAAAAACTGTTAAGTGCTACTTAACTGATCAAAGCCGCCGTTTAATCAACATTCGCAGACCGTGACTTAGACCGCCTGCGATGGCAATCATCATAATAAAGAGGTAATTTATTGATCTCTTCGTGTTATTGCCGTCACTTTGCATAATTTCACCAGACAAACATGGACTACAGCTATAAACCAGCTAATAAGAAGTCATCTAGCAAGAAGAGAAAAACACGCTGTCTTATAGCTCTCTTCGTTTTCCTTGGCATTGCATGTTTGGTTTTCTTCTTCGTTGGAATAGCACTCATTGCTGAAGCTGGGAGAAAAGGCGATGACTCCGAGGCAAAACCTCAAGGCGCCAGCTGCGGTTATTCAGAGGAAGCTAAGCGAGTTAAACTCCATGAATTTTTACAAAGAGCACAGGACAAGTATTATGAATTGAATCCTAACAAGATTGCAGGAAAACCCGGCGTTACACCCGCTGAAGTCAAGAACAAATACCGCTCTTATGATCCAGCGCCTGAGCACATTAAACTTATCGCTGATGAATCAGCAAAGATTGTCAAAGATATTGAGAAAATGCCAGTTGACATGGACAAGTTGACACTGAGAGAAAAACGGGCTGTAGCTCAACTCCTTCACTGGGCTAAACATAGCTTCCCTTTCATGTTGCCGTATTCATACGACTATTACGTTGGGGACTGGATGATGGGAGCAGACATCTTCTGTTGGAACCCGATTTGCATGGTGCCCAATGAAGTGCAGCCAGCGTTCATACATTTCAAGCCCTCAACAGTCAGTGAAATGGAGACGCTGAAATCTAAATTCAAAGAACTTAACCATACTTTTGTTCAGTTTGTGGAAAACATGAAGTTAGGTGTAGCTGCTGGAATGGTACGCACAGTAGAAGAGTGTAAAGCGGGGCTAGACGGCTTGAAAGACAAGTACAAAGATGTGGCTGTAAATGGTCCAACGGGTAAGAAATTATTCAAATAACAAGCAAAACAAAAAGGCTTTTGATTTGTTTGAAGACTCCTATGGGCCCTAAGTGTTGCTACGAAACAAAATGTATGGAACTGCATTGGACTAGTTCAATCCTATTCCAGTTGTTTTATTAAAGTGTCATGTTTGGTCGCCACAAATTGCTACAAACGTTTATGCGAATTTACGATTGTTGTTACAAAACACACCTTTACCGGTTACGCTTCAGCAAGCATGTTAAAGAATCAGTCCCAAACAAATAGGAATTCTGACCATTCTTGGTTTTGATGTGAAGTATATATGAAATAATTCATATTTGAACTGCAGTTGTAGATGAAAATGAAGAATGATCATCGCAGTAAATTTTCCAACTTAAGCAATTGGAAAGAAGAAGCCTGAAAAAAAATCAGGGCTTTAACGGGATTCGAACCCGTGACCTGCGCGTGTTGTGTTCTTTAAAAGCGAAACGACTCCACTTTAAGAAACGAACTTTAATACAAAACGACTAAACTGGACTGACAAGAAAATTACAACACACGCAGTCTAGAACGAAAACGAATATTTATAACTTCTAAGACAGTTCTGGGTTACGTAATTCCCGTGAGGTTTTAGGTTGATTAACATAACACTTCATCCCACACAAATGGAGAATTGACTCGCTTAATTGAAATTATATCAGAATTAAGTGAATTGCAGTTTAAGGTCCTTAAATAATGTCCAACGCACTAAATACGTTTCTTCTATTAACCGTTTTGGTTTACTACGAACTCTGATTGGATAACGTTTTGGAATTGTAGCTTTTGGAGCTTTGGCGGGGTCTTCTGAAAAGAAGAAAAATTACACACGCGGTCTAGAACGAAAACGAATATTTATAAGTTCTAAGACAGTTCTGGTTTACGTAACTTTTATTTATTACAATTTAATGGCCAAAAGGAAGTTAAGAATACACAGAATAAAAAGCCATAGGGAGGGTCTGCAAAAGAGACAGAGTCCCCATGCTGGGCAGACCACCACGGAAAAAAAAAGAAGAACAGCTACGATTCAGCCACAAGTCTACGATTCAGAATGAGAATAAAAATCTATAAGTGGGGATATGTCTTTATTAACAAAACCATTAAGAACCTTGTAAAAAAACAAGACATCGAAAAAGAAGTGCCTATCCTCCAAAGATAACAAGCTTAGTTTGTCTTTACTTTACGCGAGGTTTTAGATTAATTAACATAACAGCGCGCACAGACTGGATGACGATGATGATGTGTGCATCAATGAATACGTGATAAAAACAGATTAACCAGCTTCGATATTATTCAATACGCGCTGTGGTTGGTATACGAACAAATGTGAAATTATGCGAGTGACCGACACATAATTGTGATAAATCTGTTCCAAATTACTCCCTCGTACCGCGTGGAGAACGTTTAAGCTCAGTGGGTACTGTAAAAGACCTCGGCATTACAATCTCCCAGGACCTCTCGTGGACTTTACACGTTGTTGAGGTGGTCAATAAGGCCAATAAAGTTCTTGGTCTAATCAAGCGAACAATCGGTTCTGCAAACAAAGAAATCTTTTCCACATTGTACAAGGCTCTCGTGAGACCAATCCTCGGGTACGCTTCCCCTGCATGGTGCCCTTACTTGATTAAGAATATCGTTCTCTTAGAGAAAGTTCAGAGAAGAGCTTCTCGATTGGCCTTAGGTCAGCGAAGGGGAGAGATGTCATATGAAGATCGCTGTAAACTGTTGCGTTGGTCGCAGTTGACTGATAGAAGATTATATTTTTCTTTGATTGAATGCCGCAAACTTGTATTTGGATTGAATAGTCTTTGTTTTCGTGACTTTTTTGAGTTCGCTTCAAAACGTACCAGGTCCAATCATAACTACAAACTACAAGTTAAATCGGCGAACTGTAATTGTTATAAATATTCATTCTTTGTTAAAATTATTCGCGAATAGAATGACCTGCCTGCCAATGTTGTCGAGGTAGGAAATTTGAGACGTTTTAAAATAGCTCTTAAATCATACATGTGTATTTCTTAGCATTTTTTTTAATCCATCTTAGAGTCTACTTAGAAACATATATTTTCGATTTTTATTTTGGAAGTTTATTTACATAGGGTCAACCTCTTAGACTTCCTTTTTTAGGGTATTACTTGTATTTATTTGTTTATGATACCTTAAATAAAGTATGTATGTATACGTAACTTTAACGGGCAATATTTTAGTGACTAACCGTATCGGATCTGAAAGACCTACGGACCTTTCAGATCCGATACGCTGCGTTTTAAAACGTGGTACTGGCCATGCGGTCAAATGTTTAAATGTTTAGGCTGGTTTTGTCCAGCCACATTTATTTTTTGCTTTTCGAGACACCTATCGTGACACTTTGGTCTCCTTGCGCCCTGAAACACGTGATGTGGCAACGCGTGTTTCAGGGCGCAGGTGGGTACAAAGTACGGAACTTGATATGGAATGGGTCATTTTGCAATTTATGTGCGTTGGCTCTTTGGCTGGCGTTATATATCTTCGCTACACAGTGCTGACGAGCCCCAATAAGGGCGAAACAGCTGTCCACTGTTGCGATCCTCCTTTATCGGTTCTTGTCATGTTGGTGTCTCGAAACGTTTTTCACGTAGTATCAGCCTTGCAGTCTATTGTCTTAATATTTTAGTGTACGGCCCGCTAAAATTTGAAGCCGTTCCCGAACCTCCCAAGCAAAAGTATCGAAGTCTTAAATAAAGTTCCATGGTTGCTTTGACCCTTAAAATGTAATTTTTTGCGAAACGCTCGATTCCTTACAAGAAAAGACTCAACCGTTCTCTAACAAAGCAAGATGCTAGAAAAACAGGTAGCCACCCTGTGAGTAGCAGTTATTGAACGCCTGGAATAGGTTACCCTGTGAGACAGAGATTATCTTCTCTTCCTGCTCGGTGAAATTAAAGAAGGGAGCGTAAAAACTTCTGCTAACCAGGTCGTTTGATCGGCCCAGTCTACAACCAGTAAAAAAAAAACAAGTAAAAACATTGCTGTTTGTACAGTTCATGAGACTATTGCTATACATTTAAAATTCATCTTTGCAGGCTATGCAATCAAAGGAGCTTGACGCGAGTGTTGATTGGCGGGATATAAAAGTCATTCCAAAACAGCCTGATCGCAGCCAGGTTGCAATACACCCTTTTCATAAATGGCTGTCAATTTAAAATTCGTTTGTACGCATTTAAATTAGCCTTACTAACCTCGTCAGTTGCAGAGTAAAAATTATTTTAAATTACCAACATCAAAATGAGGCTAACTTAAACACTAGCAAAATAATTTACAATTGGCCGCCATTTATGAAAGTAGTCTATAGGTCATGTGACAGTTATATGCTTAGTTACCTGGCCTATGAATACAAGCGAGGCTGAAGGTGACCTTGCTTTGATACAGACCTCTCTGCTTTTTTTCATTTAAATGCCAGCTAGTTAGCATAAGAACAACTTGATTTACAACAATAAAAACAGTGGTCTTTACCAAACAAGGTCAACTGCAGCCTCGCCGCCATTCAAAGGCCAGTTCACTGAACAGACAACTGTAAAATTATCTATTTGTGAAGGACGCACTAGATATCGCAGTCTTAAATAAGGTCAATTTTAGATAATTCTTCTGTTTCTTTGTGACTCAGTACAAAGAAACACGGTGGATAAGTCGAATTTAAGTAATTCGCCGCGATTAAACCAAAAATAGTACATTGGAATCTAATGTGTCTTGTGATGCCAAATTAGAAAAGGCGAGGCGCATAATAAGTCACCAATTTCAAGGATGATTCATGCAGGAAATTGAAAATTCTTTGTGCGGCTTGCAGTAGGCTTTGGTGGTATATCCCTTTGCTCTTCGTCTTAACCGCAATCTTCAAAGGACCTACAGGGCTCCATTTCCTGCGACTTTTCCGCTGCGGACACCCGCCCATCCCTAATCACAATAATACCTACATTTTTCAGCACAAAAGTATAAACTTGCCATTTCTGGTTCCAACAAATAATCTCATTTCAAACTCTCTCGAAAATGGCTGAAAGTCGTGTGTTTTTAGCGTCGTTGATGTTTGTGTGACTCTGACCATATATTTCTTCGCAGGAATCTACGAAGCGTCATTCATAAAGCCTTTCCTTGCCAAAGATTTCACCTCTGACATGAAAGCTGATCAACTGAGCGAGTGGCGAGTAAAGTATGGACAATCAGCCAGCGACTCACTTCGAGAGTTTGCTCTTGAGTATGTTGGCAAACCAATTGATTACATGTTGAGGTATGGCTGTTGTGAGACTGCTCTATTTAAAAAATAAAATATTTGCCTGCAAAACATAATTTTTATGTGCTCTCCCCGTTTTTATGGTTACTTTAATTGAATTGTATACCCCTGGGCTTGAGAAAGACAAATTTTGTAAGTCGAATATTTGCCTGAATAGACCAGTCTATTTGCCAAAGTGTCCGCTTTGCCATCGACTCAGTTTTGAGTTGTTTTGGTCTTGAAGAGCAGCCAACGATCATTATATAAACCACCCTCTCAAGTTGTGATAAGGCCGGGTGTTAAGTTCACGTGAATAAGCAACCATGAAGTATTCATCCGCTTGATTTCTTTTTTTAACACCGCCATCACAAACAGACCTACACGATCCCTGTAGTGTAGCGTACTCTATGCATTCCCACTTTTACTTCTAGTGTGCAAAATTGTCTTTGAGGAGAGGAGACATGCTGCTGGAAATAAGCAGTTATGGTTGGTAAGATATGTTAAAAACACGCTTTTATTCGATCTCAGTAACATGTCCCGAGAACTTTCGTCTCAAATTGTAGATAGCGACAATAGCTTTATCCGTTCACTTTATCCGTTCACTTAATTTACTTAATGCCTTTTGTAGATTCATAAAGAGGGAACACATTGCACATTGTGTACCAGATAGCGTTGCTACAGGCCTTGGTAGTTTACCACTTGCCTATGTGTTCGTGAATGGCTCTCAGACGAGTACAGCAACCACACAAAGACTTCCAACAGGCGAGAAACTAAATGGAAAAGACGCCTACAAAAAGATTCTCGCACATTTTACAACCACTTCCCAGACACCGGATGAAATTTACAACCTTGGTAAAGACATGCGCGATAAACTCTATTCCGAGGTATGAACCTTCCTGACCAGTGAATCAGGCAAAATATGTTATGTGCATGATGACAATGGAAACAAGCTGTGCTATCTTTTCTATGTCTGACAGAGTTCTCGAGGTAACCGCGCTGCTCATTGATATGTTTCGATTGATTTGTTGAACAGGTGTTGGAATTAGCCAAGGAAGTTACCAAAGAAGATGATGTAGATGAAGCAAAGCGGCGATTCAAAGAGCTGATAAATGATCCTAAGATGTATTACAATGATAAAGACATACCAGCCAACGAGTCTGATGCCAATGCACACAAAGTATGCAACACCGTTAAGGATGCGGAAAGGTATTGTCCGCACAGAATAGCTGCCATGAAGAACTGGTTTGACCATACAAAGCAGGTTACTATTACTATTTTTAAGGTTTCTGTCATCCGATCTGTTGTTTTATATTATGTGGTCAATTTTCGGTTGCCTGTTCACCTTCATCAGAGTTGCAATCTTAAGGCCCGTTTTCACAGGCGATTTTTGTCGCGGCAACTCGATGCAATTTTTGTGGCGCGAAAGTTGCAACTCAGTCAAAATCGCACGTGTAAACCAGGTGCGATTTTCAGTGCGATTTGTCGCCGCGATATCGCAGGGGTTTCGAACATGTTTGAAACTCGATGCAACTTCAGCGCGACAAAAATTGCACCAAGTTGCCGCGACAAAAATCACCTGTGTAAACAGACCTTTAAGGTTCGTTACTATTATTACATGGATTTATTATTTTCTAGCAGTCAAGTATTAATCAGGCTTGTTACGCATTTATTGCAGTTGAATCCCACTGCTTCAATTCAATGGTTCGAAATAACCAACCAAGGGCTGAAGAGTTCATCACAGTACAAGATTCAAGTGCTATGAAAATCACAAATAATGTTTTAACGTGGTCTGACTTCATGATGTCTACTTTTTAACTCTACCAATGCAGTTCGAAATAAAAGGGGTTGATTTTAGCCCAAGTTGTCCCTCTGGGTAATCTTTGTTTGAAATACTAGATATTTCAAATAGGTAGTTTTTCTAGGTAAACTTGACTCTGTAAAAAGTTACCATCTAATAATAATTTACTATTTGTTTTAGGCCGTCTGCAATTTGTAATTTAGTGGCCGTAATAATCTGTGTGCTAATACATTTTTGTCACAGATCATGGCAACACTCGACTATGAGACTGCGGGACTGTTTCACGTAACAGGGCCTTACAAGTCAACTCCAAGCTGCCCCATTAAACTGGACTACGACTTTAATCCATCCAGTGCCGTACCATTCTACATGCCGTCTGATGCAAGTTGTTCCAAGGTTGCCAGTTATAACATGCCATTCTTTCTTGCGAAGCCTGGGCCCAGATATGAGTCAGTCTCGTTGGCGGCACATGAAGCAAGGCCTGGGCACCATACTCAGGTAAGGCTGCACCTTTAATTAAACTCAAACTGCATGGCTCTTGGTCCATAAACACACAAAGCACAGCTTTTACCAATATTAATCCATATTACCCGCCTCAGGCTAGGTTAATAACCATACAGCCGTGCTTAATTTACAGGTCCAAGGTTACATTGAACATTTTACCGACTCATGCGAAGGCCCCATTCGCTGGATAGCAGTCAACACCCTTTACCTGGCATTTGCTGAGGGCTGGGCACTATACTCAGAGAATCCGCTGATCCCTGAATATACTACCGCGTATCAAGTTGATCCAATGTCCAAGTATGGAATGTTGAAATGGCAGGTGGGTTTCCATACTAACTTTTGTGAGCGACCCAGGAAGTGAGTCGAGAGAGCATTATAAAACAGATATGAATTGTAAGCAGGTGTTAACGTTTTCCATAATAAAGTTAAAACACAAAGTAAGCCAGATGTCTAATAAATTCATATGACACTTTCATTTGTAAATAGACCATTTCCGAGTTACCTAAAGCCTCTCTTTCAAAGCGAGGCCTGGTGCGCAACCATTCATATGAAAATGAGTTTAATTTGCATGTGAATGAAATCTCATTTTCATATGAAAGGATGAGCACCAAGACTCGCTTTGAGAAAGAGGCTGAAAGTAATTCGGAAATGGCCTATTGTGATTGTATTGTGACAGAATGGAGACCATCCAGGAGGGTGGGACAATCTTGTCCTGTATGACTGAACGCGACAATACTACTCTAACAACTGGCATAATATATTGTTGGTGACTACTTATATCAATCCATCATTTGTGAATGGTAAAACCTTTTGTCTCTATACTAGAGGTAAAACTGGTGATTCATTTCACCATTCATTCATTGACATATTTCTTTAGGTTTGGAGAGCTTTGCGCTTGATGATGGACACTGGACTTCACTTCAAGGGAAATTCACGCGCCTGGGCGCTAAGGATGTTCGAGGATTACGCATGGGACACAAGTGACGTAGCAGTGAAGGAAGTGACACGCTACCAAAGCATCCCGGGACAGGCTGTGACGTACATGCTGGGACAACTTGCCATCATGAGACTGAAAGACGAAGCTAATAGCACGCTGAAAGACAAATTCAACATGAAAGACTTCCATTACCAGGTGATTTAGTCTAAACCTTGTCAGTTAAAAAAACGACATCACTTGCTTCCCATCAGCGCAGCGGTCTCAGTAACCACATCTTGAGTTATCTGGTCCTGTGTTTGCCAACAATCGCTTAAACTAGCTAAATTAATTATTCCACTGGCCGTGATATTGTGCTGCCGGATTCCTCTGTTAAATGCAAAGGGTTCGCTTACCCTAAAAAACTTAGTCAGTCTCTTCTTCAGTGTAATACCCCAGTACATTGTTCCTAAATACACTGGTAGGTCTAAACAGCTGCCTTGGTCCTGTTGATGGATAGTTTTTTATAAAATAACTGAGCCACTACGCCCGCTCTCAGTGGTCGATAGGTGTGTTTAGATGAGAGTATGCAAACACGGTTGTGACGTTTAAGATTCGCGCGTAGTTTTGAGAATTATTTTATAAAAGCAATATTGCACTTTTTCTGTGTTTATATAGCCTCATCTAAACACTCGGAGGGTTGGGAGCATTCTCGAAAGTTATGCAAACCCTAGACGTAGTCTCGGGTTTGCATAACTGTCTCGAATTCTTTCAACCCTCCTCGTGTTTACATGAGGCTATATAAACACAGAAATTCAGAGCTCATGTTGACAAGAAATCTTTCTGTAACAGCACACTATATTTGATTGATATTTTTTAAATCAGCCACTAAAGAAACTTCTTCCGGTAACCCAACTCAGAAACAGTCTAATTTAGGTTCTATTTTTAGGTTCTGCTTCAAGGCCCTTCACCACTCAGTTACCTCGAGGAGAGTGTAAAGAAATACATCTCCTGTGTACAGGATAAAGAAGAGAAGGGATGTGATGATGTCTTAAACCCGCCAGCTCCAAAACCTCAAGGGTCTCAGAAAGAATCAATTGTTAGAGACATGGGATTCTCGCCTTGGGTTGTGTGATATTCCCTTTAGCTGAAATGGTGGTCTGTGAAAAGAGGAAAGGCAGATCGAGGCAGAATTCCAGTTTTTTCCCCAGTTTTCGGCAGCAGCACTCACTCAAAGCAGCTTTCCGTATCTAAGTTGTTAGTTAGACAAGTCTCATTGAAGATAAAAAAAAACATATGTATCCTCCTTGCCAAACAAAAAAATATGCAATCTCTTTTTATCTGTGCACATTACTCTCGTGTCTTGTCAGCCACAATAGAATTTTGATAAAACTTGCCAGTTCCCTATTCCTGTAGTGGATAATAAGCCACAGGTCATCTTGTCAACCAAGGACCTGGGTCAGAATCAGCATAACTGCATGCTAGCTAGAATCCTTGCAATGTTTTTTTTTTAATGTCAGCCAATTCAGTTGGATCTCAGCTATCAGACTTGAGTTTAACCACATCATTAAATAATTTTTCAGCGGATAAAATCCGATCTAGGCCCAATTAATATCCGTTAATACATCACGAAAAAGACAAGTATATTATGCTTTCGGCCTTTAATTTTATGAACACTAGCTAAAGTTTTAATGCGAGTCGTCAACCTGCACCTTCTCACAAGTTGCGAGCTTATATTACTGACGTCATAGGAGTATACTGTAAGCGAATATCAACGAATGAGAAACGTTTAATAAAAGCCGTATTTTTTGCAGTTTATATCTGTTACACATTCGCATACTAAGAATACTGATGAGACTATCTACTAAAATCAAAAATTAAGTTAAACATTTTAGAGATGCTAATTTGATTGATCAGTGAGCCTTGTTAGAGTTTCTTGATTGTACACAGTCAAAATCTTTCTTAGTTCGAGTCAGCCTCATTCTCTTCAAGGCACATAATTAAAGAGCGTTTCTCGACCAACAGTCTGAGCTCGACCAATAATCTAAGCTGCAAACCCACCCCCGCGCCACAGCCCTTGCGCCTATGGTACAACTGATTGTATCTCGCGAGAACACTTCCATATAAAGCCACAGGTATGCTCGTGAGGCACGGAGTGCAAGCCGGGGGAAGTCAAATATCTTTGGCTGTATATTAAAATTTTTGCTCAATAACGTCTAAGCGGAAATCCTAAAACGAGCGAGGCTTTCTAACTTATTTATTGGAGTGAAAATTCACCAAAATTCAAAAGCGTCCGTACCCACTATAAATAAGATTAACATTTAAAACTACCAGAATTAATGCTTCTTGTCGTGACTCAAATTCTAGTTCTACACCACACTGTTTTAAAGGTTAGACTAGCTCAGGGAAAAGCCATATCCCCTAATGTGCATTCCAATTAAAGACAAGTAGTTCCTGTCTGTTTGTGCTAACGTACAAAACTTTCTGTAAGAGGAACCGTAACATGTTACTGCTATGAAAATTAGAAATGGGACGCCCAGAGACAATCTTTAACCCTTAAAACTAACATACGACGAAAATCCCTGTCCATGTATCAAGAAGGTTGATTTGTGTAATCCAAACAGCACTCATGAAACCATTTGTTGTGTCACCGTAAATATAACCATACAAATTAAAGGAAAGTTTAACGAAAACTTCATGTCCATCTCATTACATCGTCATCCGGTCAAGTCAAAAGAGGGTGTTAATTATCTTTTCGATTTAACAAATTCATAGAGCTTTCATCAAAACGGATAAGTTTGAAACAATCAGTACGGAGAATTGGTGTTGAAATCGTTAATATAAGAGGTGAAGCCAAGCTTTTCAGGTAACAAATAAAATATCAACCAAAGATCAATGCTTCTTAGTTTACTTCCGTTTCAATAACGCAGGGGCACCCACCCAAACTTCGATGAAATATCTGTTCGGGAGAGTCCACTCGTTCTAAGACTTTCGGATAATGCATTGACGAAGAGCTACTGATTTCTTAACTAAAACATCAGCTAAAAGATTCGAAACCAGGATATATCCATGGGAAAATAGTCCCTTAGATTTTCGGAAGGGATATTTTTGCAATTTTTGGCTCTTGATAAGGTTGCCTAGCATTTTCGGATAAGCAAATAGTTCGAGGAGAAGTTCTTCGAAGGTAACGTTCAGCTAGCAATTTCTGAAATGAAGATTTAATTTCCTAACATTTTCGGGCACTTCAATTTTCAGCTGAGAAATCCGAACAGATCAAATTTTTCTAGCTGATCAAAACAACTCTTTAAACAGTATTTAAACATTACAAGGAGCCTAAAAATATCCCTAAAAGGATTTTTTACTTAATTTGCTCGTTGGGTGCCCCTGATAACGATTAGTTAACTTGTTCTTAAAAAATTTTGAAGGAGTGATGGTCCATTTGTTGTAAATTCTGCTTGGTAACCATGCTGTCTGTGTTCTTTGGAGCTCGTAGAAAATCTTCACATTCTGGTTGACTGTTCGCATCCTTCACGCATGCTATGTACTTACGAATGCTCTCTTTGAGATAATTTAGAGGCGATGGACCTCGCCTCAGAACCTACAAAGATAAAGGAAAAAAAACTCATTATGAAGAGTGAAACAATACGATATTTAACAATAAGCCCTTTGCAGGATCCGGTCACATGGTACGGAATAAATTACGCTGGGACGCAAATGACGCTAGTGGGACTTCCAAAACAATGGAAAGTCGGGCTGGACTGGTACGAGTTCCTTTGTTTTGGAAGTCCCACTGCGTCAATTTATTCCGTACCATGTGACCGGATCCTGCAAAGGGCCTATATTATTAGCTATTATTTGCCGAAGCCTAAAGTTGAGGTAAATAATTGATCTTTGAGTATTCTGAGCAATCAGGATATTTTGCGACAACCGAGTTTAATAACTGTTTCATCATTCGATCACTAAGTTTTTTTTTTCCTATGTAAATCAATCTCGACAGCTCGGAGCAGTCGGGGAAGCGAGCTGCAATTTTTCACACAAGAACATGGTTGCAATAACGTATGTGCAGAATATTATTTCGCAGCAAAACACATTAAGACGGTATTATAATTACGCACGCAGACCATTTTTTTTGTAGGCAGTTATTTGCAAGTCAGGTGGTGGGCTCTCGACCAATGAAAAGAAAGGAAACAATGCATCGAATGATAATTTGGTTTGATGGCTGTAAAAACTACAGATAATCTGATTTCAAGTATTTTAAAACAAGAAGACAGGTTTTGTATTATCCCAAATTGTTAAAATAATAAATATTAACACTACCTGGAAATGAAAATCCTTTAAATTCAACTTTTCTCCCAGGGCGTTTTCTGCTTCCTTTTTCAACTCCATGATTGACAGCTGTCCCAGCATGTAGGTGACAGCCTGTCCCGGGATGCTTTGGTAACGAGTCAACTCTTTCTCCACCTTGTCACTCGTATCCCAGGTGTAATCAGCAAAGAGCTTTTTTGCCCAGTCACGTGACTTGCCTTTGAAATGCAATCCGGTGTCTACAACCAACCGCAAGGCTCGCCAAATCTGAGGAGAATGTGAGATTCAATGACCTCCTGTATTTGCCATTTTTAATGAAACAATGGGCAATATGCTACCGTGTGTTATTAAAAACTGAATCATTATTGGATAATCCAAGTCAAGAGTTTTCATTGGCTTAGCCATCATGATATCTGAGCCATTTTTCATGCTCTACAAGTATGGTAAGCCTAAGAGAAATTTTGGAGGGCGTATATATTTTTATTGTAGTTCTATATTTTGGAGGCGTTTTTGTTCCACTCGCGCCTGTTGGATATGAGATGATTATAGCCAACTCATATCAAACGCGCCTCGTTGGCTATCTACTATCTCATATCCAACTCGCGCTGCGGTTTGTGGATTACTTGTTAATTGAAAGTAGCGAAGACGTGCATGAATCATTTGAGAATGAAGTAGAGCTTTTGCAAACATGGCTTATGAACCATGCGTGCCCTCAGAATGGCTGAACATTGATTGACTCATTCCATGGCATAAAGGGCACCATTTTCTCGCGGAACAGTGGATAACCTCATTACGTACCTAAAACTCTAGTTGCTTTATTTACCTGCCATTTGAGCATGCCGTACTTGGTCAGCGGATCATCTTTATAGGTGTCCGTATATTTTGATATCAGCGGATTTTCCGCGTAAAGGGCCCAGCCCTCGGAGAACTCCAAATAAAATGTGCTCTGTTGAATCCATGAAATTGGATCCCTGCAGCTGTCTTGGAAATGCTCCACATAACCTTGACTCTGTAATCAAATAAAATGCTACTTTTACAAACAACGCACACACCTTTCATATTTTTTATGAGGAAATAAAGATATTGTTGTTGTTCGTGCTGTTCGCGACCCTTGATAGACCAACCTGTGTGTAGTGTCCAGGCGAGGCCTCGTGTGCGTTTATGGTCCATTCCTCATTCTTGGGCCCGGGTCTTTGTAAAAAGAAAGGAATGCTGTAGACAGAAGATCTGGAACACTGGGGATCACTCTCTTGGAAAGTTGGAGCGGCAGACGAAGGGTTGAAATTAGGCACGAGTTCGACAGGACAGTTTGGCGTGGACTGGTATGGGCCAGTAAAATGAAACAAATCGATTGTCTTCGGATATAGGGTTGCCATGATCTGAAATTAAAAATGAGAATGATTTCTCCTGACTCGTATTATCATAATATTGTCAAGTAGCCGGTGAAACGAACAATAGAACTGTAACCAGGTTCAGATATATTTTCAAATAAGTAAAAACGTTTAAAGATTTACAAACATAAGCTTTCGGCTATCAGTCTTCAGTTGGTAAATTCTCAGCTCCGACTATTGCATTTCTAGCTTTTTGATTGGCTAAAAAACTCCGACTATGAGCCAATAGTCGGACTTTTACGTCATATGGAAAATAGTGCGCCAAGTTTAAAAATTTTCCGCACGAAGTTTTCAACTTCAGCCCTCTATAAAGGCCGAAATAAAAATCGGCGGCAAAACCCGGTTTGAGAATTTACTAAAACAATTATTCCATTCGCCCTTGTTGGATATGAAGTGATTATAACCAACTCGCGCTACGTTCTCGTTGGTTATTTTATCACTTCATATCCAACTCGGGCTCATGGAATAATTGTTATATAGCCTGAAACGAATATGACTTTAGAATGATAGCCAAAAGCTTATGATTGCAAATCTTTTCAACCAGAGAACTTTTTAACTTCTTTTACGAAATGAACAACGTGGTGATTTTTCCGCCTGATTCTGGTACTGCCTTAAAAGATCTGTGTGTTTCTGCTGCGATACTAGAAAATTCCTAGTTTCTCAACAAACTGAAAAGTTTACAATTCAGTCAGCAATACTTGAATCTGATGAACATCTACCAAGTTAAAAATCCATCACCAATTTATCTTAGTAAATATAGCTAAACCCTTAAACCCTAAGGTATCTTATCCACTGAGGATCTTCTTTAGAACTTACCTCTCGAGCATGCGCAAACCAGTTTTGCATGGCATTCCAGCGCACTGGACAGAAGCTTTTTGCTCCATGGATTGAGCTACATAGTTTGTGCGCAGCTGGGCTAGATTCGTTTTTTGGAATGTCTTGCCTGTTGTAAAACATTTCCGATCTGTTCAATATTTTAATAAACGTGTCTTTTGCTTTCTGTGTGTCATCCTCCTTTGTCACATTTCGTACCAAGTTTAGAACCTCGAAGAAAAAATAAAATTATACTTAGTCAAAATCCAACCCGAGTAGCTGAAGGTTTTCTCGATTGATAAAAAAACCTCGCCTGATAAAAAAAAAGGCCGCATGAAAACAGACAGAGGCTTCTCGGTTTGGTCTCTTGGCTTGATTGCCAGCTGCTGTTTGAGATGAAGACCGGACACGACATAGCGGACGAAGTCCAGACTAATTTGCCCCTTATCTTCAGCGCGCCGTCAGATGCCACTCGCATATGTTTCGTTCAAAAAATAGTCAAAAAATATTCAAATGGTGTTGTTTATAGTGCGGGTCAATGCTCTTAGCTGCACCTAGCTAGTTCACAGGCATGCCACTTAAACTGAAGGAAACAAATATATCAACTAAAGATAATAAGCTTAAAAATCCCAACTGGAGGGAGGCAGACCAACTGGCTATTTACAAGCATGACCGAGAGTTGAACTAGAGTCTACCAAGAAACAACCCCAGCTAAGTAGTCAGAGCGCGACTTGAGCCCGCGACCTCCAGATTTCAACTAACTAACTACTCGGCCACGCTGCCTCGCTGTCACACCGCTTGTAATTGAATGCAAACGAAACAGCTCAGGTTATTTAAAACTGCACTGTAATGCATGACAAAAGACATCGTCCTTAAGCACAAGGATCACTTCTTTGAAATTTCGGTTGGGAATATCCCGTTTAGTACTGAAAACTCTGAACGCCTTTCAGAACAAAACTACAGTCTTACCTCTGGGTAATTTCGATTTATAATTGACCAACCAAGCTCATAGATTTCATCAGGTGTTTTTTCAGTAGTAGTGAAGTACTGCAGAAGCTTAAGATAGGTGGCTTTCCCGTTAAGTTTCTCACCAGTGGGGAGAGTCTTCGTTGTCGTTTTATTGGTTTTCGTTCCGTTGATGTAAATGAAGTCAAGAGGTAAGCTTGCCAAGCCGCTGGACAGTTCACTCGGGGCACAGTACTGCAAATGTTCCTTTTCGATATACCTTGGATTTGAAATAAATGATTAACTGTCACTCAAACCACGTGCTGTCGGACAACCTCGATCCCAGGTTCTCTCTCTCCTTTGCCTCCCTTGTCGTTAAAGAAAGAGAGCCTGGGATCGAGGTTGAATGTCGGGTTCAGGCTACAATTGGATATGGAAAAACTGTAATAGCTTGCCAAGGCCTCCCTGGGCCTGCCTGGGTAATTTCATCGCCTTGACACACCAAGTTGCTTGAATACAAATTGGTAATAGTTTTATTGTTTCAATATTTCGGTTAATACATGTTTTCAGAAGTTAATTTAGAGAATTAAGTTAAAAAATACAAAGTGCATCAAGTACAAGTTATCGTCCGCAATTCGAGGGGCAGTCCTCAAAACAAATGTTGTTGTTGACTAACGTTTGGATAACCTGAGAGGAAGGCATCTTCAAATCGAAGCCCCAACTATGAAATTGTTGACCAAAGTCTTTATCAACACCAGTTCTTTTCTGAGTCGATGATACCCGACCACCCACGGACTGAACGACCTGGGTTCAAGTCAGTTAATCATTTGTTATCTCACCTTAACGCGCGCTGAATTGGCTCACCCACATACTCAATAACAAACTGTCGTAATGACTCGTTAACTGATCTCCCGTGTTTAACTTTCCACAAATCCAATTCGTTTTTCTTCATCTTGGACAGAAATCCATCAACTAGAATTGCCTTCATGTAGGTGGCGTCGAGGATTCCTAGCAATCCAAATACCACACACGTTAGTCGGGAAAGGTATGTTTATGCTCGTGAAATCAACTGGTAAACCAAGAACAGCGTATATAGAGGATATTACACGGTGGCGAGAAGATATGAATTTTATGTTCGAGTGGCAAGAACAATATCTCACGAGTGAGCGAAGCGAACGAGTGAGATATTGTTCTTGCACACGAGAACATAAAATTCATATCTTCGAGCCAACGTGTAATGTTCTTTTTATTATATGGAGACTAAATATAAAACATAAAACAAAAGCATAAATATAAAACAAAAGGCGGGAATCGTGACGTCATTTAACGATACGACACTCACAAAGATGACATACGGAAAATACGCCACTCGGGTCCCGGATGAAGTGGCGTATGGAATCTACGAGTGGTTTAGTTCCCAGTAAACACTCTCCTCCATATAATAAATGAAGTTATTACAAAAAAATCATCACCAGCATCGTTGGATAATGAGATTATTCAGCATAGCGATTACTTATTATACGGTATTGTTCAAACAGAGCTGGTTTATGTTAGCTTCCCTGATAATCAATTCAAAGAGTATTTCTTACTTCTCAAAAGCAAACAAATGCAAATTTTACTTCCCAAAAACCAATTAAATGTAATATTCTTTTGTTGTAAAACTAATCAAATTCGAAGCTTGTTTCTGGTAATTCTGACCTATATATTTAATTATCACCAGGAAATTTTAGTGAACTATAAAAGTCTCTCAGTTCTATAATAAATCGAAAACATCTGAGATAATAGGAAAAATGAAATTTTCGGCGCGCAAATCTGCAGAGGTTACTATTGTATTGGAACACTCAAGCAACGCGGAAAGCTTATACTCTACGAAGTCAATTTCCATTTGTAATGTTGATTTTTTTTGTACCATCTGTCCGTGAATTTTTCCTGTTGTTTAGATCATATTTAATAATCAGAGCTTGTTGAATTTCACTATCATAACACTATCATAACAAAAATAAAACAAATTTATGACATGATCTATTGCTTTATTATTTTATATAAAAATTGTTTGTCAAAAAAGTGCCAATCGAATAGTTATAAAGCTAAGCAGCTGCTCAAAATTATGCTTTCAAGTTTTTCCTTCATATTGTATTTTTTAGTTATAATATATAGTTTTTCATTTCAGTAAATATCCTATTTATTTCACAAGCAGATTAAATTTTAATACATGTTTTCTGATTCTCATAATCCTTGTTCAAATGTTATAGTTTGTTAATGAAACTTATTCTCGTTTCCGTTGTGAAGTAGTTTCGTGACAAACATTGCACAGGCCAGCTTCTTCTCTACCCAACACTGCCTATTTTATCATGTTAGAAACTTTGCTGGCAACTTATATTCTAAACGCTTTTGAGTGAAATTAGAAAGACACAAAGAAAACTAAGTACTGAAAATATCATCAGTCTGCGAGAGATTATATACTGTTGACTGAAATGAGAACAAAAAGCTGATGATATTTCAAGGGCTAATCAGCAATTCATTCAATCTTTTCCTTTACTGTATTTAGCCTGCAGACTCGAGTAGATGAGGCGCAGTCTGTTTATATATAAACTTAATTTGCTAACTTTTAGTGAATAAAGTACAGTATTTGAAACAGCATTATTTGAAAATGTGCCCTCGCAGCAGTTTGTTCGAGAATCAGAGCTTTAGCCTCGTTTTGAAAAGGGCTAGAAGATTTTAATTCTGGCTTCAATAATCTTCGAATCACCTGTTACAAATGGGTTTGCCTTGCCGGGATTTTGCAGGTTGATTGGTTTTTAAAAGAAAATGTCGTCCAATGTGTGAAAAGGCAAATATTTGCGTTTCGTTCTGAGGATAACAGCTCCTAATTTTTAATTGTCCACAACGCAAATAAATTGCCACAATTATCGTTTTATAAAATTATCGGAAAATTCTGTATCAGTTCTGATAACAGATTGTCCTAAAAGAATCCATTTTGTTCAAAATAAATTTTGATAACTAACCTTCTATTGGATAACTAGGCAATAAACGATATTTATTTCCTTACCTACTGGGCCGTTAACATCGACATCTCTGAAGGCTCCCCTGAAACCATCAAGGCCAGCTTTGCACTCTTCTACAGTACGAACCATTCCAGCAGCCACGCCTATCTTCATGTTTTCCACAAACTGAGTAAATGTGTGGTTTATTTCCAACAATTTATTCCTTAACGTCTCCATTTCACTCACAGATGACGGCTGAAAATGCCATAACGCTTTACCAACATCCATCGGCAAGAAACAAATCGATGACCAACAGAAAATATTGGGTCCCATGAGCCAATCTCCAGAGTAATAATCGTACGCGAAAGGTACGCCGTATGGAAACACGTGCCTCATCCAATGAGAGAGCTGCGCTTTTGCCCGCTTTTCTCTTAATGTCAGTTTGTTGTCTGTGATCTTCATGCTTTCAAGTCTTTTCGTCAGCTTAGCAATCTCATCCGTAACGAATTTTATTTGCGTTGGCGTTGAATCGTAGCTTTTATAACGCAGCCGGATCTCGTTTGACGTCACGCCTGGTTTAAAGGCGATTTTGTGGGGTAATAACTCATAAAACCTTTCCTGAGCTCGGAACAAGAACTTCTCCAACCCAGAACTTCTCGCTTCTGTTGAGTATCTACAGCCACTGTTAATTGCTCGTGTATATTTCTGCGGTTGACATTGCTCGCTGGTTTTTATTGTGTTTGCTTGGATCATCAGCACAATTCCTGCTACGAGGCAAGCTATTCCACCAGCAACCAAGCCACCCACAACAACTGATTCACATCTTGTCCGTCTCCTTGTTATGCCAACTTCTTTATACAACAGCGCCATTGCAGACAGAAAAGTAAAAAACTCTACAGGACACAGAGTTGCAGAACTTTTAACCCAGATGTAAATTTGTGGAGCCTTTCGGAAATTACTCAAGAGCCTCAAAGAAACAATTTTGGGCAAAGTGCAATTAATATTTTGTTATGAAAGTTTAAAACCAATCATTTTTTTTAAATCGCGTCCGGTCATTCATTTCTCTATTTTTCATTAGCGAAGAACTTTCGGTGTCATTTGGCGTGATACAAGGATGTTGACTTTTTTTATTTAACTGTTATGGAAATCTGTCACTTCAGAGTAGCGCACAGCAAGGTTAATCTAGAACTGTAAACACGGAAAGCAAATATACCCTATGATATTGGCGAATCTTAAGCTAACCGAGACCAAGGCAACCAACAACTATCACATTTAATGCCTTGATAAGTACACACAGAACATTCAACATGCCTGCTAAATGAGAAAGGCCCACATAACGATATAATATGGCACCTGAAAATGCCGTTTGAGCATGGGCAAATAATATATGTCGCCGAACTAATTGTGGCGAAAAAAATAACGAGAAAAAAATTAGATAAAAAGTAGATGAAAAAATAAACAGTTGGTACCATATGTTTATTCGTCTTTGGGCAATCACTGTGGTGTGATTCGAATTCGTGTACGGAGTGGAAGAAAAATATTTTGGGATTTCTCCGGAGCTTTGACGAGTTTTTCCGGTTCTGAATTAAGTGCAATCACTTCCTTGAGTGCACTGAAGTACAAAATTCGGACAAGTGGCTTTTAGAATAACATTTTTATTTGATTTTATTATTATTTATGCTCAGAAAAATGTAAATATTTTACATGAGACAGGCGACAGGCGAACGAAAATCATCTGCTCGAGATTCTGTCTTATTGTTAAGTCCAATTCTCAGAGATGGCATTAGGAAAAATTAACGGCCTTCAGATTATTGTACATGTTGTAAACAAAGTTATTTCTATGTAATCGGTGCAATAAATCACTTGTCACTCGGTCGAATTCCGAATTGGAATTAACATGTCTTGAAAATGAAATTGGTGTGAAACCTCTTATCTGAAATTGAGTTTCAATTGCATTTTTATTTTCATGGAAATCAAATCTATCATATGAAAGGTTCTACTGACTAACTGGGCCTTGTTTTGAAACAGAGGCAGTCTTCGACTTGGAATGCACTTACCATTGTCTTCCCCAGGGCCTCTAGTTCCTTTTTTGCTGCGTTTAACGAGAAGAACCGGACAAGAAAAGCAAACTTTTGTCTCATGCTGTTTCAAGCTACTCAACTACGACGGGCATTTGAGAACTCGAGGGAAATGTAGAAAACACGAGCCGCAGGCGAGTGTTTTCTACATTTCTCTCGAGTGTTCTTAAATGTCCGGAGTGTTTTATCACAGTGTAATACACGGATTAGGCTTCTTCATTTGCTTTATGATATAGATTTTACGCGCGCAAAACAATAAAACACGCTTTTCAATGATTTATACTCTGATAAAACGTGAGCTTTTGACCAATCAGAGCGCGCGCAGTGTCCTATCTATGTTATAAAAAAGTATAAAACGTTTGTAAAATGTAACAAGATCAATGTGGTCGTGTGAATTACACTGGTAACTGTCATTATAAACCATGAGTAAGCTTTGATAACATTTACTGGGTAATCGTTTTTGCAATGTTGAAAAGTAAGTGGCTTGTTCTTAGAGTTGTACGTGTGTACAATTTTAAACAAAGAATAAGTATTTATCCGATATATTATCAGTAGATTATATTATTAGAAATCTCAGGAAATTCCGGCTTTAAAATCGAGTTGGGTTTTGTCACTTTTAAAAAGTCCGTAAAAAGCTTCAATGTTTCCAGCTTTATCCACAGTTTGTTTGTTACGTTCGTTTACTTTTCTTTGTAGTGATTAACTTACCAACTTTAATGGCGGTGAGTGCAATACACAGAAGTCACAGAAATCGTTGTTTGTGTTGTCTGCTAATTTGATTGGCCTGTAACAGCTTAAAAATGGCTCGACCCAGTCCGATGTTGTCACTATCCGCGGAGTTTTAAAGTTCGTGTCGCTGTTGGAAGTCGTGCTTTATAAAGGCGCTTATAACTTTTGTGCAATGAAAAGCAGCGAAAAGAATTTTTGTTCATAGGGAAGCACAACGGTGCATAGCAAATTAATATCTGGCGCCAATCTGTGCGCTAAAAAGCTTTTTCCTGACATGAAAAATGCATAGATTCAACCAGAATGATTAACATGCCGACAGGCTGCATTGTACCCATTCCTAGCACTGGGTCAAAATTAATTTTATTTTCAAGACTTCTGAGTTTCATACTCTGAAAGTAAATTCCTATTTGTTCACCCAATGGAGATATGAACTACCACATGAACTAGCACATGCCTATGCTTCTCTGTTTGTTGAATCGTAGGTTTTCCTAGAAAAGTTACAAGAATATTTTATTAGCAAACTGAATCAGATGGCTTATTTATTAGTACAATAACACAACGTTTTAAAAAACCATGCAGTGTTACACCAGTTGATCTTCTTGTCAGGGCTGTTTTTACCTAGATCATAGTCCTTCCATTAACAGCGAGAAGCCTACTGTAAGATTTCCCCAAGTTACATCTAGTACACCCTTTTATAACATTTTATGTTACTACTTCACATGTCACCCTGGTCATCATCATTTTACAAAAACAATCCAAGTCACTTCAAATTTGTTGGAAATACAAACAAGGATGAGCTACATGTACAATCAACAAGTTGGTTGGCCTTTGGTACCATCAATCATTTAATCAAAATCTAACAAATAGTCGAAAGTTAAGTTGTTTGCATTAGAGCAATGCAAAACTCTGACATTTTCAAGGGAATTAAAATTCATCATGATTGCACGGATACAAACTGCTAAAATGTAATGGAAACTGACGCATGTGCCAAATGTCCAGAAATGTAGTGCACAGGCTCCCACTGGAATGCTCAACAATGAAATATAATAACAGCTTTGTCTTTCGGGGCACTTAAACTAGTGAGTATTAATAAACTAATGATAGTGAATTGTTATTACACAGGAGTAGAGAGCAATATTATTGAAAGTTCTTCTTCTTTGCTCATTTCAACTGCGGCTACTGGTGTTCCTGATCCGAGTAAGAGACCTTGTTGTTAGAATGCTAGTTTCTTAATTAGAAGATACACATGGTTGTCTACTTCCATTCCATGTAAGTTGTTTGCGTCACCTTGAAGCCTCATTAGTAGACCTCCAAAAGACACATATGCAGCTCTGAAACACAAACAAAAAATATTCTAAAACAGTGGTATTAAATACAATGTAGACAACTCCATTATTGAAATTAAGCTTCTTCAAGAAATTTCTACTTTTACTTTTTTTTCAAAATTTTTGGTTTGAAAATAACTGCATCAGTAACTTACTCTAACAACTATTAACACTGAGCATGCTTTTATTCTTTCTACAGTTGAACTTCCACTAAAAGCCACCTCTCTATAAAGGCCACTTTTTTGTCCCAGTAGACAGTCAATACATTTGGTATTATTTTGACCTCTCTACAATGACCACCTCTCCACAACAGAAATGGCCACTAAAGCACATCCAACTGCCAAGATAACCTCTCAACAAAACCATTAAATCGACGAATGACGAATGAACAGTGTGTACAAACCCCATTTTGTTTTAGTGTAAAAGGTCACAAAAATTGATTGATTTGGACCATGGGTCATTGGTCTATGTTTTTTAGTTTTATTGACATCTTTTGGTGGTCTTACATATGTTAAAGCTGCATTAACTGTAAGTACATGTAAAACTTCACTTGTGCCTTGGTACAATGTATCAATATTATAACAGCAATCTAGGAGGTACAGTTTGGTCAATGTCAATGGAGACTGCAGACTGCTGACTGCAGACTGTAGACTGGGGGCAAAATGCAGACCGAAGGCAGATCAGGGGTAAAATGCAGGCTACAGACCAGGGGTAAAATGCAGACTGCAGACCAGGGGTAAAATGCAGGCTGCAGGCTGTAGACTTTTTAAACGTATATCATGTTATTTCCATTATCGTGTGCTGACTGAAAACAGAATTATTCAAGCTAATCACAGTGAAAGTTCGCACTCCAGTTAGGTTGGATATCAATCTGATAGGCCAGAATATCACTCAGGTTAGCCTAAATAATTTTTCTGGTTAGCCTGTGTATGGTAAGCTCTCAATCCATCAATCTCAATGATGGAAATGGTGACACAAATCAAACAAACAAGTTGAGCATGTTAGTTGATCATTGAATTTCTGAATGTATCTGTTTACAGTTTATATTTTGCTGTTTGTTTTTGTTTGCACCTTTGATTTAATTAATTACTTTAAATAAGTTAGCAGTTAACAAATATTTGAATTTATGAAGTTTCACTGTATAGGAGTAGTTATATATACCGATCATTTAGTAAATTTATCTATATGTTTATAATGGCTGATGATGATGTTTGAAACATCGAAACATGTTCCAAAAAAACTGAAATCAATGTTGCGCAATTCAGGTAAAACACCTACAGTCTGCAGTCCGAATTCTATCCTCGGTCTTCATTTTACCCAGGTTTGCATTTTACACTGACCGGGTACAGTGTTTATTTGGTTGTGGCATTTACTTACAGTCTTGTAGGGGCATCCGCTCCACCTTCGTCTCCCTCTATTCTGTAAACTTTACCATACATGACGTATTCAAACTGATCTGCACGCGAGGGACTGTTATCCGATGGGTTGTATTCGCCATCATCTGGAGTGCCATCTTCTCTTAGAGTGTTAGCTAAAACAAGTCGGAACTTTTCGCCATAATCCACTGGGTAGATCTGTGTATTAACATCTAGTATAAGGTCCATTTTAAAACTTTCACTTTCACAGTGGAGTCGAGAAACTACAGAAGAAAGAACAGGAACCAACACAAAAATAAGAAAATGTTGTGTAGAGCATATACATATAGTTTCTTCAGTCTCAGTATCTTAGTTCACGTTATAGAAAACTGAAGAAAATAGCTTAGAAACCACATTAGCCTGAACGAAAAAGGTGGATAAGCTTGTAAACCTTGACATTTCGTTGGTGTTTCACAAGAAAAATGTATTTCCAAAGGATCCAACAAAGTGAGAGGAAACACTGTCACAGTACAGCGAACAGCTACATGCACTACACCCTTATTTCTTTACTGCTGGGAGTTCTAAAAACTCAGCTGGGGCCCGCTCCACAGAATGAACAGAACCTGTGTTCTTTAACACGAAAAGCAAACAAAAGGTAGTTGACATAACTACTTGGGTCAAAAAGAAAGATTGAAATTAAAAGTATTCATCCTTCGAGTATGACTAACCTCTATCGAATTTTTTACCCTCAGGATCGATGTCTTTGACGTCGAAAATATCCTCAAACAAAACTCCTGCCATGTTGAAATCAATTTGACCAGGCGTTCCACGCTGGAAAACTATAGAAACTGTCTAGGGGAGGGTAGAGGAAGTGTCATGCAGAATAGAAACTAAAACATTCGGCAAATGTTCAAAAGACAAAAAATAGCATAAAAACTTGACGTCTTTTGCTTATAATATTCAAGATAGGTCATTAATCCTTCTTTTTACACAAATATCACAACGAATTTGGATACATCTGCTTTCTTCCCTAAGCACTGCCCCTCTTGGTAAGGCTGTTATCGCTCGGGTTAGCCTGGTTCTAGTATTTCCACGTGAGGCTTGAAAATGGCGGATACCGATGAAAGCGCTCCAGCAAAGTCGCATAGAAAAAGACAGGCTGGTCCGAAAGCTGATCGAAAGAAAAACAGGAAACACTTGCCAGAGGATGCTAGTGCCCAAAGAAATCCCAAGGCTTTCTCGTTTAAGTCGGCTGTCAAAGCAGCAAGGCAATTTCGTCGAAAACAAGATGTTGAAACCAAGCGACATCATGAACCAGTTGTCGATCGGACACCGTTAGAACCTCCACCTTACATCATAGCAGTGGTGGGACCACCTAAAGTGGGTAAAACGACTCTTATCAACTCATTACTGAAGAATTTCACCCGTCAACAGCTGTCTGATGTTAAAGGTCCCATCACCATTGTCTCAGGTCAGTAAAACAATTTACTCAGCATTGTGGATCAATGTGTTGGACACATTGGTGCTGATGTTGTTGTTGATGCCCATAACATCGACATGTTATATTCTTTTTTGAGAATTTTGTGGTTAACTTTGTTAGCAGTACGAAGTTGTGT
Organism: Micromussa lordhowensis; assembly: GCA_964020085.1. Taxonomy (NCBI): domain Eukaryota; kingdom Metazoa; phylum Cnidaria; class Anthozoa; order Scleractinia; family Lobophylliidae; genus Micromussa; species Micromussa lordhowensis. The sequence continues at coordinate 38,380,151 of OZ026599.1, read as the reverse complement.
TTATTTTATTCATATTTGTCCACTGTACCGTTTTATTCTTCACTGGAACTTAGCAACTGCCCCTCACAAGATCTTGCAAGTCAGCAATCTGTATGCATCCACACTGTTAGGTTACGAATACAGACGTATTTTTTTGAAGGATACAGGCAACAGCCGGGAGGGGGAGGATACGTCTACGTTAGCCGGTTTCTACACTGTATAGTATGTGAAGAATGATAAAGTTACCTTTTTGTGTAGAATAAACAAACTGATGCAAGACCCACATATTGACTATACAGTGTCCATGTACATGTATGTTGTTGTCACCTTTTCTTCAAAATTAAAAACCACAAATTAAACAGCCAGGGAAACCGCAAGGATTTCAATATTGTTTAAGCATAACTTGTACAGGTAAGTCAGGGCTGTAGCCAGAAAATATAACGACAGAGACAACATCCGTGTTGAAATTTTCCTCAGGCTGTTGAGCATTGTTTAAGTTTCCCCCTCCAAAACAAAAGCAAAATATAACTCAGGCAAGTGCCTCAGTTTGCCTCATACTGGTTATGACTCTGTAAGTAATTGATGTTATTGTCCAGGTTTCTGTTAGGCTTTCCAGCTGATGTCATGATTTGTGGCAACCATTTTGTAGCATTTCTCTGTGTACATGTATCACAAGATTTAAATTCTTATCGATTATCTCATCAGGGAAGAAAAGAAGACTGACTTTGCTTGAGTGTAACAATGACATTAACTCTATGATTGATGTGGCTAAAATTGCTGATCTGGTAAGCATAAAAAAATTGATTATCATTTTCTTTTTAAATTTACAGCCCTATATAGCCAGATTTTCTAAGCTTATCATTATTGATTTTCCTGACATGTATGGATTTTTATTTCAGGTTCTTCTACTGATTGATGCCAGCTTTGGTTTTGAGATGGAAATTTTTGAATTCTTGAACATCTGTCAAGTCCATGGCTTTCCCAAGATTATGGGAGTCTTAACCCATCTTGATCTGTTGAAGAATAACAAAGCTCTGAAAAAGACCAAGAAAAAGCTTAAAACTAGGTTTTGGACAGAAGTTTATCAGGTTATTAAAATGAGTTTAATTTGTGTTGTTTTCCTATTATTTTTATTATTAACATGTGTGACCAGATTTATGAAAACCGTGTCAGTACTTAAGCACTAACCCCGCATCTTTTCCTGGAAATGGAGCACTTCTTCAATCAATTAATCAAAGTAGAACCTGTCACTGCACAGCATAAACATCCACCTTGCTTGTATGTAGCTGGCTTGGCTCAGCATCGCTTCTCACCCCTACACACTGCAGCCAAGCCAATGGTTTCAGTTGTTAGACACTGCTTTCACCCACCCCACTCCCAGGGATTAAACCATCCAGGCCCAACCTGGTAATGGCCAGTAGCCCAGGTCCTGCCCTCTATGCTTCCTTGATGGAGCCCCCCTTGGGTTTAAGAGACCCAAGCTAGCCTGAAACTTGGCACTAGCACTGGTTTTGCCCAATTTTTGAATGCGTTTTCATAAAACCCGGCATGTAAATTTAATACTTACATCCTCATCATTTTTTTTTATTATCATAAATATTTTTTGTGTCTTTTAGGGAGCAAAGCTGTTTTATTTGTCTGGTCTGGTTTATGGTTCTTATCCCAAAGTGGAGATTCACAACTTGGGCAGATTTATTTCTGTAACAAAGTTCCGACCACTGACCTGGCGAGCTTCCCATCCATACATCTTAGCAGACAGGTATACACACTGTATGAGCACAAAGTATTAAGAATGGTAAAATGCACCTCCAAATGTTTGCATTTAGAGTGCACAAGCTGAATGCAAATGAAAGTTACATGTATTTGTGTGTATTTGTCATAATTAGGAATTAAAAAGGTGCAGACTGGATTTTAAAAGCCCTAAGGGGACAGTTACATATATATATGGTAGAGAAATGTGAATTTTCCACCCTGTTGTAAATCTTGTACAATGTATATACATGTAATTATGTGAAAATAAATTTTTATAATAACTATTTATCCATCCTGCTGTCTTTCATTGACAGTGCAAATAGTTTTTTTTTATTATATGCAATGTACATGTAGTACTAGTAGTAAGCCCAGATCTATATGTTTTTTTTATGTACCTGTGTTACTAGCTGACATAATAAATGTGAAGCAATACATGTATGGTTGTTGTTTTGTTTTTCAACTTTTCTACCTGTAGAATGGAGGAACTGACAGACCCAGAGCTCATTCGTCAAAATGTCAAGTGCGACAGGAAAGTTTCTTTGTATGGCTATGTAAGAGGAGCTCATCTGCAGCACAACTCCAGAGTACATATTATAGGTAATTTAATAGTTGAAAGGAATTATTTACATGTATATCAAGTATACACTCGAAGGCATAACCACAAGTGAGGGATTCTCAATATATACTTTTATAAGCTAACGCTGATGTGGCTTCCTCTCTAAACCCTGTAAATTTGTTTTTTTTTTTATTCTATTTGATTAAAGTAGAGGAGATACAACATTTAGGTAAGTTCTATAGTGCAATATTCAGTACCTTTTTTCATGTTCTAGGTTGTGGAGACCACACTCTTGAAGAGATTAGCCTTCTACCAGACCCCTGTCCTCTACCAAATGCAGAGAAGAAGAGATCTCTGAATGAGAAAGAACGTCTCATGTATGCACCCTTATCTGGAGTTGGAGGAGTGGTTTATGACAAGGTACATGTACATGTAGCAACCAACACAAAAACCCTTTATTGCTAGTATGATGTTTTTCATATAGTCCAAACAATCATAAATCTATCACTAATTTTTCTCAAACTGGCTTCAGGTATAACAATTTAAAAAGTAAAACTAAAAATGCAAAAATTGCAGTCAGGTAAGGACATCAGTAGTAAACATTTGAAGTCATGTTTGACACTGACTCTACTAAAACATTAAAACAAGGTTTATAGCTACTTAATACATTGTATACAGAGACATTTCAACCGAACAACTGTGGTCTTAATTGGTTTAAAAAAGCCAACTGAAATAGACCATGTCCGAGTTACCTAAAGCCTCGCTCTCAAAGCGAGAGCTGGTGCACAACCATTCATATGAAAATGAGTTTAATTTGCATGTGAATGAAATCTCATTTTCATATGAAAGGATGAGCAACCAAGACTCGCTTTGAGAAAGAGGCTAAAGGTAATTCGGAAATGGCCTATTACTGGCTATCTAACAGTTCACAGTTATGCATGTGCTACGCCAGCGAAATGTAATGAGCAAATGTTGCTAGACACAACAAATGACGCAAGTGACCTGTAAATATTCAGAATGTCAATATGAAAAAATGTCAATATCAGAATGTTGTATCTTTGCTTAGAGGTAAATTTGCAGTGTATATGGTTCTTTTTCAATGTGCAAAAAAAAAATTTCAGCTCGCCCAATATATTTGCACTAAAGCCATTCTCACTAGCCCCAGAAATTTCATCTCTTGTAACAGCAATTCTGTGAAATTCCTTAAAAAAGAATTTTCCAAGAAACTTCACTTGCCTGGCAGTCAAGTGAAGGACAGAATCCTCTTGCCAGACTGCAAAGTGCAACAGCACCAGGCAATCACACACAACATTCTTTGCATGCCGCTCTTTATACAGTTGTTCAGAAAACATTTTCAACATTGTCACTGAGTGTACAATTTGTTGTTCTGCTGAATGTGACATCGTTATTACCCTTTTCAGGATGCTGTTTACATCGACCTTGGTGGAAGTCATGCAGCAAGAGAAAAATCCCAGTCCTCAGTTCAGGTGAGGGCCGTGTTAAATATTTTAGACAACTGTAAATATTTGTCAGTTAGCACTTCATTTGTACTGCACAAATTTTGTTATTCAGACTGGAATTCACTTTCTTGACTTGTGCTGTACATCGTAAATGTACATGGTAAATTCAGTAAATCAATTTCTTCATTTTAGTATTCTTGGAATTTCTTTTAGGTTGACAGTCAGCCGAGAAATGAACTGGTGTCATCTTTGATTGGCACAAAGCAGACTATTGACACTAAAATGATGACAAGCCATCTCACATTGTTTTCGGTAAGCAGTGTCCTTTTATTAGTAAAATAAATTATTTGTTATTCAAAGCTCAAACATGTAAAACTGCAGTTTTTACTTATATAACTTTTTGAACAGAAGAGACATGCAAATTATATTACATGTAGTTTTACAGTCTAAATTTATATACTTTGGTCTACTGGCATTGAGAAACACTGTCAAGACTGTTTTTAATTATTATTTTGCTTTATTTAGTACCCTATTCTCGTATTATCATAAACTAATCATTGCTGCATCAAATGTATGAATTATCAATTAAGACAATACATCGTCCAGTAAAACTACAAGAACTAGTCTATCTTTAGGAACATTATGAATATACATGTAGTTTATTGCTTTCATGTGAGCACAATGTGATCTCATCGACGTAAAGAATATTAAGCATTGCCAATAATAGACACACTGTGTAAAAAATTGTCAATTAATCAATTTCCAAAGGAATCCCTAATCATTCTAAGTTCTGTTGACCTTTTATAGGATGGTGCTCGAATTGGTCCTGATGAAGTTGTTGAGTGAGTGTTAATTGTGTCTAAAATAAAATATTGTTATAATTTTCATTTGTCTAGTTTCCTGTAAAGACCTTCTTTAGCTCCTTTGGGAAAATACCTTGAGTTTGAGAGTACATGTACATTGATGGTTTCAGGTTTTTGCTTTGATTGTCAGCTCATAGTAGTCCTGAGAACTTGCATGTAGAAGTACATACACATGTACATCTGAATCATGTCTAATTGTAATTCTCTGTATATGTCCCAGAAATGAAGACTATAAAAACCCTTCTGAGAAAGTTGTTATAGATAAGAATGGTCGCACAAGAAGGAAAGCTATGTTTGATGATGAAGATGCTGTAGATCGGGATGGCGACGCAGACAATGTAAGTAGTGAAGAGGAAGATGATTTTGATATGGAGAATGTTGCTGATGATGATGACAATGACAACAATGATGATAACAATGATGTTGAGGGCAGTGGAAATGATGATGACGAGGAGGAGGAGGAGGAGGAGGAGGATGACAAAGAGAATACAGATGAGGATGATGATGATGAAATAGTATTTAACTTCAAATCTCAAAAGAAACCCAAACAATCACCATATGGGGAAAAGTCATCGCAGAGACAAACTGCATCAGCAGAAAGGACTAAGAAAAGTCATGAAAAAGTTGGATCAGATGAAGATTCAGCACAAGAGGAAAGGGACAGAAGTTTTGAAATGGAATCTGATGATCTGGACAGTGCACACTGCAATACGAATTCAATTGAAACCTCAGAATCAGACTCAGATGTTGAGTGGCATAAAGCAAAAAGAAAAAAGAAAGATGACTCTGGAAAGACAAAGGATAAAAAGAAGCTTAAAAAGGAAACATCAAAATTAGAACACATGCCTTTAGAAGATGCTTTTACCAGAAGGAAAAAAGGTACCAAATTCAAGAAAACAAACATGATGGAAGTTGAAGGAACTGAGGATAACTCTGCAAACAAATCAAGCCTTAATAAACATTCAATGACACAACCTGAAGAGAGTAATGAAGACAGTGACGAAAAGGTAGAAACAGAAAGCCTGGGTGATTCAGAGGAAAGAACCCTTGAAGAATCAAGTCTTGAAATGGAAAATGAGAAACAGGAAGAAGGTACTCTTACATCAAATCAATATGAAAAGGCAGGCAGGCAGATACACTGATAGACAGGGACACTGGCCGACAGACAAGCAGACATTCAGACAGACAGGCAGATACATGTAAACAGACAGACAGAGACACAGGCTGTCGGACAAGCAGACATACAGACAGACAAGCAGGCAGGCAGACAGACAGACAAGCAGATAAACAAGCAGTCAGATAGACACAGGCAGAAAGACAGACAGACAGACATGCAGACATGCAAGCAGGCAGGCAGACAGACAGACAGATACATGTAGAGACAGACAGATGGACAGACAAGCACATAAACAAACAGTCAGATAGACACAGGCAGAAAGACAGACAGACTGACAGGCAGAAAAGCAGTTAAGTTCGTTTAAACCCCTGTAAAAGTTGTTCATGTATTGATTTCTTCATTTTTTGTACTGTAGGAGTCTTAAAATGGAAAGAAAATCTGGCACAAAAAGCAGCAGCTGCCTTCCTCCAACGTCAGCAGGACACTCCAAATTTACAGAAGCTTGTCTATGGAAATGGTGAGAGTTATTCTGGCTTGCTTTATACACTGTAGTAAACAACCTAATCCTTATTGTACCCACAGTGTGCAGTATCAGGCTGAACTTGAATGTATGTTAAGCTGTTAGGTGGCTTCTAACAAAATGGGATAAAACATAACAATGTAGTCGAGTTGAGGAATGTTATCATGTCGTAAGGGAACCCAATCAGATTTGAGATGCATAAACCTCACATCCAAGCAGTAATTACAGTATCCCTGTAGCTTGATTTACTAACTAATTGATCATTGCACAATAACCATGTTACAGTTAAAAGTATCTGTATGTAGGCAAGTCGGGGGTATTTTTCTATGTTACATGTTGATAAATGTAGCATTGACTCATGTTGTGTTTCCCTTGCTTACTTTTTACTCAGTTCTTCATAAAAACAGGAAGGAACCAGATGTAACTGATGATAGTGATGACGATACTGTAGGAGGTATTTTTAGACTAAAGTCCAAGAATGATGCTCAAAGCACTGGCACCTTCCATGAGAGGGACTGTTCACTAGAGCTGATCAGTATGCCGCTGAGAGACTGGAGCCAAGCAGCAGTGCTTGAGAGCATCCAGGACTGTTTTGTGACTGGCAAGTGGAAAGATTCAGAAGACGCAGAGATACTTCTTCAGGATGATGATCAAAGTATGAACTGTTCCTACATGTACAACAACTTGTCAAGCTTATATATTTTTGTGCCTTTGACATGAGTATGGGAGGGCAGTGGCCTCATGGTTAGTGCAATCATCTCCCAATCAAGCCGTCTGGGTTCAAACCCTGGCTGGACACATTGTGTTGTGTACTTGAGCAAGACACTTGACTCACAGTGTCTCTCTCCACCTGGGTGTATAAATGGGTACTGGCGAATTTAATGTTAGGGGTGCCCTTTGATGAACTAGCATCCTCTATCTAGGAGGGAGTAGAAATACTCCTAGTCGCTTCATGCTGCAGAAACCAGAGATGCATGTAAGCGCCGGCCTGATTGGCCATTTAGCTCGTATTCAGACTTTACCTACCTCTATATATGGCCAAAACTTTCTACAGGTTGATACCCTCTTCCACAAAAAAAATTAAAATTTCATAATGCTGTTTAGTGTCAGCTCTGAAAGCACAACATTATTATCGTGCAAGTTAGATGTAGCTGTGAAAAGACTACAAAAACGAAAGCAGTAAAATTGGAAAAATAGTGGTATGATTGTCATGTTTGTGGTTCTGAGATGGGTTTTTCCTTGTGCGTCTTGATTTCGGGTCCACATGCAAACGTTGCACTGTTCATTCGAACTTTGCAGTATTAAAACCTTACCATGTTCTAAAGCTCCAAAAGTACAATGTAGGCTTTTTCAAGCAAGAACGTGGAACGAGGTGTAAAGCCAGCTGTTTCCAGAGACATGCTACGTGCACATGTATGCTCATTGTTTTGAATTTTTAACATGTTGCTCACTTAGAATTTTATAGAATACGTTTTTTGGATTTCGTCTTGTGCATGTACATGTAGTGTCAGACGAAGACATGCTTGGAGACTTTGAGGACCTGGAAACTGGTGAAGTACACAAGGCTGATGACAATGGACACTCAGAGGGGGAGGGGCAGGGAGATGAAAACGATGAAAGTGAACAGAGTAAGACTGAAGGAGAGGAGGGCAGACTGGAGAAGAAAAAGAAACAGAAAGCGGCATTTGATGCTGTGTATCCTTTATGATATGTTTCAATAACAAATGTGAGTTCACACTCTACGAAGTCTATTGGTTAAAGCCTGGACCACACTAGCGACATCACATAAACGTGATAACGACATAATAGATTATGTCGGTATTATGTAGCATCCACATAAAAGCATAAGGAAAAGATCAGCTTTTTTCTTATGTCATTATGTTCTTGCTGTTATGTTGCTTTGATGCCATTATGTCAGGATGTTCACACTGCAATCATAATCACATAAGGTTCTTCTTACGTCGTTATGTTCAAGTCGTTATATCGCTAGTGTGAACTAGGGCTAACAAAGCAGCCCTGTGTATCACGCCAACCAATCACTCAACCAATCACTCAACCAATCACTCAACCAATCACTCAACCAATCACTCAACCAATCACTTAACCAATCACTCAACCAATCACTCAACCAATACCTTAACCAATCACTCAACCAATCACTCAACCAATCACTCAGCCAATCCCTCAGCCAATCCCTCAGCCAATCCCTCAGCCAATCCCTTAACCAATCACTCTACCAATCGCTCAACCAATCACTCAACCAATCCCTCAGCCAATCCCTTAACCAATCACTCAACCAATCACGCAACCAATCCCTCAACCAATCACGCAACCAATCACTCAATCAATCACTCAACCGATCACTCAACCAATCACTCGACCAATCACGCAACCAATCACTCAATCAATCACTCAACCAATCACTCAACCAATCACTCAATCAATCACTCAATCAATACCTTAACCAATCACTCAACCAATCACTCAATCAATCACGCAACCAATCACTCAATCAATCACTCAACCAATCACTCAACCAATCACTCAATCAATCACTCAACCAATCACTCAACCAATCACGCAACCAATCACTCAATCAATCACTCAACCAATCACGCAACCAATCACTCAATCAATCACTCAACCAATCACTCAACCAATCACTCAACCAATCACGCAACCAATCACTCAATCAATCACTCAACCAATCACTCAACCAATCACGCAACCAATCACGCAACCAATCACTCAATCACTCAACCAATCACTCAACCAATCACTCAATCAATCACTCAATCAATACCTTAACCAATCACTCAACCAATCACTCAATCAATCACTCAACCAATCACGCAACCAATCACTCAATCAATCACTCAACCAATCACTCAACCAATCACTCAACCAATCACTCAACCAATCACGCAACCAATCACTCAATCAATCACTCAACCAATCACGCAACCAATCACTCAATCAATCACTCAACCAATCACTCAACCAATCACTCAACCAATCACGCAACCAATCACTCAATCAATCACTCAACCAATCACGCAACCAATCACTCAACCAATCACGCAACCAATCACTCAACCAATCACTCAACCAATCACTCAACCAATCACTCAACCAATCACGAAACCAATCACTCAATCAATCACTCAACCGATCACTCAACCAATCACTCAGCCAATCCCTTAACCAATCACTCAACCAATCACTCAACCAATCCCTCAACCAATCCCTCAACCAATCACTCAACCAATCATTCAACCAATCACTCAACCAATCACTCAACCGACTGTTAAGCCTGGTTCACACCAGCGACATAACGACATCGTCACGAACGACATAAAGAGGACGTTATGTTTGTAGTGTGAAAGTGTAGACATAATGACATATGAGCAACATAACAGCATGAACATAACGACATAAAGGTATAACTGATCTTTTCCTTATGTCGTTTTGTCGTTATGCTGCTAGTGTGAAGCAGGCTTTACACTTGAATTACCATAAACAGAGTTCACTAAAACTAAGTCGCCACTGTCTGCACTATATGCTAAAACCTTGCGTAAGAAAAAACATATTTCGTTCATCTTAGTGTGAGCAGCTTGGATGTGGTAAATGTACATTTAGAGACTTAACTTTTTCCGAGATACGACGAAGGGGATGAAACTTCGTATTATGAGGATCTTAAAGCGCAGATGACAGAGCAAGCACAGGTCTGTATTGCTTTATATTATTACACCTTGCTTCATTTCGCTTCATTTATTGTGAAGGAAAATCTGTTGTACGTTCTACAGAAGATTTTCCACTCTGTTTTTCCTATTTCTTATCTACACTGTAACAGGTTATCAAGTGTTACTGCTTTTAACGTTCTTTTAGTTGCGCTATTGATAAACAGGCAGGCTTGAGGCTTCTTTTTTATGCTGAGAGTTAGAGCTGATTTTGAATGTGTACTGAGGAGAGTCCACGTTTCTTCTTTTATTCCTCTTATTGTGACACTGACTTCAGACATGATACGATTCCCTTAACAAAGTGAGAAACATTAGCCACAATAATAAAATTATTTCATAAGACATGATGAAAAGCTACTGAGCATAAATAGTCGAGATCGTGAGTAAAATAGCCAGATATGGAATATTGTAAGGGAGGAATGTTTCGAGAGCTGCAGTGTATATTACACACCTTATTATTATTTACTCAAGAGTCCCTCTTTTCTAGCCTTGAGAATTACATTACTTATCTTACTTAACTTGTGTATATACATGTAACTGCGATGATCAATCATGTCTTTACATCTTTCTACGCCATTCAAATATGTGATCTTTCATATATTCACTTGTATGTTCACCATTTACGGGTATATTACGAACTCACAACGTGACCAGCTCCCAGTTGGCTTGATAGCTCAGTTGGTAGAGCACTGCACCGGAATCGCAGAGGTCATGGGTTCGAACCCCGTTCAAGCCTGAATTTTTTTCAGGTCTTAATTTCACAACGTCTTGTTTTTATACATTGCACGTACTAATCATTGTGTTTGTTGGTGTTCGCAGCTCAATCAATCGGAGTTCCAAGATATGGATGATGAAACTCGTGTACAATATGAAGGATTCAGACCAGGAATGTATGTCCGCGTGGAGGTCAGTCCCAAGATTGACGAGTTAATTCTCATAACTGTTTACATGCATGTCTTGCTTTGTTAGTGCGGAGAAATTCGGAGCATATCAAGTTACAACGATAGTTCTTTAGCGATGCAGGAATACATGTTAGTGGTAAGGTATTTTGGAAATATCACTTATTTGCGTGCAAATATCATTATTTTTTTATTTCAGTTGAGTGGAATGCCGTGTGAATTTGTCACCAACTTTGATGCCAAATACCCCGTCATTCTTGGAGGCCTTCTCTCCAGTGAAGATAACATGGGCTTTATTCAGGTTAGCGTATGCAGTTTTCATGGCAGTTCTTTGTGACGTTTTCTCTGGTTCAACATTTCAACTTTGTAAGAATAATTATTGATTAACTCTGTTGATAAACATTGGTACGTTGACTTTTCAGGTGCGATTAAAAAAGCATCGTTGGCACAAGCGCATTCTCAAGACGCGGGATCCGCTGATCATGTCTGTTGGCTGGCGCAGATTCCAGACGCTCCCGATGTACTCGGTCCAGGACCACAACGGCCGGCATCGACTGCTGAAGTACACCCCAGAACACTTGCATTGTATGGCCACCTTATTTGGTAAGGAGGCCTATTATGGAGTTTTTATTCACTAATACATCTGTCTGTAAAACTTCGGTTGTTCATACATGTATAAAAATGTGGATTTTAGCAATAGACAGGAGTTGAAAGTCAACTAGTGAAATCATTTCAGGCTAAAATGTAAAGGCGTCGGACGCACTCTCACAATCTTTGATTTCTTCTAGTTGCGTTCGTAAAACACGTGAAATTTTCTCTGGCCAGTTACAAACATCATTAACAGAAATGTGTTTGTTCTCAGGTCCCATAGCTGCCCCAGGTACTGGTCTTCTCGCTATTCAGAGCACGGCTGGCAACATGGTAAGTCATTATATTCCAACTATCCTTTTTGCTGGAAAATAAAGTCCATATATGTTTGTCTGGATCACGAGATGTGAAACTTTTTATGGTACAGGTCACGTAACGATCAATGATGTTATGAATCTCGACTTATCCAATGTTAATACATGGCTCACTGCAAACAAATTGACTCTAAATTCATCTAAAACTGAGTTCATGTTAATTGGATCGCGGCAAAGGTTAGTTACCTACGATACTTCCCCTAAACTAATCATAGGTGGTGACATAATTCAACAAGTTAGCTCGGTTAAATCTCTGGGTGTGCATATAGACGAAAACCTTTCATGGACTATACACATTGAAAAAATAGCCAAGAAAATCGCATCGGGCATTGGAGCAATTAAACGTTGTAGGCCTTTTGTCAACCTAACAACCCTAGAGACCGTTTTCAATGCCTTAGTTCAACCGTACTTTAATTACTGCAGCGAGGTCTGGGGGCATTGTAACAAAAGTCTTTCGAATAAGCTCCAAAAGTTGCAAAACCGGGCTGCCCGTATTCTAACCTTCTCCAGTTATGACTCAAGCGCTGATCCTCTTTTTGAGCGACTCAACTGGAAACGGTTGGATATTTCAGCGACAAATACAACTGACCACCATGGTTTATAAATCTATACATGGTCTTGCGCCCAACTATCTTGGTTCTCTTTTCAATAAATATGATCCACCTTATCATCTTAGGAACTCTGAAAACAAACTAGCTGTTCCATTGCCCCGCACCAATTTCCTAAAAAATAGCTTTAGCTATAATGGTGCAGTTATCTGGAACACCTTGTCCCCTGAATTGCGGCAAGCAAAATCACTTAAATCTTTTCGAAATGGTTGTCGCGATTTCTTCGTCTGAATCGACAAAACGCACACGGCATCTATGTAAAGCAGAATTTCTTTAGTTTATCTTTCTTTTACTAATTAAATCTTTAGACCATGTTTATATCGATTAAAGTAGATTGTAATTTTTAATATTATTATTTTATCTGATAGATTTACCGTGTTTAAATAAAAATAAAGTTCAAGTTCAAGTTCAAGTTTAGTGTGTCATGAACTGTGTGTTATATCAGTAAAGTATGTTGTAATCAGGAATATATGCGTTGAAAGCGTGTACACTGTAATTGCACTTACAACGGGATGGCGATACGCTCCTGACTCGCTTCTAATTGTATTCACAATACATTGCAATGCATTAGAACTTTTATTTTGCAATACAGTACTGGTTAACGTTCGGCTGTGAGAGTTTCGGCCATTTGAAGGTGAGTCTCTTCAACTATTCATTTTACCATTTTCAGGCAGACTTCCGTATTTCAGCCACGGGCACTGTATTGGACCTGGATAAGTCTGTAGAACTGGTCAAGAAACTCAAGTTAACGGGGACACCCATGAAGATATTTAAAAATACCGCATTTATCAAGGTAATTATTTGAATGATGTATCGTCCTGTTTAGTTTTTCCTTTTCTGACTGCTTGTTATTGTTCCCTTTGTTCAGGGCATGTTCAATTCTGCTTTGGAAGTGGCAAAATTTGAAGGTGCTACGATCAGAACTGTCAGCGGTATCAGAGGACAAGTGAAGCGTGCGCTGAAGGTATTCTGGCTGTGATCTTGATTCCTTATATCGATTTCAGCGTATTATTTTTAATCTGATTTCATATTTATGATTCGAAACATATGATTTGTTTTGCTGTTTTCATCAGACTCCAGAAGGTGCTTTCCGGGCAACATTTGAGGACAAACTCCTGATTAGTGGTAAGTGTGATATGTCCCATAATATTGATTCATATTCTATTTTATTTGTATTTATTTTATTTGCCACGCAAAAGAAGTTATAAAACGTAAGGAACAAACTTCAACTTAAGTGGCGAAGAGACCTTGAAGAAACAAGAAAGCTTATGGGTGATTAGAACTGCTCGAGTTACACTGCAGTATTGCACAGTTTACGAGAATTTATTGACATGATTAGCAAACACAAATCATGTTGAGAAATATGGAGGTCAATGAAGACAGTCGTGCTAACGTGTTGTTGTTCACCAGATATTGTCTTTATAAGGACATGGTACCCAGTCACCGTGCCTAACTTCTACAACCCCGTGACGTCACTACTCCTGCCTCCAGATCAGAAGGAAACGTGGCAGGGCATGCGCAGTGTAGGCCAGCTGAGAAGAGATCTGGGCATGAAAGCTCCATTCAACAGTGATTCATTGTACAAGGTAGGCTTCTCTTTCAAAGAATTTACTTATCGGAGACCGCAACTCGTGCCGTTAGCTTTAATGAGCCCACGATCCAATCGAAAACAAACACTTGGTCAGCATCAAGAAAACACGTGATCTCGATGAGCTCTAAACTTAAGCCCACGATATGGTCATGTGATACTGGTCAACGGCTACCTTGTTTTGACAGGTGTCAATTGACCATAACATGGATGTCCAATACTAAAGAAGGACGCCATAAACCAAGGGTGCATGTCTCTGTCAACATAATATTAACTGGAGTATGGCCGCCATCTTGCGCGGCTCCGTCGTCGCTGTTGTCGTTGTCGTTGTCGTCGTCGTGCGTACGCGCCCACGAGCAATACCGCATGAGAAAATGGATATAGGGCTCCGCTCGCGCGCCTTCGGCGCACCTGCACAGCCATTGTTCAGCTCATTAAACCTTTTGTTTCTCGACATTGCCGTTGCCGTCGTGGTTTTCTTTAACTCCTTATTAACGAGACTGCCGCTTCACAGTAAAAGGGTTCTTAAATGTGTTGAAATGTCTGTTTGGTCCAGAGATAATTCACCGTATTAATAAGATGGTCGTAGGGCGGTGTTCTACTTTGCCGAGGAACGTGACTAAGCAAAAACATGTTTGTTTTTATTTTCAGCCTGTGGAACGCGAGACTCGTCACTTTAATCCACTCGTGATTCCCGCTAAACTTCAAAAGGAGTTGCCATTTAAATCGAAACCTAAACAGATGAAGAAAAGGACCAAGCCTTCTTTGGAAACAAAGCGTGCTGTTGTCATGGAACCGCACGAAAAGTCGGTAAGTGAAACAATCAACCGCTCAGTGTCTCAAGCATCATCGAATTCGCGGGCTCGCTAATATGCGACTGACGTGTCCAGCAGTAGCAGCTGGTCAGAGGTCTAATCAAAATAATGTGCGCACTCACTGCGCGCAAAATGTAGAAATAGGCGTTACGACATCATCATCGGGATTCTTTAATTTCATAAGAGCTATTTCTAAAAACTGGATCACTGGATAATGCAACTCAAGAGTTTCCATTGGCTTAGCCATCATGGTATATTTAACAATTATACCATGCTCTACAAATATGGTAATTGTACGCATAATATTTTGGGGCGTTTATATTTTTATTTTATTTTAGTTTTCTACATTGTGGGGGCGTTTTAAATTAAACAATTACATGTATTTCACTCACGCTTGTTGAATATGAGATGATTATAGCCAACGCGGCGCTATCCGCCAGTACCATCTCATATCCAACGCGCGCTAGTGGAATAATTGCTAAATACTACGTTACCACAGTTAAAATTATGTGATATGTTAATAACGTGTACTCAGTTTTTTGATGCAAGCTTGTCCCTTTTCAATTCTTTTGAATATCTTGCTACAAACTGTATAATCTGTTTTATTACTTTGTTATTATCATAGCTGTCTACTTAATCTGTTTTGATATCTTCTTCGTTTTGTTTTAATTTTCTCTTAACAGGCCTTCACTCTCATGCAACAACTCTACACTGCAAACAAAGAGAAACTACGAAAGCGAAAGGCCAAACTACAAGAAAGAAGAAATGTCTTCCTCGCAGAACAAGAGAAAAAGAATGTCAAGCGACTACAGAAACAGAGAGAAGAAAGAAAAAAGATCTTTAGGATGATGGGACGGGCTGAACAGCGGAAAAGAAAAACCTAATTCATAATAAACTCGTTAAGTGTTCATTATTTAAAAGGTTTTATCGTAACGACCAGTAGAAGTATGCTAAAACAATCAGATTATTCGCCCTCGATTTCCATGCGATAGAAATTTCGAGCTCATAATCTTATTGTTTAATATAACAGTACATCTCCCGTGGTGAATGACGCTCTTTATTCTCATTTCCCTATCTACCTGATAGGATTGATCTTGTAAGGAGAAATAAGATATGGATCAAAGTTGGAACTAAATTAAAAATGAAGAATATACTGAATGTTAATTTGTTTTCAGCTCACACACTCTCGTCCTGGATTAAGAATATAACACAAACAGCAGTGACGAACATTGTATTCCAACGCATTTTAATACAGAACTTGACATTTCGTATGCTAGTCTACATACGTGTACAAAACTCCTCCTTTTTGGGCTGTTCAGTTTTTATCATTGTACGAATATCTCAATTTTCCTTGTAACACGTCATTACAGATTACCTAGAAAACACTGAACAAAGTAGACTTCAGCTCAAATGATAGTATCACGTACTGAAATTTCAAGACAAGTGTTTAGTTATCACTGAATATCTAAATAAAACTACTTATATACTGTTAAAAATTTACACCCTATGAATAAGCGTTGCAAATTAAATGAAACTGTTATGGTTTTCCCACTGGGTCATTCTACACTTTTTGCTGTTATAGTAAAAAGCCGTAAAGACAATAATTTGTAAATTGGAAATAACTTAGCAAAGATTAGAGTAGCGTGTATTAAGGAAGCGGCAAATAACATAAGTAAATTTGACTTTTCTACATTTGACTTTTCTCCATTTTCTACGTTGTGGGGGCGTTTTAAATAAAGCAATTATTATTCCACTCGCTTGTTGGATATGAGATGATTATAGCCAACTCGGCGCTACCCACCATTACCATCTCATATTCAACGCGCGCTAGTGGAATAATTGCTAAATACTACTTATGTGAGTAGCGTGTATTAAAGAAACGGCAAATAAGGTAATTTTACTAAAGGTTTGGGAAAAAACTTCAGTGAGAAAAATTAAAATTACCGTTGTCCGACGTTTCGAGGTTTCGAACATCATTTTCAGGACAAAAGTGAAAATAACAAGGTCACACAAGGAATAAGTGAATTTGTTAATGTTCCAATACAAATGATGTGATTTCGCGATATCAAAATTTCCCCAAACGTTATCGTAGTTTAGATCGTAAATCGTTCTGCGTGTGAGTTATTACGTGTTCTACGATTGAGCCGCCAATATTCGAAGCAATCTTTCAAACTTTGACCACATTTCCAAACACCGAGAAGAGAGTTAAAAATACGACGAGCAGGGGAGTATTTTTGACGAGCTTCGAGGTGTTTGGAAATGTGGTCAAACACAGTCTTGAGTGTTTGATTACTCTTATTAATCGAAACTTAAACTAAGTAGAAAATGGAAAAATTAAAATCGTAAAAATCTATGCTAATTAAGATATGGCCTCGGTTGTTCGGAGGTGGATAGCGCTATCCACCGAATAAATCACTATCCAGTGGGTAGCGCGATTTGTTTTGTTCAAATTTATCCACTGGATAGCGATTTATCGGGTGGATAGCGTCATCCAGGCTCCGAACAACTAGGGCCAGATGGGTGTCAGTAAAATGAGGACTCGGGTCGGGTTCGGGGTCTCTTTTTTATATATTTTTCTTTAATTTCCTTTTTTATATCTGTTTCTTTCTTTTTTTTTTCAACCCAAATTCCGATTTCTCTCAATTTGCATCAGCAGTGTATCGTTACACCATTTTCGGATATAACGAAAATGAAATGCGGTGGAGCTCATTTGTTAGGTGCATCACCGCAAAAAATCCGAGTCACATTTCAGTCAAGACAGTCAAATATGGAAACTGCACAAATTTCTTTTCTAGTTCAGCGCCGATTTCTGAAATAGAAGTCATGAGTTATACAGTCGAGTTAGTGGAGAATTAAGAGATCCACCATGGTCGACAAATAAAGACATTTAATTAAAAGCCCATAAAAATGATTCAAACCACCAAAGCTTAGTATATTCACACGATGCAGGTCCATTCTCTGGCGGACATTGATTCCGTGAATTGACTACATTATACTCTTCTAAGAAACGAAACGAGGAAAAACAGATTATGTTTCCTTGAACTAGTAAATTCGTTAATTAGGATAAGCAAAATTTACCATGAACTCGGTGAGAACCTAGGAATGAGGTTGCTTTAGATCGTTTTCACTGTTGCGCAATGAAAAAAATAAATCGAAAACCATTCGGTGGATGAAATCAAGAAGATCATCATCATCGTTTCAGTTAAAGTGCACCTAACCCCAAAATATTTTTTTCGCTTAAATAACTCTTTGCACCTGTTTGAAACGGATTGCGCCTTTTTGCCCTTTTCTAGCCCTAATCTTGACTTTTTACAGGCGGTAAAAGTTAAGAAATCTGGCCATCGTCTGTTCCACGACCGAGCAAGTAAGGGGAATGGGTTTATTCCTGGGTTGACGTCATAAACTTCTTTGCATGCACGTTTACAAAGACTTAATACGATGCAAATCAGTCTGTGACGTCAACCCAGGAATAGACCCATGCCCCTTACTAGCTCGGTCGTGCAACAGATGATGGCTAGATTTCCTAACTTTTACAGCCTATAAAAAAGTAAAGATTTAGTTTCAAAAGGCGCCCTGCGTTTCGAACAGGTGCAAAGATTTATTTAAGCGAAAAAAATATTTTGGGGTTAGGTGCACTTTAAGACCCCCAGTGCTGCAGCCAAGAAGATGCGATATGTAAAGGAAAGTACTTCTTCAAGTTCCAGGTCTGTACGTGATCCCAAACTTCAGATATTTGTTGAAATGTTTCGCACAAATTTACAGCTTAGCATCAATGCAAGCGGCCATGTTGGTGAAGCTCCGTAGGGGGAAAATTATATAGTGTAACCATCGTTTGGTTACCTAGGCCACGGATTATCTGTACTGCACAAACATACATTCACATAAACACTTTTCCTACTACTTTTACTTCATAAATGGCTAAAATCATGAAGTGAGTATATCAGTTTTTCGACAAATGCGATCGTGGCTCTGTGTCAAGCACCGTTATAAGTATAAAGTTCAAAATGCACTGATTTCGAAATGAAGGACGCTATTGAGTTGAAAAGTTGTCAACTATTGAGTTGAAAAGTTGTCAACCTCTTATGCCTGATGAGTAGAGAAACTGACTCTGGTGGCTGGTTGTTAAGTTTTGGATCTCAGAACGTTTTGACGTTACGCGAAAACCATCTATACTAAGCTTTCGAGACTTTTTTTTAGGCTTCAATAGTGGACCTTTCAATTCTCGACAAACTCAAGGACTTGCAGAAATCGGCGCTGAACTAGAAAAGAAAGTTGTGCAGCTAGCTTCTATATTTGACTGTCTGGACTGAAATACCGTGTTTAAATAAAGATGATGTATGTGTGTAAATGTGATTGTTTGCTATGATGTCCCTGAAAAACATGAGCTCCATTGCACGCATTTCATTTCCTTAAAATGCGAAGATGTAGCAATGATGCACCACTGATGTAAATCGCGAGAAACCGGAGTTTGGGTTACAAAAAAAGAAAATATAAAAAAACACATAAAAAATAAACTTAAAAAAAGAAAAAATGTGAAAAAGATACCCCGACCCCGGCACCGGCCCAGCGTTTTACTGACACCCGGGCTAGATATCCAATCTGAGTGCGAGCTATTACGTGTGCCATATTGGTGCCGCCAAAGAATGTTTGAATAAGATAATAACCATTTACTTTTGTGTAAATACCTAATCCGTAATCAGAGTAATTTCAACACTTTTACCTACTTTTTTTTAATTTTGTTATTTTTGGCACGACCCAGACCGCGGAAAAGTTTGCCTGATCTGAGGAAGCCTCGTTGACGTCATGTTAATATTTCCACACAGATCAGTCAGATGATGTGATAACAAGCTGCCCAGGCTGTCATTTCAACAAATGGCATGTTCTATATGGTCTTTTGAAATAAATTATTGATTTTCTTCAAGCTGTTATTATTATTATCAAGCATTAAACTTTCTGGCAATACATACATAATTAAATTCAGCACACAGCACGTATCTTCTGTAATGTGATATTTTAACGTTATCAGCGTGGAGTGAGTCATTAGTTGGCAGAATATACATATGCGCTAAAAAGAAAGTGAATTGCTTTGTTTGCGACAGACCTGTTTTCTTAATTGGCTTTCACTGAAAGCTCTCTCCGGTCGTACGATAAATTAAACTTGTACAAAGTGTGGTTGCCATAAGAAAGCAAAGCGTTCTTTAAATTAATTGACATGTTCAATAATTTCCATTTTATCTGAACAAAAATCACCTGCCAGATTGGTTTTGGTAATGTAAACTGTCTCACACAAGTATTCTGTTTACACCATCAATTTTTAGCAAGGCTTTCGCTCATTATTTAACTCAATTCGCATCAGAAAACCGCCAAAAAAATGAACTTTATGAACATAAAGTAAGGAAAGGAGCAACAAATTAACTAGTAGCGTGTCCATTTCTTGACATGATATCCGGCAGGCAAGTATTACGTTAAACCTGCATTCAGCTAGCCAATCAGATGGCATTTTCTAGGTAATTATTATATTGAACTGACATAATTTAAATTTCCATGTCAATAACATTCTGCTTATAATTAGTAGTCATAAAAAAATATTGCTTCGACTAGCTTGCGTCTAAACTGCAGACACGTTTTACAGAAACGCATAAGTAGGATTTGCTGGAAATCCTTTAAAAAGAACTTCAAACAAAATAACGATAACGTTATATGTTTCAAGCTTACTAATGTGAAGGGAAGTTATTCATTGTGAGGTAAGTGTTAGTTAACGGTAAGAACAAAGGTTTGGACGCCTGGTTTTCAAATCTGAAATTACAAGGTTTAAGATATGTTACAACTTAAGATAGCTTTTGTTTCTGAAACAAATTAAAATGCTTAAAGAGCATCGGTTAAGTCTGTGGAATGTTTGTGCTGAGTTCGCTTCCATATTGACCATGAAGGGTACTCCGCATTCATAATTCGTCGTAAAATATTCCTCTTTCAAAAACAACCTCAAAAAAGGGGGAGGTGAATTGAACATCTGATATCTTGGACCTCTTTGCCTCTTTGGCAAAAACTGCTATTTTTATTAATTAATAGCCTTGTAAGTATTACAGCATATCCTTAATGTAAAACATTATACTTGACCAAGAAAAAAGCATTAAGTTTTATATAACGATAAATAATTGGACAAACAAATTCACAAATAATTACATCAATTGTGAAATATTCCATCTGTGACTCCCTCGAGAAAAAAAAATCATTTAATATGACTGTGTTTTCTTGGTGTTTAGTTTAATGTAGACCCTTCGGTGGATTACTAAGGCGTCTCAGACATCCTGATATTTTAGTATTCCAAAGGTTTTGTCTTGACTTTTGTTTTTCCTTTCAGCTTAAGTATAAATGAAGAAGAACATATTTTATAATGATGAATAATTCAACAACAGGTTTGTGACACGATCTTCCACTTTAATATTAAATTAAAATGGAAATACATGCTTTCTGTTATCTCAATGATATAAATTTCCGCCTGATTATTTCTAAAGAGCTACAGGCTTAATTTAAAACAAGAGATTATGCATGAGATAGTGGGTGGAAAAACGAATAATGTCTTCGATAAAACGTCGGTAAAAAAGGACAAAATTACGCGCCACACAAAAAAGCAGAAAAAAACATGAAATTACATCTGAAACTGATTTGCAATCATTGATTACTCAGACAGACTGAAATTCCTTGGCAAATCATTTTGGGTTTGATCAAAGATTATCCTCTTATTACTGTCATTTATTTTCGTTGCGGATATTTGCTTTGACTGTGTTTGTAGTTCAATTTCTCTTGTCCATTCCATGTTCAATGCAATTTCCGCCAGCTCCATTGATCAGTAGATAAGTTATTGAATTTCCAGGAGTAGCCTACTTTCACAGACGTCTAGTCTGACATCTCGCGTCCGAGCGAACAGGTAAATAATGAATTGTATGATCTTAAATTCCACAATGTTTATCTTCATCTGCCCCAGGATCAAATTTTAAACAGTCAAAACGACATTCAGCAAATGCTTGGTTGCTTAATTGCGGTATCTTTGCCACATTATTTTGGCGCAGTAAATAAAATTAGTTATAGCTTGCGACTGGTAAATAAATTAGAGGCTTTCCTGTATATACCAGCTTTGCCGGATAACTTCAACTAGTTGGTAAAATTTCTAATTTTTAAACATTTTTTTGATGTGGGTTTTTATTGTCTTGTTTTCTCACGTGCTTTTCTTAATCTTCAGAACACCCCTCAGCGGGAATTGACTTGAATATCGGCATGACCATGCAAGTTGTTTTAACTGTGTTAGCAGCCGCCATCATATCTCTTGATCTGATTGGCAATGCCATCGTTATCCACGTGATCCGCAGCAGAACGCCCATGCGCACTACAATGGATCTTCTTATTGTCAATCTAGCAGCCGCTGACCTCATAATGATACCAGTCATAATCTACTTGGTAAACTTTTTTTTCAACCAGTTTGACTGGTTTGGTGGTATTATGGGCAAGATCACGTGTCGGTTGCTTATCTCTCTCCAGGCCTTATCGGTGGCAAGTTCTGTTTACAGCGTTTTCGCTATTAGCATAGATCGTTTCTGTGCAATCTTTTTCCCTCTGAAGAAAATGCTGACCAAACGGTGTATCAAATGGTGCATTGTGTTCATATGGTGTATTGGAATCGGCTTTGCTATTCCTCAGTTTTTGGTTGCAACAGTGAAAGTCGTCGGAAAAAAGCACATATGCGTCCCTATTTGGAAAAATAGTGGAATGTCCTCAAGCGATTATACACTTCTCTTTCTTGTGTTTTGCTACATCGTTCCCATGGTAACAATTGCAACGCTTTACCTCATCACTGGTGTGAGGCTATGGAAGAGCACTGCTCCAGGCCAGCACTCGGAATTGGAAATGGATAGGATCAGGGCCACGCGACGCAAACCCACTAAAATGCTGATTACCATTGTCATCGTGTTTGCACTGTGTTGGCTTCCTTTGCAGGCAGCGGAAGTGCTGTGGCGTTTCGCACCGGAAGTGTACTGGAACCTCATTCCATATAAAGTAAATGTCGTTCTCCCGTGGTTTGGGATTGCAAATAGTGCTATCAACCCGTTCATTTACCCAATTTTCTGCGAAAAATTTCGTTCAGAATTTAGGAGAATCCTTTGTTTTGAGGAAAGAGATCGAAAGAAATCTGGCGTGACCTTATTAACAGTGCTGCCAAAATTGAATGCAGAAAGACCTGGAAGTCTTCTTAAAAATAGTAACAACCCAAGTTCTCCACCAAGAAACGTTAAGGTTGTTTTTATAAGTTCTCTTTGAACACGAAAAAACAGGACACAATGACGATAACTTATAAATTCAACGCGCTCCATGAATGACTCAATTCTTCGGTTTAATATGTTTGGGGAACTGAAAACGTACGAAAGCGTGCTCTAAAAGCCGTATTTCTAGCACGAGTTGTTGATGCAATGATCAGCTGATAATCGAAATACGAGTTTCCTTTCTTTTACATGCGGTGTTTTCTAAAAAACAATACTATAAAAATACTATAAAATGAGCGTAAAATCTCGATCACTTGAATTGAGTTTTTTTCTCTTAATGAATCAAAGAAAGCAACTTTCTCGCGAAGCTGAAAGGGTAAACACCATATTGATGGAAACAACTTTGCACTATTAATTTCGGCAGGTTTGTTATTTGTTCGTGCAATTTTTAATAACGTGGGCCTCTCTGGAACGGAGGAAATGAGACACTCCACGCGAAGTGGACATCTGACAAATCGTTATTAAGACTACGAAGCCGCAAGAAATCAGTCATTGAATTGAACTTCTAACTGCGCAATTAAGAAATCTCTCATTACAGCACTACCCTTTCAACTAAAATAATAAAAACAGATGACGGTTCCGCTGAGTAATTCAGTTTTAATATCGTTCCAAGGCCTGAATGGGAAGGCCATATTTTCTTACATACCGTAGTGTATTGTAATTTCTCGTAAATTCTCGTAAGAACTCTCTCTTTTTATTAACTTACATTCTTAATACCACTTCTGTTAGCCGTGCATTACATATTTATTGGTATTACCGTAAAGGAACAATTGCATGGCTATTTTCTTTCTTGGAAATAATATTTCAGCATTGAGTACATTGCTATTGAAATTAAAATAATACTTAATTGTCACGATCTGTTCTTTGCTTATGGCTCTCCTGTGAATTTTCTTTCCGATATCTTTTCGCTTTGACTGCTTTAGGCATTTTGTTTGTGTCAATCGCAGTCAAGTGCAAAGCTCTGGTGGTATTAAATTTCAGCCTTGCGTCCCTACCACAGCAGCCTCTCAAGACTTGATAGAACGCATTCCGTAGTTGAGAGTTCATGAGAGCGTAAATAACGAAATTACAGCACGAGTTACCATAAGCGAGCGTGATGGCAGTTCTTTGCAACGCGCCAGGAATTACGCTGTCTCCTCCAAAGGCACGGATCGTTGTTGTCACAAAATAAGGCATCCACATAATAAAAAACAAACCCACCACAACGGCTAACGTTTTCACGGCTTTCATTTCCCTTTTTAACACGTTGCTTGGTCCTTGGTTACCGGCACACTCTATCGCAGAAATCCTGCGTGTGTTTCTGCGGACCTCTTTGAAAATGATGACGTAAGCAACTATCATTATTGTAACAGGCAAAAAGCAATAAAACACGAGCAAAAGTATGGTTAAAGTTGGATGTTTCAGCCAGTTGATCTCACACTCTGACAGGACTGGGTTGAAGCGATGCTCAGCGAGACCCAAGGCGGGAAAAATGGCTAACACAAGCGACTGCAGCCATATGTAAATCAATAAAATGACAATTCGTTTTGGTGTCACCTTCATGTGGTAGGATAGAGGCCATTTTATCGCGATAAGTCTTTCAATGCTGATTGCGCAAAGGTGAAGGATAGAAGCTCCGCATAAAAGAACGCCGAACATTGAAGAAACGTGGCACCACGTTTCTCCAAACACCCATTCTCCCGCATAAACTGAAATGTTAAGGCAAATTACTCGAAGTATCGGAACTAACAGGTCTGCGCCAGCTAAACTGCAAACCAAATAGTTAGTCAAGTTTCTTAAATTCCTGAATCTCCAAACTGCAAGACATACCAGACTATTACCAAGAAGCGTAAAGATGGAGAGCAAAGAGAGGATAACTCCAAAGCAGATTGATTCCACTTGAGATATTGAGGTCAGCATATCATACGGAGGAGCACTAGTTTGATTCATCACTTGGCGCGCGTTGAGAAGCGAAAACAACCCTGAAATGTAAAGAGTAGTTATGTATACATAAAGAAACATCCACTCGAAAGATGAGTAGCTGAAAATCTTTTTGTCTGGTTGCTCGGCGTCAATCACAGGGTATAATCCTATCGCCACCTCTTATTTAAATCATCATTACACAATACCTTCAAGAAGTATTTAATCTGTCGAGTGAAGCTTTAGAAAATTCTTGTCGTTGACAGCGCATTGTATGATCTCGTAGGTGTCAGATCTAGACAATGAATTTTTTGTATTTAATATCAGCAAACAAGATTGATATTGCGAAACGCGTCACCAAAAGCAAACATTGGGAAGCATTAACAGAAAGAGACAGTATTACGATTGTAATCTATTGATCAAAATGTAAAAAAAAACGAATAGAAAGCCGCGGAAGTACAAATCAAAATTCAAAAATTGCGTTTTAATATATACGCCCTTTAGGTGCCGGTTATGATAGCGTAAGGTGATTGTTAAGTAAGGAAATGAAACTGTTACGAGGGAAATTGCTGTGATATAACCCAACTTATCTCCCAGAAAAGGTACTTAACATCTCTAGAAATTCGGTATTTTTGACGGAGAACAGTTTTGAATCATAGTCAGTGGAAAACGTTTTAATGGAATGCAATTTGTTTCAGGAAAAAATTGGTTTCCGATCGTGTCATTTCCGATACGATCCTCAGCTGGTAATCTATTTATACATCCGTTTTTTGCAGGAAAGCTGAAATAGCAAATCAAATAAACAACTCTCAGACGGTTCTAAATTAAAACTAACACACTTTTTGCTACAAAAAAACGTGTTTGATTTCATGTGAGCCAAAGTTATATTTCTATTCAACACCGTTTTACCTCTGTCAAAAAAGGGGAAAAAAAGCGGTACGCAAAATCGCCTCAATGATTGGCCAGCAAAGAAGTGATTAGCAGGCTGAATGACGTAATGATGTTTCTGCGAAAAGAAACATAAAGTTCATACACTGAACGTCCCGGCACTCGCCGGCCTGGGACGATCGAAGCCTATGAATATTTTACTAAAACTAATAATTGTCCTGGTAGTTGATAAAATATTTACCCAGAAAGATTTTGATTCCTTTACGGCCTTTGGGTGTTGAGGCAAAATATTAACTTAGTTTTGATATACCTTTATTGAAAAAATTCAGTCTTTCATATCATATGTATTGTGTTTCATCGAGTTATTACTCAGCTTTGCAAAAAAGCCTGGCAAGCTACAACGACTTTCAGCTTATTCCTGGGCCGGCGAACATATTGCAAAGAAACGACGATGAGAACCATGGCCTCGATCATCATTTATCCTTATGGCCCCCAGTGGGGCATAGGGCTGCAATGCAGAGCTTAAAACCATGACAGCTCAGAGCAAGAGAGCTATAAATGGAATCCTTCAGTTCTAGTTGATCTTGAATTTAGACGTCTCTTGCAACTGTCTCACTTGTTAAATAGTTGTTAAATTTGGACTCTTCACTGCCCGTGATATACTGTTTTTAGTCGTATAACACGTGCGATGTAACTTAATGCCTTTTTGGCTAGGCCAATCACGTGACTGAGGCACAAATGAGACTGCCCCGAATGACAACCAATATCAGCATATGTATAGATATCTTTGTTACTGCCGGGAATGTCCCGATGTCTGAACACGTCATATCGAGTTCATCAGAGCTCTTGCGTGTTTCGCAGGTAAATAAATTGCATAATTTTACATTTTTTAACAGTAGAGGAAAATAAGTCGCTATGAACTCTTAGTAATGTATTAAAGGATTATCAGGTTCATTAAAAGAGTGGCATGGATAATGCATAAAACATAATGCACTAATGCACCCCGTTGAGGTGACATCAACATCTTATCTTTTGTTGTATTCATGGCCTTATCGAACCACTGATATTTGCTTTGAAACCTGTTTCTGGCACTTTATCTGTCAGATATAATCATACATTGATACTGAATTCCAAAAAAATCTTTGCCGTTTTATCTGAAAAGCTGCTAGTATGATTTTCAATATCGTGTTAATGAAGGTTGTAGAAACTTTTCGTACATGCGAAAGAGAAAAAAACAACTTGCCAACGAATTTCTAGCCAAGAACCCACAAAACCAATAAAGGCAGAAGAAATTGTGTCTCTGTGCTGTTGCCGGAAATGCAAATCGATAAAAAAACTTTCCATACTCTAACGTTATCTTCTTTTCAGGTTATCAAGAAAAAAATGATATCATGTACTTTCGTTTTATTCTGACTGCAATCACATGTTCCTCAATTTTTCGCTCAAATAGCCTTAACTACTTAGTTCTTGTCCACGAATTATCTTTTTAATGCCAACATTTAGACATCTCTATTATTAGCTATTTAGCTTTAAAAACGTGGCTGTTAATTTAGCTCTCATATGATAAGCTTGCTTTCAGACAAATCTAGTCATTTTTTCCATGCTGCAGAAGGAAATGCAAATCGGTAAAAACTCTGGGAGTAGTAAATGTTTTTATTTAGAAGTTTTTTTCTTTCAGTTCCCCATTTTCAATAAGCTTTTTTTTTGGACTCCTCAAGCGAATGAGAAATGGCTGCAGGCTTTTATTGGTGATCTTAAATCAATAATGTTCCCAAAAATACCGTATTTTTTTAAAGGAACAACCTGTCGAAAGTCACTGACAAGTTCGGGCGAATAGCACTGGAACCACATTATCACGAGGGATAATTTCAGATTTGTAATAAAGACTAAACAATACACTGTAGAAATTTCAAAGATAAAATAGAACAAAATTCTCACCTTGTTTATAGTCTTGTTAGGAAGCGATAGGAAAGCACTTCAACAATACTTTTTTTAAGGGCTTTTCTCCTCTTTGCCTTCCTATTCCGGACTCTATATAACAGAAGCAGAAATGCTGCTTTGAAGTCAACGTTACCGTATTGCCATTCGAATAAACTTGAAGCAATGTTTTCAAAGATGAGAGACAATTTAAAACCACTGAAGTTAACCTGGTATATGTAACATCTGAAATTGAGGTAATTGAAAGAGAAATATATCAGCAAAACAGCTGCAACACTGCGGCCAAGTAAAATCGTTGTCTTTGAGCCGCCGCTGAGACCTGTCAATATAATATGAGTTACGTCCGGCCTAATTTGTGTGCTATATCGGCTTAAGTAAACCTTAACCACTTTACTGTTTAGACATTAGTTTCGCATTACAATAATGAATATACATGCATTAAAATCTCAATCTGGGAGTCCCAGTTACGCTAAATAATTTGTTGCTGCTTGAAAAGCGCGGTCGCACAGTTTATTTTTTCGCGACTATCGCATTTCCGTCCACGTGATACTATTTTTTTTTTTATTAACAATATTACCTTTACAATACGTACAAATAATACTTACAATACATTAGAATACAACAAACAAATACAGTTACATTCTCTACTATGACTTGCAAAAAAAAAGGTTGCGTTAAATCCTACAAAGCACAAAGAAAAGCAATAGACAGCCCTAGGTTACAAACTCCTTGTGAATTAAAGGTTTCCATTTATTGTAATAACATTCATTTGAATTAGTCCTTATTGATATTTGTTTTTCGATTTCGGCCTTGTTTATCACTATTGTTAGATAAGTACGAAAATACAAAGGTTCTTTATTAATGCTACGTTACAGAATTAAGTACTTTATGTAGATCAGTGTGCACAATGAGAATGATCCGATTGAGGAGCCGTGGAAGTGATGAAGTAATTAAAGAATATCTGAAGTTAAAAAAACTGTCAATAAGGCGAAAGACAAAAGAATTAAGTGTTCAGTTACGTTCATATGGGTATATGTTTGTTTTAAATTTAAAGTTGCTCCAAAATCTTCACGTTGCTTTTCATATTTTAATATTTCCTACCTTACCAAAGAACGGGTTTTCACTGTTCCTCGAGTCCTGAGAATTTAATAGCCTACTAAAACGAGTTGCAACCTCTTTTTTTAAGTTCTGTTCATTGTTTAACCCAACTGGTATGCTTAGTCTTGTACCCGCTGTTGCTGTTTTCCAGTCCGTACTGCGCAACCTCAGAACCCCGATGTTTGTTTAATCTCACTCGATGGTGTGCGAATCAATGTTTTTCGTTACGAACCACATTCCTTATCTTTTAGGCATTTTAATTTCTTTTTCCAAAGTTTCTTTTTTACTACTACGAAGTTGTTGCTATCAGAAAGAACGAAGCATAAAGCTTCGCATCCATAAAACTTTGAGTTTACTTCATGTAAGTAGTTACGAATTGTTACATTTTATGACGTTTTACATGAATCAAAATAAAAAACGAAAACCGGCTCTTGAGAGTGCACAGTAAGGACTGAAAATCATCTTGCAGAGTTGTACTCCGCTATTTTGGTTTTATCAACCCACCACTGACCACTTGAGTCGCCTTTGCACTGAAGCCACAGGCAAACCAATCGAACAACTCCCCACAATGTGTAAAACTTAGAAATGTTTAGAGAACTATGCCGTACAAAAAAAGTCCTTCATATGCCAGTTTGGTCTGTTTTTATTTTGCAGTATTGTCTTATATATACAGCATAAGAAGTTGCCCCGAAAAAAGTTGCCCAAAAGTTGCCGACAGCCCTAATTTGTTTGACGTTACTTGATCCTAATGCTCAATTTCAAGTGTGTTTAAAAATGGCTGCTGACTCTACCTTGGTCTACCTTTGGACATAAAACATATTTTATAGACTGTTTTCCTCTCTTTTTACGTCCAGTTGCATAGAGCAGCAATAAAAAAGATTGCTATGTAAATATGTTTATTGTTATAAGTTTGTTTAAGCCTGCAAGCCTATCTCCACTAAGAAATATTCGCAGCAAAAACCCCAAAAAACGCTAATAAAAGTGGAACCCGTTTAATACGGACACCAGGGGGACATTCCGTAGTGTCCGTATTATCCGAGTGTACGAGCGGAGGATGATCCTGGTACAGCTCGCAGCAACCAAACAACGTCAAAGAGGAAGAAGGCTAAGAGCAATGACTACAACAAAAAGCCAAGGAAGTGAAACGTGTGTAACAGGAGGCAGAAAACTTTATTAACGACTATACGTAGTACAAGAGTCACGCACCGGGAGAAAGACAGACTGTTCAAAATCAGGAGCCCATCACTAGGAGCTTGCAACTTCAATACTAAGCCTATGTCACGGCATTTTTACAGACCGGTCTATTTTTAGACTTCTTTTCCCGCAAAATAGGTCAGTTCCGTTCTACACGAGCGCGCATCGGTAAGGGAAACAATGGCGGCTTTTCCTTTTAATCTTCCAGTGAAAATGCCGACGTTAATTAAAAAATCAAGTCCGCGCTTATGATTATTCACTGTTGTCCCTGTGGGAGTCTGAATTCGCGGTAAATTCAAGCTAAAAATAGACAGGTCTGTGAAAACGCCGTGACAGGAATATGGGGTAGTTGCTGGCTCCTAGTGATGGGCTCCTGTCAAAATCCAATATGTCACGCTACTTTGTTACTAGTTTTGTTTTTAAGTTGTAAAATTTTATTAACCTGTAAAAATCTGTCATTATTTGAACAGGGAACAATGTCTACAATTATCACTTAATTGTGACAATGAAAATAGACAGTGTGAAGATAACCAGTGTTCGTAAAACGGGGTTGACAATATATGAGAGTTTGTGACTCGGGACGCAGAAAAGTGTCCGTTGTCCTTAACCGGTGTCCGTTTAAAGCGGGTTAATTTTAGAGAAAACATAATGAGCTTTTTGTCGAGACAAACGAAACTGTCCGTTATAAGAGGGTGTTCGTATTAAGCGTTTTTTTTTTAGTTTAATTTTTGACCTTCAAATTCGCAAACAAATACAAACTGGAAAAGTACCATAACGGAAGATTCAACGTAAGCTGAAGTAACCAGGCCCTGTTAGGCGTTTTTAGGTAAAAAGAAAAATAACGGGATACAGGATATCTGGAAAAAAGTAAACGGATATGGGATATTTAGAACAGCTATCCCGGTATATCAAGTGGGAAAAATTGGTAATGTTTGGAATTAGAGTAAACGGGATACGGATCTGTTTTGGGAATTAATTTGTTTTCAGGACCTTATTTGGTTCTGAAATGCGAGTAAGGAACATTGGGCTTAATTTTGACTGGCTGTTGTTTTTCAAATCAAACCTTTGTAGCTATGATTGCTGTTTGATGGCCTTTGAGTTAGTCATCTTCTTCAAATAACGTCCTGTGAATACCAGAGATCGTGTCAAGAACGACATTTTTCTGAAAACTTGAAACCGAGGCTCCTAACCGAGACCTTAATTTAATTCTAAGACCCAGACCCTATCGTACCGCCATATTTGATAATCTGCGTTGGAAACACTTGACAGCTGCACTATCTAATGAAGTACAGTCGGGCAACTTGCTCTATTACTTAACTGGCGTGCAATATAGAATGCATCTTTTACTGTTGGTTGGTTAAGAAAGAAAGAAAGAAAGGTTCAAATTCATGAAGAAAATAAATACATTGCGTTTTTTTGCGTCAAGGTTTCAAGAAAACAAAAACAGTGCTTTTGACGATCCCTTGACATCATATACGCTGAAGGTGGGGCATTCATTACGAACGTTTTCATATTCAATACATTTAAAATCGCTACTTGGTTGTAATATTAAGGCAGGAATATAATACATTGCAGGTGGTGCAATATTTCCTCAGTGACTAAACTCAAAATTACAGTCACTCCCGACCAGCAACTAAATGTCAAGTGAATTTTACAGAATTATAAGTTGTCCAAATAATGACTCAACGTTTTGAACGGACACAAATCTACATAAAGAAAAATCATCAGTAATATTAAATTCACGCCGTGGTAAAGACTCCGCCCAATACGGAATATATTTTCTCCCAACTAGCCGTCAATATAATGTGGTATTGCCGTCTCAAAATCGCAATTAGTTTATAAAAATGTCAAAAAAAAAGATGAAAAGAAAACGCTTTGTAGATGATGAGGCCTACATATTATACATCTTGAAACCTTAAAGTGCACCTAACCCCAAAAACTTTTTTTCGCTAAAGCAATAAAGCTTATTTTGTGGAGTAATGTGCCGCAAAAATTTTTCGATTTGGTTAAATCTTTGATTTTCTATGGCTCGTCAAAGTACGTCAAAATGCCGCCATTTTGGTTCACGACCGAGTTTAACGGGGAATGGGTCGAGGGCCGGATGTGACGTCAAATCGAGAACACGATGATTCGCTACTTGCACATAACCATAATCCTTTGCGCTTTGGGGGGTAACCAGTAGAAGAATGTATAGTATCATGACAAAAATTAGTTTGGTGAGCTCGCAAAACCAGCTACTAATGCTTAAAAATGCACCAGAATTTACCAAAATCATGATAGGAAAAATTTGTACTAGTTTATAACTAAATGAAGAGAAATTTTTTTTTTGGTCCATACATCGTCTTGTAATTTTACAGACGATGTATGGACAAAAAAAAAATTTCTCTACATTTAGTTATAAACTAGTACAAATTTCTCCTATCATGATTTTGGTAAATTCTGGTGCATTTTTAAGCATTAGTAGCTGGTTTTGCGAGCTCACCGAACTAATTTTTGTCATGATACCATACATTTCTTCTACTAGTTACCCCCCAAAAACGCAAGGGATTATGGGTCATGTGCAAGTAGCGAATTCTGAGATTCGCATATTTACTTGTTTGTGTGGGAAAGGCCGGAAAAGTTGTTCGAAAAAAATGCTAGCCAGGTGCGCTGTATTGTCATGTAGCAACACAACAAACTTACAGGAGATACTCCGCTACATGCCATACCATTTTATGGAGATGATCGTCCTGAAGAGAAGAAACGTACAAAGGGATGGCTCGATTTCGTGAAAGCGAAACGTGCAAAAGTGATAGCAGTGTAAGTGTTCGGTGATCTGTTCTATAAAGCATTTAATTCAAACCAGATGATCTCGCTCGATGCCTGGATTTTCAGAGAGAGGAAGGGATTTTGCTGACTCAGTGGCTTTGGAATAACCGCTTGTCCATCGATTCATGCTGCCGTTGTTGCATCTGATTTGAGAAACAACAGCAGTCAGTCGGCACAGCTGACAGAGAGTTTTGTATTTGCCCGCTACTAATCTTAAAACTCCATTTCTGAAGCCATACAGGTTTAATTCCTGGATATTCAGTAACACACTTTAAGATAACATCAGCACCATTATCTTCAAGAACAAGATCATTCTTCTTTGAGTCTTGACAACCTTCTAACTCACTTTAATACAATAATAACAACAATAACATTCGCTGATGTTTTGAAGGGAAGCGACGCTACAATTTCCACACTCGCACGAAAAGAACACAAGCATTGTGTCATGGGATAATCATTTTGATCTACTTTGAACGCATGAAGTTAAAATAATTTGAGAAAGTAAAGGAACTTGACTTTTATTTATACGAAAGTATGTTAATGCGAGATCGAAGAATGCGCGAAAATAGTAAATACGCGCCACGCGCTACAGTCTTACTAGTATCACTCTCTGACTTCTACATATCATTGCCTTCGGGTCTGTCCATCAGAGATCAGAGCTCGTTCGAGTTCTTTGTCAGCATCCACCTCATTTGGCTGTCCATTCTTCATTGGCCAGAGAGTTGTCAGCATATAAATCAGCTCGGTCGTCATCGTTTAACTATTCACTTTGCGTTGTTGATAAGTGCGAGTCGTCATTCTCTTCAGCGATATAATAAATTTCGGAGTCTTCTGAGTCAAAGCTCATTTCAGAACCCGACGAAGTAGAAGATATTGTTGATAAAAACAGAAATCTGTCGACTGTGGAGCCCCAGCGAAAAACTTATGCGGCAAAAAGGCTTCTACGCTCGCACAGAGTAAAAGGCCCGACTGGGACAGCCGAAGCTTTCGTTCTCGAAGTGACGTCACGGCCTTACTCTCCCCAGATTCCCCTTTGCTCGGTCGTGAACCATACGAAACTCGGTTTCAAAAGGGCACAGAAATTCGAGGATTTAACCAAATCAAAAAATTTTTGCGGCACATTACTCCACAAAATAAGCTTTATTGTTTTAGCGAAAAAAAATTTTTGGGGTTAGGTGCACTTTAAAATATTGAAACGAAAACGAAGTCAAATAGAGACAGCACTCCAACTTCAAGGCTAGAGAGAAAAAAAACAGCTGGTTCTAACGTTTCAGAAAATCTATCTTTGCAAAGCACTTTATATAAAGCAGTTCAAATTTTCAACATCAATTAATCAACAAGATGTTATAATAAACGTTAAGACATTTTAGCGGCACACGGCAAAGGCCAATACAAATTAATGATTGAAAAATATCAATCACACGGCGCTTTAATCTGTATCAAACTCAAAATCTTTTTGAATTTGTGGTGAAAATCAGCGGATCAATTTATGTCAAGATATTTACAAAAGCTGTGTAAACAAGCGCAATTGTTGCGTCGTTCTATCTGACTTGTCATCAAATCTAAGAAGGCGGATCTGTTTGTTCGAGATGACCATCCTGACCAAATAAAACATTTTTATTACGATCTGACACTAAATAATGCAAAAAGGACGAATAAAACGTCCAATATCCGCAAACGTGCGCCAAAAGTTAATTACAACGGGTATAATTACTTTTTTCAATTAGTTTCTTGTCCTATGTCATTAGGATAGCTGAGCAGAGTCTTTTTGACATTACACGGATTTCGCTAAGAAGTCGCCACATTTTGGAACGGAAAAGCACTTCTACAAGCAGCTCTCCCTTCCGATAGACTATTCGGCAACTGGACAACTGATAAAAAGCTGAACACTGAGATAATCTGAAAAAAACTCTGTCTGCGCTCAACTTTTAAGTACAAGGAATCGTGTTCGGTGCTATGAACAACACCACACGTGGAAGACTCGACAATTGCTCTGTTGAGTTCTCCTTAATTTCCTCAGCTTTTCTGATTTGTTTGTACTCTGTATCGAGTATAACTTGCTTGTTCGGCAATGGAATTGTTTTGTTCGCAATATACCAAACGACTGCACTTCGCACAGTATCGAACTTTTTCATTGCTTCACTAGCTTTCGCTGACGTTTCAGTGGGTGTCTTCATGAACCCAATTCTGATTTCGAAAGTTGCGCTGAACCGGTGGCAAGGAAATCACTGGCTCTCGAAGCTAGCAGACTTCATGTGGATACAAACAACAACAAGCACAACTTTTAATTTATGTGCTGTTAGTATCGACAGGTACGTGGCAATTACGGCTGTGTTCAAATATCACACAGTCATTACGCGCAAGAAATGTTTCGGGGCGTTAACTTTTATTTGGCTATTTTCTATCGTATTTGCTTCGGCGAGACTTTTTATCCACAATCAAGCGATTCTACCAAGGCTTTGGATTTCAATCACTCTCATAACAGTTATAATGCCTTTACTTTTAATCGGATTTTGTTATATGCAAATCTACTGCGCAGCCAAAGCGCAAATCAAAAAGATCCTCAAGCGAAAGTTGAGCGCC
Source organism: Micromussa lordhowensis (assembly GCA_964020085.1). NCBI lineage: Eukaryota > Metazoa > Cnidaria > Anthozoa > Scleractinia > Lobophylliidae > Micromussa > Micromussa lordhowensis. The sequence continues at coordinate 38,344,569 of OZ026599.1, read as the reverse complement.
GAGGAAGCGAAACTGTGTGCAAAGAACAGAAAGGCAGCCTGGACGGCGGCGATAATTATTTCACTTTTCGTAATGATGTGGACACCGAGCTTTGTGGCCTCTTGTATTGAGCTGACCACGGTGGATCGTTGTAAAAAATTGCGAATTGATTTTGCGTGGTTCTGGCTGGCTTTTCTATGCTTTTGCTCTTCAGCAATAAATCCCTGGGTATATACAATACGAGTGCCTGAGTTTAAAAATACCCTGAGAAGAATTTTGGGTCGAAAGCGTTTGAAGAGAGAGCTTTCTCGGAGTATTGCAGCAAGTTTCCGAAACTCGAAAAGCAGTTAGTTTTTAAATTGCTTAACCTTTGGGTGCAGGAAAACACTGAGCCTCTGGTATGTTCAAACCGGAGGAAACAAAATCGTTTTTGAATTTACGTCGTTGTGGCTGTAACATTTAAAGAGTTCAGAAAATTGCACAATATTTCGTGTGCATAAGTATTGCTAATTATACTCATTTTAGAGGACACTTTGGAGACTGGCTGGCAGCTGATGAAATTAAGTCGTTGCGCTGCAAATAATCAATTGAATGTGATATTTTTAGCTGTTGGCGATAAAAATTACTTGTAGGTTAATGGTTGATTTTCTACTCAATTTACTTCCGCAATGGAACTAAAAACGTTTGTTTTCTTGCAACATAAATTTGCAAGCTAAAACCGTGATATAAAACGAAACACTGGCCATCAAATGTTCATCAAGTAATGCGTTACTAGATAAAAAAATAAATTAAAGATATTGGTATATGTGGGAGATTAATGAGATGTAGGTATATGTGGGGGATTAATGAGATGTAGATATATGTGGGGGATTAATGAGATGTAGGTATATGTGGGAGATTAATGAGATGTAGGTATATGTGGGAGATAATGAGATGTAGGTATATGTGGGGGATTAATGAGATGTAGGTATATGTGGGAGATTAATGAGATATAGGTATATGTGGGAGATTAATGAGATGTAGGTATATGTGGGAGATAATGAGATGTAGGTATATGTGGGGGATTAATGAGATGTAGGTATATGTGGGAGATTAATGAGATATAGGTATATGTGGGGGATTAATGAGACGTAGGTATATGTGGGGGATTAATGAGATGTAGGTATATGTGGGAGATTAATGAGATGTAGGTATATGTGGGAGATAATGAGATGTAGGTATATGTGGGAGATTAATGAGATGTAGGTATATGTGGGAGATAATGAGATGTAGGTATATGTGGGGGATTAATGAGATGTAGGTATATGTGGGAGATTAATGAGATATAGGTATATGTGGGGGATTAATGAGACGTAGGTATATGTGGGGGATTAATGAGATGTAGGTATATGTGGGGGATTAATGAGATGTAGGTATATGTGGGAGATTAATGAGATATAGGTATATGTGGGGGATTAATGAGATGTAGGTATATGTGGGGGATTAATGAGATGTAGATATATGTGGGAGATTAATGAGATGTAGGTATATGTGGGAGATTAATGAGATGTAGATATATGTGGGGGATTAATGAGATGTAGGTATATGTGGGAGATTAATGAGATGTAGATATATGTGGGAGATTAATGAGATGTAGGTATATGTGGGAGATTAATGAGATGTAGATATATGTCGGAGATTAATGAGATGTAGATATATGTGGGGGATTAATTAGATGTAGACATATGTGGGAAATTAATGAAATGTAGGTATATGTGGGGGATTGATGAGATGTAGATATATGTCGGGGATTAATTAGATGTAGATATATGTGGGGGATTAATGAGATGTAGGTATATGTGGGAAATTAATGAAATGTAGGTATATGTGGGGGATTAATGAGATGTAGATATATGTGGGAGATTAATGAGATGTAGATATATGTGGGAGATTAATGAGATGTAGATATATCTGGGGGATTAATTAGATGTAGATATATCTGGGGGATTAATGAGATGTAGGTATATGTGGGAGAGGTACATGTGGGAGATTAATGAGATGTAGATATATCTGGGAGATTAAGGAGATGTCGGTATATGTGGGGGATTAATGAAATGTAGGTACATGTGGGAGATTTATGAGATGTAGATATATCTGGGAGATTAATGAGATATGTATGTATAGTGTATAACTGTATTTGGGGGATAGATGATAAATGGTTTTAAGAGATGCAGGGCTTGACGGGAATGAAGGGGGGAGCTGAGAGAGAAAAATTATACACGTGTGTGTTAAGAAAAGAGATGTTTGTATTGCTGTAGAGTTAACTAGCCGCCCAACCATCCGGGTGGTGTCGCGGTTATATAGCAAAAGAACAAAAGGGTTGCATATGAGCCAATGAGAACGCACTGACGTCATGTTGAAACCGGACAAACCAGTTTCTGAGACTGAGTGGATTTGATGAGTCAAAATATAGCGGACAAATCTTGTCCAATAATCTGCGCGCAATGTTTTGAATGTACTTCTCAATGGTAAGTTTCTATAAGCTCCAACGACTCTTTAACATCATTACCATCTGTTCCTGTATTGCTGCTTGTTTCCGAGTTGGGTTTTCTTGCCAAGGACGCCTTCAAAGCTAGAAAGATCAGAAGTTTGGGATCGCAGTTGGACTCTATCGGAACTTTGTTAAAGATCAACCCTTCGATATTTGCCGATTCCGGAAACAAGGCTTACAATCCAGCCGTATGAAATCGCGAACTAACTCGCTAGAGTTAAGACTAAACATCTATTAGTAGTAAACAATAATTATCCTATTGTTTTGATCAGACTTTGAGTGAGACATTAGTCCGCACTACGCCGAAGCAACCTCGTTCCCAGGACTTTTCCCTTTATGAAATTGGGAGGGGCGAGAAAAGGATTTCAGGGTGTAAGGTGGACACGTGACCGGCCGATGCCAGGGCCTTTTCCGACCCCTCCCAATTTCATAAAGGGAAAAGCCATGGGAACGAGGTTCACGCCGAGGGAAGAGTGACCGGTCATATCGGATTTGTGGTTGAGTGAGCGGTCATATCGGATTTGTGGTTGAGTGACCGGTCATATCGGATTTGTGCTTGAGTGAGCGGTCATATCGGATTTGTGCTTGAGTGACCGGTCATATCGGATTTGTGCTTGAGTGACCGGTCATATCGGATTTTGTGGTTGAGCGAGCGGTCATTTGATGAAAACTCGGGCAGGGGAATTTCAGGGTTATCGGAACGTTATCGATTTCGAAAAGCCTCGTTTTCAAAATGTTTTCCGTCCATACTAAAACGCAAATCCGGCATTTTCAAATTCTTCCGGTTTGAAGAGCGTTTATTTTCGTGACGGAGAAGAAAGAAAGCTCCGTTTCCAAATTCCTCCAGCGAAGTGTGAACGAGGCCTGATAGATAATTTCCGGTGTACAGCATCATTAAGGCGGGGGTAAACATAAATAGCCGTGAAATTTCAAGTGATATAAAAAAGGAAATTGTTAGGATTAAGATGGGTTGGAAATACTACCGGACAGTTGACCCCCGCCAAAGAGAGCCCCAGGTTGTTAGGGGACTGTTTGGTATCCGTCTACTAGTTCTTCACTTCAAATTTCAATTCTCCAAATCCATCAAATCTTCAACATTTGATATTTTCCTCGCTCAATTTAACCTATCCTTTGAGAAAAAATATCTCTTTCCCAAAATGCACAAAAATCACCCAAAAATTTACACAAAACCGCCAAACAGTGGTTAATGAGATAAGCAGAGAGATATAGTGTCGCTTGAAACTTGACCGAGATATTGGCAGAAAGGCTGTGTTAACCGACCTCAAAACAGCCTTCACGTGTACCACCGCCTTAAGGCAGGTGTCCCTAAGGCGCCTCTGGGCGTTTTTGAATATCGTTGTTATTTAATGCCCTTAATTGCTCCTCTGTTTATAACGCTGAAGATGTCACGGATGTCGTAAACACTTTGTGTACCATCTACTCTACTACAGATGATCAACATGCTGCTATCAAAAAACACTGAAAAGGAAGTTAAGCAAATCACACTGGAATAAGCAGCGGGGACGTCACCAAACAAAATGTCTAATGAGGAGAAAAATAAACTAAATTTGAATAGCAACACTTATAGTGCGAAATTCAAGACGGAAATCAATCGCGTGTTTGAATCATCGGATTCCCACTCATCAATCTTGTAAAACGGTGTATGATAGTTTTAAGTAATGAAATATTTGAATTTAGATTTTATAATGTTGTACTTAGTGAAGATTTTAACCGAGTTTTAAATAAAATGATTGATTGATTGATTGACTGACTGATTGACTGATTGACTGATTGATTGATTGATTGATTGATTGATTGATTGATTGATACATCCTAAGCCTCACATTCATGTGAAAAATCCTTTTTTATGATCAAATCTCTCAATTTATCAACTCTCATGTGCCACGCAGGAAGCTTTCAACTGAGCGCGAAATTAAATTATCCACTAAACCCTAAATAACCAAATAAATACTTGCTAAATAAAACAAATAAAATATAGAGTCACATGTCATTAAGTAAAATCAACCAGATCCAAATTTGATTTTTCGTTATAAGAAACTCAGGAATAGTATCGTTTAAGATATAAATCAGTGTTAGCAAGTCAAATTATGTAAAGAATTACTTTCTGTGTAATAAGAGTAATATGAAAAAAAAATCTGGTTAGGAATTAGAACAATCATAAACATTAGTAAAGTTAATGTAGGTAAAAACACAGACAAGGATATACCCAATGGGAACTAGTATCCTATTTAAGGGAAATTTCCCTGACTCAATGTTACTCTCTCCTGTTACTTCATATAAAGTTGACTCCTAAAAATTTAGCTTCGAAGTTTACACTTATATCAAAAATTCCTTGAAATGGACCAAATTTAAATAAAATTTGCGACTAGTATTCACAGAAGAGGTCTCTTATTTTCTACTGATGTGTCATCTTCAAAAGCCATATGCAAACTTTTACGAAACTTGCCCAATAAGCTCGTAATCGCGCAAAACATACATACTGTTTGCAGATATCGGCCAGTTTTTCTTATTGTCTGGACAGCTGAGATCATTATTCAGTTTGAATTTACGCGCGGAAGTCACATAAAAGCCCCGGATGTGTCGCGGCATTGTGTCCTGTACCATTGCTAAAAATTCTCCAAGGCCTATATTGCTCCGGCACAGACTTCTATCATGCTTAGTCAATGAATCGTTTCTTTGTTGGCATCTTCCCTGAAAAAACGTAAATTGACAAAGTAACACCAGTCTTTAAGAAAAATTCCACACAAGACAAAGATAATAACAGACCAATATCAATCCTATCAGCTTTCAGTTAAATATTTGAGAAAGGTATACCTATCTTAAATGTCATAACATTCTCTACTCACTTCAGTTTGGTTTTAGACAGAAATGCTCAACTAATCATGCACTTATAAGTATTGCGAATAAATTCGCTATTCTGTTGACAACAAGGAGTTTGGCTGTGGCATCTTTATTGACTTAAAAAAAAAAGCTTTTGATACAGTAAATCATTCTATCTGTTTTTTTTTTTTTTTGAAATAGCATCATTATGGAGTGAGAGGCAATGCCTATGAATGGTTCATAACCTAAATAGTTTATTTTACACTGTAATAATTCCTTTTGCTAAATTTTGTTACTTTGGGTACCTACTCGATTATTTCCATAACTACTTCGGTGTCCCAAACTTCACGCAATCAACCTTTTATTGAAGCTAATTTTTTCCTTTGTTTACTTTTCTTTCTCCTTTTAACACGTTATAAATATTGGAACATTTCTTTGCCGTTCTCTACAAACCAACAAAATGAAATGACCAAATTAAATTTCTGTGCAATCTGAAAACTAGTATACGTGCTTGTAACACAAACATTGTCTAGAACTCCGTAGCCTTCTTATCATGGGTTTGTGTCGCACTTTGACAGTTTGGAATCTGCAGGTGTTTCCATCGTTATCGCATGCGCATATTCTTTAGGCAAATATGAAAGGGGGCAGGGGGGGTGCTTCAATTCTAACAAGAAAGTTTCTCTGCTAGAAAGTCGCACTTGTTTTTTGTACGCCTAGCTCATACGTAGTTCTGTGATTAAGGTCAGACCGCTGTGCAGACGTTCATAGGTTCGCTTCCAGTTGGTAGAGTTTTTGTTTCCGTGACTGCTGGATATATCTCATAAGTTGAGAACAGGTGTGCCATGTAGCCATTGTCTTGGAAACAATAGGCTAAGATCTTTATCTTGGTTACAAAGCTAGCCGCTTGCAGGCGTTCAGTTATATCATGAAGCGTTAAGCCGCAAACCTTGGACGAGCTATATTATCTTGTGTATCGGCACAAATTGCTGAGTTTTTTTCATTTAATGTCTTTAAAAACCGTTCAAAGCTAATTTGACTGAGTGGAAATCGGGCCTTTTGCAAAATTTATTACATTGTTATGAAAATTATATTAATGTAAATATTTTTTTGTTAAGAAACTCAGAGATAATTCAGCACCGGACCTTTTCCTCGCATATCCTATCCAAGCATCGTTTGGTCTCCTACATATTTTCTTGATCTTCATTCTGGGTTTGTCCAAGAGAAAATATGGTTTGTCCTTAACCACAGTGCCCCCTCTCTCACAACACAGGCCAGCGTATTACACTATTATTTTCTTTTGTCATTTGGAAGACATTATTTGTCAACAAAGGCCTTACTTTTTGTTCCGATAGTCATCCTTTTTTCACATTCAGTTAGCACATCTGCTGGATCTATTGCATGAACACAACGAATAGAATAAATGTAAACAAACGGAAAAAAACTGCTAACAGTACGTCCAGTAGATAATGTAAAATAACAAACTGTTTTTCCATGCTGGAGCTCAGCTTGAAATTTGCTTTGTTAATTAAAAGTTTTGTCTTTAAGGCGAAGAAAAATATTAAATATTAATAACTGATTTGCTTTTCTCTTGCTCTTCATGCTAAACATATTAAAACACGCAACGAAGTGGGGCTAAGAAAATTCTTCTTTTCACTCAATCTTGAAATGAGCAAGCCTCTAGGGTTCACAACACAAGGGGGTTTATATGAGACTTGCACGCCGAAGATATCAAATTTCTTTTTTTTTACCGAGGATCAGCGATTGGTCAGATCTGACGTTTAAAAAAATGAAAAAAACATAATATTCAGTTTTAGATTATTGGGCAGTACATCGAGATAAAAGTCATATTCTTCGTTCAATTGACTCCCGGAGAAAGACATCAACTGGTGAACATAACACCTTAATAACAGGAAGACTTAAATTAACGACAAGACCTTGGCAGGAATTGAAAGCGTCAGCTTCAAACAACAGAGATGAACGAAACAACCAGCCCTCCAGTCATTTCCGCAAAGTCACCGGCATTTCTCTGGCTGGCGGTGTTAAGCTGTATGTCTGGTGTCTTAGCAATTATTGGAAATGCGGTTGTTCTTCTTGCTATATACCGCACGAAAGCTCTCCATACAATCTCCAATTTCTTCATTTGCTCGTTAGCAGCGGCCGACATGGTGGTTGGAATTCTTCTTAATCCTCTCTTATCTGCAAAAGCCGTCATATTTAGTTACCTGAATCCTGATCTTCCTATCATAGGGTCTGCGTTCGACAAGGTGGACGATTTTTCGTGGATCCAGGCAGTTGTGGCAACCACATTCGGGTTAACCGCCATCAGTGTTGATCGTTACATCGCTGTGAATTTCGGACTCCGATACGAAGCCCTGGCTACCTTGAAACACTGTGCACTTGCAACCGCTTCCGTTTGGATTACATCTCTGGTCTTTGCAAGCGTTCGGTTGTTCATTGACAATCCCGACTACCTATCGATACTTTGGCTCGTCATGGGAGTCATAACTTGCATTATACCCTTTATCATTATAACGTTCTGTTACATGCAGATTTTCAAGGCGGCTAAGCAACAAGTTCGGAAAATAAACCACGAAAACTCACTAACAAGTCGCACTCGCTTTCGACGCAACAACACTGAAGTCAGCCACGCTAAGACAGCATATACTGTTGCAATAGTCATTGTTCTCTTTATTGTGCTGTGGGTACCGAGTCTTGTCACAGCAGTAGTTCAAGTCAGTTTGGCCGGATCAGAGATGCTTAAGCATCAAGTAATTTTCACAAAATTGGAACGTGTGGCATGGCCGTGGGTTTCTTTTGTGGCGTATCTGAGTTCGGCTATAAATCCCTGGATATATTCTATTCGATCGAGACGATTCAGAACTGCTTGTACGCAAATTTTTAAATGCTTTGGAAGGCTCCGTTCCAGAGATAAACCGCAAATGTGGGTGACAGAACGGAGGACTACAGTATTTGACGCTTCAACATGCTGCGAGCCAAACATGGGATAACAAACCTACAGGGCAAGAGATTTAATTAATCTAAGGAAAGTCTTCAAACACGCCTATCCGTTCAACAACTAGAATATGATAAATTTGATAAAAAGATCATTTAAAATTAGAAATTTTAAGAGAAGCATCTAAGATGATTCGTTAACTTATCAAGTGCAGTTTGGCGGATATTAAAACTCGAGTCTCCATAGGTAGAGACACCTCAATAAAACAGGTGGTTGGAAATTAACATCAGAATAAGCCCGAATAGAGGCCGATCCGTTTTTTATTTCTCAGTAACTAACTAGAAGCTGATAGATATCAGGCTTTTAAATGATCAGTAATTTCTTCTTCTATTTTAGTACATTGAGAAACCTGCTGATAGCAAAAAATGTCTAAAATAATATATTCTAAGCGACTTTAATTAATTCATTTATTTAAGCTCTTTAGAAATAGTTAAAACGAACGCCGACAGTAAGAATGTTAATAATGGGAGTGACATATGAAGACAGAAGTATATTTGCATTTAATTTAAGCCCTCTGCGTTTATTGTTTGAACAAGAATTTAGTCTTTTCAGGCTGGTTTTTACGGATAACTGATAAGCACGATGAAGTAAGATGTTGATAATTATCTCCTTTTTTACGACAATTTCCTAACAACAGACACTTCTTAGCACTCATACTGCACCTGCGTATTTTCCTAATTTTTTAATTTATTTTTTTTCAACAATAACGTTACTTACAATACGAACATTCCCTACACAAGTAACATTACTTGCAATAGCTAAGTAGCTTACAAAACCCTAACATTTGCTAGCGATACTTACTCTACTTACAATACTGCTAATATATCTTGCTTAGCTTCTGCTTGTGCGCCATTGATAACCAGCTCTTTTAATTGAAATGAGATGCAATTATCCTATGCCCTATTCACACCAACTAAACTAGTTTAACTGAATTAGGTTTAGGTAGTTTCAATTTGTCGATTAGGCATTGCAGTCGTTTTGAAAAGAAAAATTTTAAACCACGTTGCTAACATATTTTAAGGCGGGGGTACACGTGAAGGCTGTTTTGAGGTCGCTTAAAACGGCCTTTCTCCTAATATCTCGGTCACGTTTCAAGCGACACTGTATCTCTCTGCTTATCTCATTAACCACTGTTTGGCGGTTTTGTGTAAATTTTGGGTGATTTTTGGGCATTTTGGCAAGAGATATTTTTTTCTCAAAAGATAGGTAAATTGAGGAAAATATGAAATGCTGAAGATTTGATGGATTTGGGAAAATTGAAATTTGAAGT